>CM034081.1:11027855-11585525 GCA_019845555.1 Aristolochia fimbriata
CAGGCTGAGGGGAACTTTTTGTTGAGTCCCTGCATAAGTTAGCTGGCGCATTACCAAGACCCGAAGCTATCAATTCATAGCCCACGGTTGGCACTGGGACAACTCGGACCGCGACCGGTTCCTTTTCCCGGGCGCGTGCCTTTTTTCTTCGAATAGACTTGCACTATTGTTCATACTTGTCCGGAGATTTTGGCCAGGCAAGGCCTCTTGTCTGCAATCCATGCTTCAGCCTTTATCTATCAGTGTTCCCCTCACGTGATCCATTCTTTCTTGGAGCTGTGGTGCCCGTTGACGAACACAATTTTCACTCGAGGTGGGGAGTTATCTATTTCTTTATGGGACTTGCATCACCTTTGTGGACTGCCCATTTCAGGGTCTATTTATGACGAGGTGGTGCTGACGGTGGCTGACTTTACTGCTGTCCGGGCTTTGCCGTTGCCGGAGAGTGTACCATATCTACTGCTGGCGTTTTACAGGATTTACTGTCGTCGCAACCCGGGAGACAAGAAGGGTCTTGCTGTATCTTTTTCGGATTGGGCGGCTTTCTGGTTTCGCACCGAGGAGGGGGTCGTTCCTTCTTCTGACCCTTGGGTTGATCGCAGCAAGATGGTGGAACCCCGTGGTAGAGATTGTTCGCCTATTCAAAACCAGGTTCTTGTTGACCTTGGTGTACCTGAGGCCCTTGCAAACTAGGTATACTTGGCTGCGTTTCTGGCACTTTGGCTATGTCGCTGTGTCTTCCCTAGTCGGGTTTTGCTATGCGGCCTGATACCTTCAAGATGGCGTGTTTTATGGCGAGCGGGACTAAAGTAGGCTTAGCTAGGGCGGCTCTGGCACATCTTTATCGGGGTCTTTGACCTCTCGGTGGTGGCTTTGACCTCTCGGTAGGCTGCCGCTTCGGCCCATTTGGAGAAGTAATTGATGGCAGCCAAGATGTATTGTCGTTCAGAATCAGACTTCGGAGTGATAGGGCCTATGATGTCCATACCCCAAGCTTCGAATGGCCAGGAAGCGACCGTTGGGTAAAGCGGCACCGGTGGTTGGTGTATGTAATCGGCATGGAGTTGGCACGGTTTGCAGGTTCGAGCCATTTCGATGGCGTCCCTGAGCATAGTTGGCTAGTAATAGCTGAGTTGTTTGACTTGCAGGTGGAGCTTCGGGCCAGCTTGATGTGCGCCGCAGATCCCACCATGTGTTTCTTTCAGCACTTGCAGCCCCTCTTCTTTTGAAAGACAGCGAAGGAGCAGACCTTCATACGACCTTCGGTAGAGTACGTCGTTGATGAAAACGTACCTAGGAGCTGTCCGGCGAATTTGGACTTGCTCTCGCAGGTCGACTGGGAGTGTGTTGTCATGAAGGAAGTTGATGATAGGTTCGCGCCAATCCTCAGTTTGATTTTGGCTGGTCGAGACAGGAAGAGATTCTTCTATCTCTTCTGTTTGCTCTTCTTCTATTTCTTCCTCGACTGGTGGAGGGATGACCCATCGTTCGCAAATGGGGACTTGGCTTGGTCATTCGTCAAATTGTGCTAAGCTGGTAGCAATTCCAGCCAATGCGTCGGCTGACCCATTTTCGGATCGAGGAACGTAGTGGAGTGAGGCTTCCGGAATTTGGGCCAGTAGTTCTCCGGCATGTCTCCAGAAAGGCATGAGTTCGAGCTTCTTTACTTCGAATTCTCCTATGAGTTGCTTTATGACCAGGGCCGAGTCGCCGTAGATGTTTAACTGCGGCAGCTGCATCTCGACCGCTATGCCGAGTCCGAGGAGGATGGCCTGAGACTCTGCTTCATTGTTCGAGCAATTTTGGGCGAGCACGAACGAATACGGCAGCAAATCCTTCTTCGGTGTGACGAAAAGGACTCCGGCGCCTGCTCCATTTCTTCGCGTGGCGCCATCAAAGTACATCTCCCAAGGGGGAAGCACTTCGACCAGGAATATTTCCTCATCCGGGAATTCTTCTGTTAACTCCCATTCGGCCGACACCGGGTGGTCGGCCAAGAAATTGGCCAATGCTTGGACTTTGATTGCTCGTTGCGGAACGAAGTTGATTTCGAACTCTGATAGAAGCAGTGCCCACTTAGCCAGTCGACCAGAGAGGATTGATCGCGACATGATGTATTTCAGCGGGTCAGCTCTCGAGATGAGATTCGTCGAATGCGCCAGGAGATAGTGCCGAAGCTTTTGAACTGCGAAGATGAGAGTCAGGCAAGTCTTCTCGATTGGTGTATAGTTGAGTTCGCCACCCACCAGTGTTCGGCTTAGATAGTATAGAGAACGTTCTTTGTGGTTCTCGTCGCATTGAGCCAAAAGAGCTCCCACCAATTTTTCTTGTGCTGCAATGTATAGCAGCAACAGTCTATTAACGATTGGTGCAACGAGCACTGGCGGCTTGGTGAGATACGCCTTTATGTTGTTAAAGGCGCTCCTGCAGGAGTCGTCCCACTCGAACGGTGTATCCTTCTTAAGCAGACGACTGAAAGGCTGGCACCTTCCAGCAAGGGTCGAGATGAAACGCCGAATGTATGTCAGATGACCTTGGAAGCTTTTGAGCTCGGAGACATTTCTGGGCTCCGACATCTTTTGGATGGCGTCGATTTTCGACTGGTCGATTTCGATCCCTCTGTGATGGATGATGAATCCCAGGAACTTGCCTGAAGTGACGTCGAATGCACACTTTAACGGATTTATTTTGAGCTGAAACCGTCGCAGTCGTTCGAACACTGCTCTGAGATCAAGAAGATGGTCCGACCTTTGTTTCGTTTTCACCACTAGGTCGTCGACATAACATTCGACATGCTTGTGCAATAAGTCATCAAAATTATTCTGCATTGCTCTCTGATAGGTCGCACCAGCATTCTTAAGTCCGAATGGCATCACTTTGTAACAGAAGATACCCTTTGGTGTGCGGAATGCCGTAAGCTCTTCATCCTTTGGGTCCATCCGGATTTGATTGTAATCGGAGGAACCATCCATGAAAGATAAAGCTTCATGACCTGTTGTCGTGTCGACCATAAGCTCGGTTATCAGCAGAGGGAAGTCGTCCTTCGGGCACGCCTTGTTCAGGTCGCGAAAGTCGACGCAGACCCAGATTTGGCCAGTCTTCTTCTTGACAGGCACGATGTTTGCGATCCAAGACGGGTACTTCACTTCTCCTATGAAGTTTGCCGCGATCAATTTGTCGACCTCCTTTTCGATTTCTGGCACCAATTCTGGTCCGAACCGTCGCTGTGATTGCTTGATTGGTCGAAAAGAGGGATGAACAACCAATTTGTGAACTGCCACTCGCGAGTCGAGGCCGGCCATCTCTGTGTAGTTCCAGGCGAAGATGTCCCGATATTCGCGAAGCAATGCCATGTATTCGACCTCTTCTTCGGCCGTCAGTGAAGCATCGATGAATGTCGGTCTCGGGTCCTCTACCGTGCCTAAGTCAACTTTCTTTAATTCGTCGATGGTCGACTGGCCTCCTTCTTGGAATTCAGCCGGAGCCTCCTTCAAGACGAATTCCTCATCTTCTTGTTCCTCGTCGATGATGGAAATGTGATTCACTGTGGCGGAGTCGTAGGCACGAGCTCGTGCAATGGCTGCCTTCAACGTGTAGATGACGACTGGACCGCCGTCGTTCTTTGGCCGGCTTCGATTGATGGCGGCTTTGGTGTAAATAATCACCGGCTTTGAAGTATTTTGTTTCTCGGTTGGGATTTGGCCAACTGAGACTTGGTGCACATCTGTCGATGACTTCCGGACTATTTTGACCAGTTTTGCTTGGCTAGTGTAAATTTTGATCGGCATAGGCTTTTCATAACCAAGGCCTAAACGACCTTGACTGATGCGATGCCCTTCGTTCATCAATTTCTCCTGCTCTGGAGTGAAGACGGGTAGGGTCACAAGAGGTTTTGCATGAATCTCGTCTTTTGTAAGGTTGCCCCCTGCTCTGGCCATCAACCGGTAGCGTTCGGGTCGAAGCCTTCATTTGAGCGTGTAGACGGCAACTGCTTCACGATACTTCGTTCCTCCAATTTTGGCAGAGGAAGCGTAACTTTTTCTGGCAAAGGGGTCGGCTGGATTTTGTTGCAGGCGACCAGGGGAGCTTCTCATTTCTTCTTTTGCGACTGTGGAATGTATCGCAAGATGGGTATGTTGCGTTGATTTGGTGTAGGCGTGCCTGTGGCCGGTTTACTGCCGTGTGCCAACTGGCTGTTGTGCGCCGGCTACTTTGGAGATACGACCTGTGTCGTGGTCTGTTTAGGAGATGCAACTTGCGTCAGAGTCTGTGGTTTCGCAGGCTGCGACGACTGTTTGAGTGTTGCACCCAACGTCAGTTGTTTGGACGATTTAGCCTGCGTCGGAGTGCTTTTGGCGTTCGCTGCATGGTTCAACCAAGGTGACAATTTAACTGTCGGTCTGGTCATCATGTAGAATTTAGCATCTGCGAACGATGCCTCTGCTTCTGTGAATGGGCTTTCGTTGGCATACACCGTCTTCTGCTCGCCGTTTTCCCAATACTTGAAGCATTGGTGAAGTGTGGATGGCACGACTCCGTTTGAATGAAGCCACGGTCGACCCAGGAGTAGGTTGTAAGACGTCCTGGAGTCGATGACTTGAAGAGGAGTGTCGGCTACCATGTCCCCGATGTGCAGCTTGAGGTTCGTCATGCCGAGTGTTCTCTGGCCCTCCTGGTTGAAACCTTGAATGAGAAGAGAGCTTGGAGAGAGGTCGCCAGCCGAGAGACCAATATTCTTCATCATGCGAATGGGCAGAATGTTGACTGCAGATCCGCAGTCGACGAGGATGCGGTTGATTTTGTGATCTCTGATATAGTCGGAGACGAATAACAGTCTGTTGTGATTCTTCGTCCCCAATTGTGGATCTTCTTCTCAGAATATAATGCACGGAGGGCATGAGACAGCAAGTGCTTCTTCTGATTTTGCGAGATGCGCTTTGGTGTAAGCATCTTCCTCTTTTTTTCGAAAAGGAGGAGTTAACCCGACCTTTGGCAGATCGTGCTTTCTCATCAGCAGCGTTTCGAGTTCGGCTTTGAGTTCCTCTGGTTTGGCGAGGATCCGGATTAAGGCTTGTCTTGCCCTGATGTCCAGGTCGAGATCGTCCTCTGTCTCATTGAGGTGTGAAATTTGTTTGAGCGATGTCTCGAGGTCGTCACATTCGACGACCGGCCTCTTGCCCTTCTCTCTGGACACTGTCGTTGTATGCTCGGGAGGAGCTGTCGAGCAGGTTACCACCATTGCTGGAGGCGTGAAAAACTCCTTTGGGAAAAACTCCGCCAATGTGACGGGTCTTCTCTTCTTTTTACTGGCCCCCTAGACGTCGATCCTGGGAGTCTTCTTTTGGCGCTTCACAGCTTTTTTATTTGGCCGCTTCGCCTTCATTCTGGTATTCGACGGTGCCAATTCAAGTTCTCGAACAGGCTTCTTTCTCCGGGTGACCAGGATCCACCCCTCTGCGTCGGCTGCAGCTGCTTCTCGGGGTGCCAATTTTGGTGTGACCTTAGCTGGTGGTCGTCTGTGATTGTGCGGTCGGTTGGAGGGACCGAATTTTGGACGATACTCCTTCTTTGTGACCTGCTTCTTGTTTGGCCGAGTCTGCCGGTTTGTCTCGGCTCGTACAGAGATGGCATGTGAGGAGACTGTGTTTTCAGCCCCTTCAATTTCGATGTGGCCTTGAGCCGCAAGCTCCATGATGCGATCTTTTAAGACAAAGCATTTCTCCGTCGAGTGCCCAACTAGTCGATGATATTTGCAGAAGTTCGGATCCTTGCTCTTGGACTGGTCGCCAGGTCTTTTGAATTCTGGCAGCCTCAATAATTGGTTATCGAGGAGTTGGTCGAGCATGATAGGAACGTCTGCGTCGGCAAAGGGATATGTCTTTGCCTGTCGTTCCTCCAGTGACAGCTTCTTGTAGGCCCCTGTTAATTGCCGTGGGAGGTAGGTCGCCTTAACCTTGCTTCCGACCTTGATAGGTTCGAAAGTATTTGTAGCAAAAGAGGACTTTGTTTTCTCCTTCGTCTCTTTTGGCGTCATCGTGGCTGGTGTCTTACCCTTTTTACGAGGGTCGGCAGAAGAGGATCCTTCTTCTTCTCGTTCTTCTATGAGGATCTCCATGTTGTGAGCTTCTGTAGCGAGCTCTTGGAAATCGTTCGGCCTCCGGCTGTGAATGTATCGCATAAGCTCCCAATCCATTCCTCGTGAGCACATTTCTATTTCGGCCTCAAGAGAGAGATTCGAGCTTTCTTTGTAGTTTAAGCTTAAGTTCCTCCACCGGTTGATGTAATCGACCACCTTCTCTCCTTTCTTTTGCTTGAGATTGGCAATCTCCACCAGTGTTATAGTGCGCCGAGTGTTGTAGAATCGACTGAGGAACTCGCACTCCAATTGTTCCCAGCTGTCGATAGACTCCTGGGGTAGCTCAATGTACCAGTCGAATGCATTTCCTTTCAGTGACCGGACAAACTGTTTCACCAACAGGTCGCCTTCGGTAGTGAGCGACGTGCTGCTTTGGGTGCCCGTCACCATTGAATTGCTGGAATTTTGGAGGGTGATACCCGACTGGTATGGGAATGTTTTGGATCCTCTGCGTGTAGGGTCTCTGGTAGGCAGCAGATTTGTTGTCGCCCGAGCTGTTTTGTACAGCACGGTTGATGAGCTCGGTAATGGCATCGAGGGTAAGAGTAGACGGATCCACCTCGGGTCGGCCTCTGCGGATGGCCACTGGAGCGACGGGCGGCAACTCGTCGTCGGAGGAGAGGTCTTCTCGCGGTAGATCGGCTGAAGCACTGGTAGTCGGCCGATTTCGGTCGACTTCTTGAGAGATGCCACTGGTGTTATTGGTGGCTGCACCCATTTCGAGCCTTTCCGGTATCTTCGTGATTTGATCATCGCAAGCTGCGAGTTGAGCATCGCGAGCTGCAAGTTGCGCATCTTTTATACGCAGTTGTTCGCTTTGCTCCTTCAGTGCAGCCTGCATTTCGGCGAGCTGTTCTTCAATTGTCTTGGCCGAGGTTACCATTGTGGCCATTTTGACGGTTTGCATCGGAGTAACTGTTCTCGACGCGACTTCATTGGAGAGGTAGTCGCTGTGGGCGACCGGTTGGAAGAACCGGTCGCAAGTTGGTTGCGAGGAGTAACTTTGGGTGATGACTGGCTTGTGGCGACAGCCATTGGTGAGAGTCGGAAGGATGAGATGGGTGATGTTGCGACAGGGGAGGTCGCCGATGTCTGTCGGCGAGGTGAGCGGATAGGTGGTGGACCAGCAGCTGCGTTAAGTGCGGCAAGGAGGTCGTGTGAGACCAGCATAACCGGCGAGTTATCTGTGGCTGATGTTCTCTGCACGGAGGAGGTCGTCAATGAATGTGTCCTCGCCGCGGAGGATGAAGGAACGTCACCACTCTGTTCGTACCGCTGTACCAAGGCAGGGACAATAGAGGTTCTTCGCGGCGGCGGTGACTGTGTCGGACTGACAGTTGGGCTGCGAGGAGGAGATGCAGCGACGTCCAGGTATGTTGGTTTGGCCATCGCTGGTAGTAGTTTGTCGGTGACCGTGGCTGGTTTGTTGGAGGCCGCGGTAGCCTGTGGCACGAATAAGGCGCTTGGATGGCGCGCTTCGCGCATTAAAGGAGCTTGTCCAGCAGACAAATTCCTGGCCATAGCTCTCGTCACTAGGCGAGTGGCCGGTGGTGGTTAGGTAGGAGCGCGGCTGTTGGCCGGAGATGCGGCAGCTGGTCCATGAGTTCCAGTAGTTGAGCTTGCAGTCGCGGCGGGGCACGGTTGAGCAGAGCTCGAGGAGACAGTTTGTTTGGCCCTGTTGTTGTTGTTGTTGTTGTTGCCATTGTTGGCGTTGCTGGCCATGGCTGAGGTTGGAGTTTTTTTTTTTTTTTTGGTTGGACGGAGAAGGAGATGAGAGGTAGGAAAGGTCCCACCGGGTATGCCAATCTGTTTCACCGAAAATCCGCCGGTCCGCGAAGAGGCGCGACCGAGAGAATATGTCGATTACTTTAGAATAAATTTGTGTTTACAATGTGTGTGAGTCAGGAAAAAGCGAGTTCACTCTCCTAAACTTCCTCTGATTCGATCTCCGTTACAAGTTTAGTTGAAGTTTCGGCTCCTGCGAGGTCGTCGTTGAGACTTCGAGTTACAGAAACGAACGTACACGATCTGGTGTGGCTTTTGTCGGTTGGATGGAGGTATTTGTGCTCCGCGTGTGTCGACTTGTGACGTTGCCGGCGACGGTGTAGAAGTGTTTCTGTTCGAACTGTAGAGCGACGAACCGCAAGTTGCTGAACTCCTCTGGTTTTGAATGCTTCCGCGAGTGTATTTTCTTCTTGGCAAGAAGGCGGTCGATCTTCAAGTTTTCCAACCCCTGGGACAGGGAACTTCTAGCTATTTGTAGCATGTTTGTATGATTGTTGAGGAATTTTGCCTGGGAAAGGGGATCACGATCCCCTTTCTGCTGCTGTAGTTGAGATGGGGGGAGGACCAGAAGCTCCCCTGTTGAGATCCCTTGAATGAGGATCGTGACCCTTTTTCTAGGTTTTTATCTTTACGTTTGAGGCAGTTGACTGTATGCTGACTCATGCTGACGTGGCAATGACTCACCAAGTTGCTGCTGACTGGACGCTGGCTGTAAGATGACTCACTGTGTTGATGATACGGCGAGACGGATGGATCCGGCGATGGGCTGTGTCGGATGACCTTGAGAATCGTCGAGGCCTGTCCACAAACCTTGTTTGCTGGATTAGTGGACTCCTGGACTTGTTGAATTTGGGTCATGCACATTTTGGTGCATACAAATACAAATGTGAATCATATCAAAATGTTGTAATATGCACAAAAATGTAAGATTGAAACAAATCATAAAGCAGAATACATTGCAAGATCTGAATAAACTTTTTTACTGACAAAGTGAAATATAAGGAAAGGGTCTATGAAGCCGTGAAGCAGAGGTGGCTGCCTTAAATGAGGAACATGAGAAGAGAGAAGAGGAGGGATGAGAGAAGAAGAGAGAAGAAGAGGGATGAGAAGAAGAGAGAAGAAGAGGGAACGAAGCGGGTGAGAGAAGATGAGGATTGCAGGAGGGAAGAAGAGAGAAGAAGAGAGAAGAAGAGGGATGAGAAGAAGAGAGAAGAAGAGGGATGAGAAGAAGAGAGAAGAAGAGAGAAGAAGAGGGATGAGAAGAAGAGAGAAGAAGAGAGAAGAAGAGAGAAGAAGAGGGATGAGAAGAAGAGAGAAGAAGAGAGAAGAAGAGGGATGAGAAGAAGAGAGAAGAAGAGAGAAGAAGAGGGATGAGAAGAAGAGAGAAGAAGAGAGAAGAAGAGGGATGAGAAGAAGAGAGAAGAAGAGAGAAGAAGAGGGATGAGAAGAAGATATAAAGAAGAGAGAAGAAGAGGGATGAGAAGAAGAGAAAAGAAATATAGAGAAGAAGAGGGATGAGAAGAAAAGAAAAGAGAAGAAGAAGAGAAAAAGAGGGATGAGAAGAAGAGAGAAAAGAAGAATAAAAGGGATGAGAAAAATAGAAAGAAAATATATAAAAAGAAGAGGGATAAAAGAAAAAAGAAAAGAAAAAAGAGAAGAAGAGGGATGAGAAGAAAAATAAAAGAAAATAAGAAGAAGAAGAGGGATGAGAAGAAAATAGAAAAGAAATATATAAAGAGGGATGAGATAAAATAAAATATATAAAAGAAATATATAAAAAAAAGATGGGAGATAAAAAAATATATAAAATAAAATATATAAAACAAAAGAGGGATGATAAAAGAAATATAAAAAAAAATATATAGAAGAAGAGGGATGAGAAAGAAAAATATAGAAAAAAAAGAGAAGAAGAGGGATGAGATAAATAGAGAAGAAGATAGAAGAAGAGGGATGAGAAGAAACATATAAAAAAAAGAAGAGAGAAGAAGAAAGAAGAAGAGGGATGAGAAGAAGAGAGAAGAAAAGAGAAGAAGAGGGATGAGAAGAAGAGAGAAGAAGAGAGAAGAAGATAAATGAGAAGAAGAGAGAAGAAGAGAGAAGAAAAGGGATGAGAAGAAGATAAAGAAAAAGAGAAGAAGAGGGATGAGAAGAAGAGAGAAGAATAGATAAAAGAAGAGGGATGAGAAGAAGATAAAAGAAGAGAGAAGAAGAGGGATGAGAAGAAGAGAGAAGAAAATAGATTAAAAGAAGAGGGATTATAAAAAAAAAGAGAGAAGAAGAAGAGAGAAGAAGAGAAACAAAAGAGGGATGAGAAGAAGAGAGAAAAAAGATATATAAAGAAGAGGGATGAGAAGAAGAGAAAGAAGAGAAAAGAAGAGGGATGAGAAGAAAGAGAAGAAATATAGAAGAAGAGGGATGAGAAGAAGAGAGAAGAAGAGAGAAGAAGAGGGATGAGAAGAAGAGAGAAGAAGAGAGAAGAAGAGGGATGAGAAGAAGAGAGAAGAAGAGAGAAGAAGAGGGATGAGAAGAAGAGAGAAGAAGAGAGAAGAAGAGGGATGAGAAGAAGAGAGAAGAAGAGAGAAGAAGAGGGATGAGAAGAAGAGAGAAGAAGAGGGATGAGAAGAAGAGAGAAGAAGAGAGAAGAAGAGAGAAGAAGAGGGATGAGAAGAAGAGAGAAGAAGAGAGAAGAAGAGGGATGAGAAGAAGAGAGAAGAAGAGAGAAGAGGGATGAGAAGAAGAGAGAAGAAGAGAGAAGAAGAGGGATGAGAAGAAGAGAGAAGAAGAGAGAAGAAGAGGGATGAGAAGAAGAGAGAAGAAGATAGAAGAAGAGGGATGAGAAGAAGAGAGAAGAAGAGGGAACGAAGCGGGTGAGAGAAGATGAGGGTTCCAGGAGGGAAGAAGAGAGAAGATGAGGGTTGTAGGAGGGAAGAAGAGAGAAGAAGAGGGATGAGAGAAGAAGAGGGATGAGAGAAGAAGACAGATGAGAGAAGAAGAGATAAGAAGAGGGAACGAAGCGGGGTTTAAGGCAGGAAGTTGAAATCTTAACCCGGATGTGGTTTTTTTTTTTTCCCGGTCTGCCCTAAACCCAACTTCAGACCCCGGTCTTCCCCAGGCCGAGCGCCGCACGGGCATCCCGTGTCTGAGCTCTCGGTGACTGGGTTTGGCTACGCTGGCCAAAATAACCTTTGGCCAGCGGATCCGGTTCCTCCTGGGTCACCACGACCCCAAAACATAAGTTATATAAGCAATAGGCCATTTCCAACTTTTCACAAGGAACACACTCAAGAATCCAGGAGTGAATTTTTATTATATTACATTATTAGTATACAAACCAAATATTTATGTGATTTGGTTCTTTAATTTATTTTCAATACTACATTATCCTAAATTGATCTTGTGATCTATTATCCCAATCAAACCCATTTTTCAATCAATTTAAGTCCAAATTAACACATTAACCACTAGAAATTAAAGATTGACCAGAAATTGGTCAATGGCCAAAATTGAAATCTTAATCAAGGAAGAAATTGATCCATTTGATGAGAGTAAAATGATAGTTAAGATTAAAATTAAGAGCATTTAAGGAGGTGACACATGCGTGCACACGTGGTTGGTGATAAGGAGATTTGTGACATCGACATCAATGACCAACAGAGAACCACCATGTAAGAGGGATGGTGCATCCAAAAGTTGGCGTGACTCTCAACACGTGACATGATCTGGTGAAGTCTAGACTTAGCCAATGCCATGTAGCTCGATTTAAGAAGATTAGGGGTGGGCATGGGTCGAGTTTGAGTTGGGTTTCTGAAAACCCGAACCCGACCCGACTTTTATAACCCAAAACCCGAACCCATGAAAAACCCACACAGGTTTTAAAACCCAAACCCAAACCCGAACCCGAACCCGACCCGAACTACAATTTTACAAACCCCAACCCCTAATCTCGACTAAAACCTCAATGAAGTTTTAGCAAAACCTGAACCCCACCCTAAAACCCAATTTATATATATATATATATATATATATATATATATATATATATATATATATATATATATATATGCATGTATGCACCAAAATGTGCATGGCCCAAATTCAACAAGTCCAGAGTCCATTGACCCAAAGAAACAAAGTTCGTGGAACAGCCTCATTAATGCTCAAGTAATCCGGACGCAGCCCATCGCTAGGATCCCGCCTCGTCGCATTATCAACACACGTTAGTCATCTTACAACCAACATCAACTCGAGTCATCGCTTAGTCAAGAACCACTCGGGTGAGTCATCACCACATTAGCGAAGTCAAAGATACGGGGCCATCCACTTCAACCGAGGAGATCAAAACCCGAAAAAGGGTCACGATCCTCATTCAAAGGATCTCAACAGAGGAGCTCCCCGGTCCTCCTCCCATCAATCTCCTCAGCAGTAAAGGGGATCGCGGATCCCCTTTCCCGTGCAAAAATCCTCAACAACCACAATGACCGCTACAAAAGGCCGAAGTTCCCCTGCTCCGCAGGTTGGAAAAATAGAGTTCGACAACCTTCTTGCCGAAGAAAATACACTCGCGAAGCTCTCAAACCGAGAAGTTCAGCCACCGCAGTTCGCCGCTCAACAGCTTCAACCGGAGCAGCTCTACACGTCGCTTAAGCAACGCCACAAGTCGAAAACACACGGAACACAAATACTTCCGTCCGAATCGACCAAAGCCACACCAGATCGTGCACACTCGTTCCGAGAACTCAACTTCGACGTTCTCGCCCAAAGCCGAAACTTCGACAAATTCACACGGAGATCGAATTAGAGGGTTATTAGGAGAGTGGACTCGCATTCCTTGATACAAAACACACCCTGTAACACAAATTTATTCTAAAGTAATTGAAAACTTCTCTTGGTCGCGCCTCCTCGCGGACCGGCGGATTTTCGGTGAAACAATGCAAAAGGGGTCTAGCAATACAAGGCTTATGTGAGACCATACTCCATGCAGATTCAGGATCACAAGATTTTTCTGAATTTTCGCTCTATACATTCTATTGCTGTGTTGGGATAGTTTAAAACATGGTACGACATGAATCAGTATGCTACTCCGAAGTCCGAACTGACTTAACTAAGGTAATTCTACCTGCCATTGCCGAGGATTTTCTAACCTGTCCATTTTATCTTCAATTTGCTTGAAAGTGCTTTGTGTGATTTTGTGAGTTGGCATGTTGATTCCTAGATATGGCGACAGGGAACTTGTTTTTTTGCACAGTGAGATTTGTAGACTTTGTTGTTGTAGTTCTTCCGTAACATAAAAATATAATGCTAGATTTCTCACTATTTATATTTTGTACAGAATTGGTGGAGAAACCATGTAAAATATCTGCTTAGTATTTAACAGAGTGCTGCTTTGCTTGATCAAAGATAAAGAAACATCCGCGTAATACAGATTACAAACTCTCGCTTAGCATCCATGGGCTATCTTACCATTGTCGATTTCCTGCTCAAGAAAATTCGGGTACATAAGGCACGTAAATTTCCTACCGAACAGCCAATTCAGAGAAGCAAAATTTGCTCGTTGATCTCAATCTCATCTATACATTTCATCAGTAACGGATACATGCTCCACCAAGAGAATTCTCACAATCCACGATCTCTGCTCATCACCGCCACAGTCTAGACCCATATAGTTGAACATCCTGAGTACATGGAGGTCATTCTGAATTTCACCTTCCACAAAGTTGAACGGCAGAGCACACATGCAAAAGATTCTGAAATACACATATCGATCCAGCTTCCTGCTACAAAATGGGCACCAGAAATGCAGCTCATCTCCTACGGCGGACTGGAGACATGGACCTCGACCTCGACCTCGACCTCCTTCGTCTGCAGTGGCTTGACATGGTCAAATGTTAGTTTGAGACACAAAATATAGTACAGGGAGACTAAAGTTAATGGTGCTAGATTCAAAACAACTGTACAGACTTCGACTTCCAAAGACAGGAATTATCCAAGGATAGATTGGATTCTATGGTTATGATGTTCACCTATTGAAGCTTCATAGTCACTTGGACCTGACATCAGGGAAATAGAAAGTTTTGTCTCTTACCTTGTCTCAATAGAAGAGTTGGGGGAATGCCTGCGTTGTGAGTGCTTGCTATGTGGAGACCTCGAAACTTGTCTAGAAATAAAAGAATCATGATACTCATCCCGTAAGTTCAAAAAAAGAAAAAAAAACTAAACACAAAATTCTTCATGGCAGTCCTCTAGCACCTCCTTCAAAATCAACCTGTAAAATTTTTATAGATTTTTCTACAGACTATGTGAGATCTTCCTCAAAAAGAGATTGAATGCATTGGGTTTCCTCAGTACATACACAACCTTCGAACAAACAGGTGCAGTATCACAACCCACAATACAGAAAAGTGAACCGAAAAATATGAGGAAGAGAAACTAACATCTGAAGATGATTGGAGAAAACTGCCAGTATGAGGAAGGAGGAACAAACTAAGTGAGAATAAATGTCATCTAAAACCACCCCCCAACCCCCCTCCTCCCAAAATGCACATACATACACATGCAAATTGCTAATATGAACAAGAAGGAAATATTATTTCTAGCACACAATGCTGAAAATGAAGTTTTCAAGACCGCCAAGAAATTTTCAATCCATTGTACTTCAAGAGGTGAAAACCACAAAGAAATATCTATTACTTTTTCAACAAAAGAAGCACAAAAGTCAAACGCCCCTAAGTACTCCATTCATTCCCATTCAAATAATCAACCAATAAAAATCAGGAGTTGATCATAAGTATGTGTACCTTCTTCAAGAAATTTCCAAAATAATTTCTTATCTAGTATTGATATCTCAGAATAATATTAAATCCCAAACTCAAAAATACGTTCAACCATGAAAAGAAAGTAATACCTTCTTCTTGAGCGGCTGGGTGATGGAGATGAATGTCTCTTCACCTGCTTCCTGCAGAAAATACTCAGATGTCAACCATTAATACATCTGACCTGAATTAAAAGATAAAAACAACAAAAAAAGACAACATTTTTCCCTTTAGCAAAATCGCACCTTCCCCTTGATTTTCTATCAGATTCATTACCAGAGCCACTTTTTTCAGGGCTATCAAATGAACTGGTCCTGCCACTCTTCCTGCCTCTAGTAGCTGATGAAGAACGCCGCCGCTTATCTCTTCGCTCAGGATCCCTACTATCCCCATGTCTCGTTGATCTACCTTCTCTGCTTTCTTTTCCCGAATCCTTTTTCCGGTTGCTTTGCTCATCTTGACCATTAGAAGACCTCTCTGTCATTGGCTCTCTTTCTTTTCTCCCATCCTTTGAAGTCCCAAGTTGAAGGGTTTTCTTTGAGTCTAAATCCCTAACTTTTTGTCCTGGCTTAACAACATGATCTTTGCCCACATCCTGCTTCAAGCTACCCCTCCTCTCATCCTTCACCTCTTTTGAGCTACCTTTCCTTTCATCATTTTTTTCCTTTTTAATATCTTTCTCCTCCTTCCTAAGAACCCTGACGTCTTTCGTAGAATATTTATCCTCCTTAAGAGTGTCCCCTGCTTCCTTCTTCACATTTCTATCTCCCTTACTGTTATCATGGCGTCCAGCAGTCAGTTCAGGTTGTTCCTTCTTAACATTTTTATTTCCCTTACTGTTATCATGGAGTCCAGTAGTAAGTTCACGATCGACAAGGGTTCCTCCAATAGCAGCATCTGTGGTAGATTCAAAAGTACCTTGGGAAACCTTACTTCTACTTTCCCCATTCTTCATACGAAAATCAACATCATCTCTATCAGCAGCTAGACCTGGGTCTCTGTTGTTTACCCCAGTAGGACTGAAGTTGCTATTTTCTGCATCCTCAGACATATGGCCTCCATTATTCTCCTTGCTCAATGTCTTAGGTCCATCATCTTTTCCCTGCTCAGTAGACCGAAGCACTCCAGGGCCAAGAAACTCATCATCATCATCCGATGCATAATTCCCAAGACCCAATACATCACCAGGAGATTTAGAAACAGAATTTCCATTAGAACCCTCAACTTGATTCTTTACTTGCTTAAGAGTCTCCTTCACTTGCTTAACAGTTTCCTTCCCTTGCTTCACAGCTGTGACTGGAACTAGAATTTTCGCCAAAGCTTTCTGTGGCAGAACAGCAGGAGGTGATGGAGATGCCTTACAGATTTTGTGAGAAACTGTGTCATCAGCTGCAGCATTTCACAGATGAGGAATTCAAATAATTACTGCAACTGAAAGTTTTGCTCACAAAAAGAAAAAATCTAGCATAACTAACAAATCACCTTCTATCTCTAGGGCATCCTCTTCATTAAGAACCTTTGTAGCAATTTCATCAAATAGTTCATCAGTAACCTGTTCTCAAAGGCAAATGTGATCAGCTCCGAGCAGTAACAATAAGTCAAATTTGAATATCTGCCCATATTAGAGTTAAACAACCTTCAAAAGAACTTCAGTAAGAATCCGCTTTATTTCCTGATTGATAGCAGCTGTTCTTGCCGCTTCAACCTCATCATCCTATAAAAAAGTTGAACATAAATTTAGGCAGTTATATTGATACACCCATTAAAATGCTTGTGTGATGCATATCAACAATTCACTCTACTTCCAATGTGAAGCTTGAGATGAGCAAATGCAAGAAGGATCATCAGACCACCACCTCATCATCATCATCATCATCTATAGTTGACCGACTGGGAGAATAATCTCCTTTCGTGTCAGATTGATCACCCTTTCTAGTAGGCCTACTAATGTCTTCATCTCTAAAACCACCAGGAGATGGAGAATCCCTAATGTCATGGTGGTTCTCCTGAACAGAACTCACAATGATGTTCTTGTTCTTAATTATTTCCTCTCGAAGCCAATTAGGAACTGGAGCCTGCAGATTTTTTTTAAGACAATAAGTTAAAAGATTATTTCTGCTACACAACAGTAAACAACTGCATGGAATGAAAAGAGAACCTTTTTAGGGCGTTCAGAAACACTAAAAGCTCCTCCGTTCACATCTCCAGGGAAGACTGATGCAGGGTGAAGTGCACTGGTGGATCCGGCACCAAAGGCAAAAGGGGTTGTGCTGACGGAGACTGGTGGAGGAATATTTGGACGTAAGCTAGTTGGTCCTGTCATCCTTCCAAAGACTGGTCCAGAAATGGAGGACGGAGACAAGAACGAAGAGTCATACTGTTTTCAAAGCAATATATCAGCATGTTGCATGACAAAATAATTGAAATCTATAATTGGTACAATTCAAGGCAAATGACCTGCTGTGCTGAAGGAACAGTGGGAACCGCAGGAAAAACAGATCCCGGGCCAGATGGTGTGGGTGCCCACCCATGAACAGAGGACACTGATGTATAATGATCTGCACCTGAAGCATCAGGATGCACATAATTTGCTTGCTGATTAATTAGATCATCTCGACTTTTTGGAGCAACTGATTCATTAGGGACATCTCCAACGGCATAATGAGGCTGTTCCACTGCAACCGTTGGACAAATGTTTGCAGGACCAGCAGGCAGTGAATTAATTTGTCCAACTCCTGCTTGATGAGGTGCTGACGTGGCAAATGGGAAAGGTTCACTCCTGTTTGCTGACTCCTCATTACCTGTCAACCACAAAAAAGTCAAAAACTTTGTTTGATCCAAATTCAAACATTATGCACACATACATGTCTGTTAATGTAGAACC
This sequence comes from Aristolochia fimbriata, assembly GCA_019845555.1. Lineage (NCBI taxonomy): Eukaryota > Viridiplantae > Streptophyta > Magnoliopsida > Piperales > Aristolochiaceae > Aristolochia > Aristolochia fimbriata. Next base: position 11,045,470 of record CM034081.1, read on the forward strand.
CAGGACCATAAAAGATTTCATACAATATTAAAAATAAAGTAGATCTGAGAACACATGTTTCTTGATGTACAGTCCTGGATTATGACTGGTTTGATCCCATATCCAAAATAAAGCAGAAAAGAGACCATGCACAAAGATGATTGTTGTTTGTTCTTCCGAAACAGAACAACCACAACTACAACCAGAAGCTTTGCAGCATTGCAAATGCAATAATAGTAAATGAAGCATGCATTACCTGGAATAGAAGTATAACTAGAAGGTACCTCCTGCTGATAAACAGATGAAACGCTTGCATGAAGAGGAGAGATAGTGTTTCTTGCATCTGTAGTGCCTGCAAATGCTCCTCCATCCCTATTACCATTAAACGATGCAGCAGAACCATCTGAGACATACGAAAGGGGTGCTCCGGAGCCAAAGGATGGTCCAACAGGATGGTTTGCTAGAGAAACCGGCAGCTGCTGATGACTTGATGCAACATGTGATTGCAGATAATGATCATGATACATTTGAATTTTTTGATCTTCTGTTCTATCAGTGACAGGTTGTGCATACTGTGCCACCTGTGTTGTCTGTTGATGACTCTCCAAGGCAGCTTTAGCTGCAGCCCATGCCCTCGCCTTTGCAGCCCAGTCCTGCTCATTGCTAGGAGGAACACTTCTATCTGATGAATACGTCAAGTTACTGTCAAGCACATCTTGAATCCAACATATCACTTACTTTAAATCAAAATATCAATTAAGGAGGCCCATAAACCAAATAAATATACATTTGAACTGTAACCTAAAGACATATATATAGAGAACGAAATTTTCAGTTGCAACAGCAAGCTATATCCTTGACTTGCAATAAAAAATGATGAATGGCAAACCTCCTGCAACACACCATGAACGTACAGGAAAGTTGCATTCAATGATTTGATGCTGAGCCTTCAAAAAATGAATGGATAGCTTGCATTCACTTTTAACAGACATTCAGAAAAAATTGAAAAAGATTAAATCAAATGAACTCTCACCAAGTACATTTACCCACACACTGCTGGGAGAACATTGATAAAACATAAAATAAAACCAACTCAATCATCAACCAAAGGGCAAAAGAGAAGAGAGACAATTTATGCTGTGTGTTAAGAACCCCAGCTTCAACATACCATGGTAATCCCAGCTCTGTTGATGACCCCAATTTTGACTGCCCCATGCCTGCCAGTGTTGAGATACTTATTAGTAGAAGGTTTTATCACAGAAATTGAGATTAGTTCAGTTCAAGTTTATTCACTTACAGATCTGAAGTAGCTTGCATGTGAATATTTTTACGAAACTATTCAAGATGGAGACAGTAAAAGCACTGTACCAGACAATTTCTAGACACATACATCAACTATAAATTTGCAGAGACACTAAAAACTAAAACTTTAAAAAAAAAAAAGATATAAGATTTAAAGCAACAGTAAAACACAATAAAAAATTTGACAGTCCTAGAAATTCATCAGATTAGAACTAATCGAATAAACCCATAGACAGACCAATGAGAATAATCTTTCTAGCCTAGAAAAACTTAAGTAACGAGAATGAAATCTGTCAGCGTATCAAAGCAAAAGTATGGAGAAAGATATCCTAGACCTCATTCACAATCAAAGAACTAATCATATCCTAGATATTTCACAACAACTCCATATTTTCTTTTTACACAACACTATCAACTCTATATTCCCGAAAACAGTACAAGAAAGGGAAAAAGAAAAAGACAAAAGGATTACAGACGCGCCTCATAAAATAAACTACTTTCTACAGGGCAATGTCCCAAATGAATAGCTATCAAGATCGTCACATGCGAACCGGCTCAAATTAAGGGAATCATTTTTTCAACATTTCACGACCAACAATGACAGCATCAATCCATTCCTTATTCAACATAAACACTAAATTCTTTTTATGTCGCAAAAGCATTAAATACGCAAAAACAAAAAAAAAAACAGCGAATTCATGGCTTTCTCTTCTCGACATGACAGAAGAGAAGTGAATATGAGATGGAAAAAAAAGGGCCCCAAAGAAGCCCTAGTGAGACAGTAACAAAGAAGCCCTAGTGAGACATACCTGATTGGAGGGCAGGGGCGGAGGGTAGGCTTGGGGTAAGGACGACTGGGGATGAGGAGCATGGGGATGGGGAGGCCGGGAATGAAGAGAAGGAGGAGGAGGAGGAAAAGGTGATGGGTAGTGAAGGACAGGATATGGCGGAGGGTGCTGCCCCGGTGGCGGAGGATACCCTGGCGGGTTCGTCGCTTCCCAATGAGCCTGCGGCTGCGGCTGCAGCTGCGGGTTGAACTGAAACTGTGAAGAAGAATACCAGGAGGAAGAAGGCGCCTGAGGCAGTGGCGGTGACGGCCTCTGCTGATGCTCCGGGGGTCTCATGAACCGCTGCGGCGGCTGTTGCTGCACCGCGTCCATCTCTGTCTGTCTCTCCCCCTCTCGGAGCTCTTTGCAGGGATATTTCACCTTTTCCCCCCCGCTTTCTCAGGCTCTTAGCTTCCCGCTGTGTCGACCCGGAATTCGTCAGAGCAGAGGAGGAATTCGTCGGGAATAGAGAGGCCTGTTTTCCCGAGAGTACCACCTCTCGCTTCAGGAATAAACGAACAACGATGAACGATTTCTGTTCCAAAGGTGGGACCCGCTTAGTGGATTGACGGTCTTGATGAGCACATCTTGGAACGGGAATTTGTGCTTTTAATAATTAGGAACTTTCACGGACCATTATCAACTTTAATTTAAATGTTGAACTATACAGCTAATTTCGTTTTTGAACGAATTTTATATTACTAGACATTTTTAACCCTCTCGGTTTATCTTTGAAATTAGACCAACCCACTGCAAATAAGAAAAACCAGAAACCTAAACCAATTCAGACCGGCCCCTTCTTTTACGTTGAGGCGTGACCGGCTCGCAAGTGGCCAACTCTAATAGATCTCGTCACAATTTAGCTCATGCCCGTGACACGAGCCGTGAGCGCATCACGAAGAAGGAGCTTCACCTAACAGTGTTACTCACGATTTTGCTCACGCGCCGTGTGTATAGCGTGTGGGCTCCCAAGTAAGTGGTCAACTCTAACAAAGCTTCTCACAGTTTAGCTAATGCCTGTGACTCTAAGAGTGAGCGCTCCAAAGCGACGTCGTGACGCCGATCTGGTCTAGCGCTTGTAGCTTATATTTGGGCGCCTTAGCCTATTTATAACATTGTACTTTTAATACTGTTAACATAGTACTTACTTTGATTGTAACATTATACTTTTCCTTCTTATAACATAGTACTTACTTTGTTTATAACACTGTACTTTTCTTATTTTTAACATAATATTTTTCTTGCTCACATTTCTCTCACGCCTATGACTCAAGCCGTGATAGGCATCACAAGCCAAGAGTTACACTAACAAAACTGCTCACGGTTAATCTCACACCTGTGACATAATGCGTGACCGGCTCGCAAGTGGCCAACTCTAATAGAGCTCGTCACAGTTTAGCTCACGCCCGTGAGCGCATCACAAAGAAGGAGCTTCACCTAACATAGTTGCTCACGATTCTGCTCACACCCGTGACAGAAGGCGTGACCGGCTCCCAAGTAAGTGGCCAACTCTAACAGAGCTCCTCACAATTTAGCTCACGCCCGTGACACTAGGGGTGAACTCTCCAAAGGGGCAGCGTGACGCCCATGTGGTCTAGCACTTCTAGCTTATATTTGGGCGTCTTACCTTGTTTATAACATTCTACTTTTTATACTATTAACATAGTACTAACTTAGATTGTAACATTGTACTTTTCCATCTTATAACATAGTTCTTACTTTGGTTATAACGTTGTACTTTTATTGTTTCTAACATAGTACCTTTCTTGCACACATTTCTCTCACACCTATGACTCAAGCCATGATGGGCATCACAAGCCAAGAGTTCCACTAACAGAGCCGCTCACGGTTAATCTCACGCCCGTGACATAAGGCATGACCGGCTCGCAAGTGGTCAACTCTAACAGAGATCGTCACAGTTTAGCTCACGCTCGTGACACGAGCCGTGAGCACATCACAAAGAAGGAGCTTCACCAAACAGAGCTGCTCACGATTTTACTCACGCCCGTGACAAAAGACGTGACCGGCTCCCAAGTAAGTGGCCAACTCTAACAGAGCTCCTCATAGTTCACGCCCGTGACACGAGCCGTGAGCACATCACAAAGAATGAGCTTCACCTAACATAGCTGCTCACGGTTCTGCTCACGCTCGTGATAGAAGGCGTGACCGGCTGCCAAGTAAGTGGTCAACTCTAACAGTGCTCCTCACAATTTAGCTCACGCCCGTGACACTAGGAGTGAGCGCTCCAAAGTGGCGTCGTGGCGCCCATGTAGTCTGGCACTTGTAGCTTATATTTGGGCGCCTTAGCTTGTTTATAACATTGTACTTTTTATACTGTTAACATAGTACTTACTTTGATTGTAACATTATACTTTTCCTGCTTATAACATAGTACTTACTCTGTTTATAACACTATACTTTTCTTGTTTCTAACATAATATTTTTCTTGCTCACATTTCTCTCACGCCTATGACTCAAGCTGTGATGGGCATCACAAGCCAAGAGTTCCACTAACAAAGCTGCTCACAGTTAATCTCACACCTATGACATAAGGCGTGACTGGCTCGCAAGTGGACAACTCTAATAGAGCTCGTCACAGTTTAGCTCACGTTCGTGAGCGCATCACAAAGAAGGAGCTTCACCTAACATAGTTGCTCACGATTCTGCTCACACCCGTGACAGAAGGCATGACCGGCTCCCAAGTAAGTGGCCAACTCTAACAGAGCTCCTCACAGTTTAGCTCACGCTCGTGACACTAGGGGTGAACGCTCCAAAGGGGCAGCGTGACGCCCATGTGGTCTAGCACTTCTATCTTATATTTGGGCGCCTTACCTTGTTTATAACATTCTACTTTTTATACTATTAACATAGTACTAACTTAGATTGTAACATTGTACTTTTCCATCTTATAACATAGTTCTTACTTTGGTTACAACGTTGTACTTTTATTGTTTCTAACATAGTACCTTTCTTGCACACATTTCTCTCACACTTATGACTCAAGCCATGATGGGCATCACAAGCCAAGAGTTCCACTAACAGAGTCGTTCACGGTTAATCTCACGCCCGTGACATAAGGCGTGACCGGCTCGCAAGTGGTCAACTCTAACAGAGATCGTCACAGTTTAGCTCACGCCCGTGACAAGAGCCATGAGCAAATCACAAAGAAGGAGCTTCAATTAACAGAGCTGCTCACAGTTTTGCTCACGCCCGTGACAAAAGACGTGACCAGCTCCCAAGTAAGTGGCCAACTCTAACAGAGCTCCTTACAGTTTAGCTCAGCCCGTGACACGAGTCGTGAGCGCATCACAAAGAATGATCTTCACCTAACATAGTTGCTCACGGTTCTGCTCACGTCCGTGATAGAAGGCGTGACCAGCTCCCAAGTAAGTGGTCAACTCTAACAGAGCTCCTCACAGTTTAGCTCACGCCCGTGACACTAGGAGTGAGCGCTCCAAAGTGGCGTCGTGGCGCCCACGTGGTCTAGCGCTTGTAGCTTATATTTGGGCGCCTTAGCCTGTTTATAACATTGTACTTTTTACACTGTTAACATAGTACTTAGATTGTAACATTGTACTTTTCCTACGTATAACATAGTACTTACTCTGTTTATAACATTGTACTCTTGTTGTTTCTAACATAGTACTTTTCTTGCTCACATTTCTCTCACGCATATGACTCTAGCCGTGATGGGCATCACAAACCAAGATTTCCACTAACAGAGCCGCTGACAGTTAATCTCACGCCCATGACATAAGGCGTGACCGGCTCGCAAGTGGCCAACTCTAATAGAGCTCGTCATAGTTTAGCTCACGCCCGTGACACGACCCGTGAGCGCATCACAATGAAGGAGCTTCACCTAACGGAGCTACTCATGGTTCTGCTCACGCCCGTGACATAAGGCGTGACCGACTCACAAGTAAGTGGCCAACTCTAACAGAGCTCCTCACAGTTTAGCTCACGCCCGTGACACGAGCCGTGAGCGCATCACAAAGAAGGAGCTTCACCTAACAAACCTGCTCACGATTCTACTCACGCCCGTGACAGAAGGTGTGACCGACTCCCAAGTAAGTGGCCAACTCTAGCAGAGCTCCTCATAGTTTAGCTCACGCCCGTGACACGAGCCGTGAGCGCATCACAAAGAAGGATCTTCACCTAACAGAGCTGCTCACGATTTTGCTCATCCCCGTGACAGAAGGTGTGACCGGCTCCCAAGTAAGTGGCCAACTCTAACAGAGCTCCTCACAGTTTAGCTCACGCCCGTGACACTAGGAGTGAGCGCTCCAACGCAGCGTCATGGCGCCCAGTGGTCTAGCGCTTGTAGCTTATATTTGGGCGCCTTAACCTGTTTATAACATTGTAATTTTTATACTGTTAACATAGTACTTAGATTGTAACATTGTTTTTTTCCTGCTTATAACACAGTACTTACTCTGTTTATAACGTTGTACTTTTGTTGTTTCTAACATAGTACTTTTATTGCTCACATTTCTCTCACACCTATGACTCTAGCCGTGATGGGCATCACAAGCCAAGAGTTCCACTAATAGAGCCGCTCACGGTTAATCTCACGCCCATGACATAAGGCGTAACCGGCTCGCAAGTGGCCAACTCTAACAGAGCTCCTCACAGTTATCATTAGATGTTAGCGTTGGATGTTAGCATAATGACTAGATACTCTTCAACTTCCACTATATGTAATAATTTCATGAAAATTTTGATATTTGGATGTTAACCAGGAGACCCCTTTACATTTTAACTGAATCTTTTGTGGTATTTGTTTTGTTATGCTAGTAAAAAATCTTGAATGCCGAAGGCAAAGAGAACTTTGCCTGTTTGGCCTATCATCCCCACTGTCGTGATCGGCATACAATACAATGGTGGTATACATTCTCAAAAATACAATGGTGGTATATATTCTCAGGAATTACTAATATTATAACTATTAAAAAAATTCTCTTATTTCTTGTGATTAAGGAAGAGTGATAATTTCTGAAGAGTGATAATTTCTTTTCATCCTCCTCATAGAAAAGAAAATCTGTCATCTTCATTGTATGTATGTATTCTCTATCATATTGAGAAGTGTAAAGAGTATCCTGTATGTATGAGACAAATGAAAACACTTCAAGCCATATGGGTGCATTGTCATAGATAATTTTTATTTGTTGACCAGTTGAACGGTTTTAAGCTGGATTCGTTGTCTAGTTGCAGTACTCGTTGAATACCTGGAAGCAATAAGTTCAAAAGACGCAAAAACTTTCAACTTCAAGTTGGCTTCAATAAGCAGCTTGCACAAAAAAAATAAAAGCTTACGGACATGCTTACCTGTTCGGGATCAATCACAACTGAACTTTACGGAAATCTAGAACTCCTAGTTCTGGTACAAGTGCATGAGAGACACTTATCATGATTCAATGATGACCTAAAAAGAAAAAAAGAAGAAGAAGACAGTTGAAACCTAGATATACAAAATGAGGAAACAACGATTACCGCTCTAGGTTCAAGTTGATTGGAGATTTTGTAGGAATCTGGAATTATATCATATAGGCATAAAGCTGGAATTGTCTCTTGAGAATCAAAATCAAATAAATTGTATCAACGTCGGAGCAAGGTCTCTGAGTGGCGACTTCGGTCCGCTGAGTGACAGCAGAGGGCATCCGATTTGACGACTCCTCTCTAAAGAAAGAGAGAGAGAGAGTAGAGATGGATAGAAGGAAAGAGCTAGGGAAAGTGGGAGAGAAATGAGAGAGGAGAAAGATAGAGAGTGTGAGAGTAGCCGATTGTTGTGACTTACTTGCGAAATGGAGAGCAACTCGTGAAGGCGAAGGCGAAGCGAGCACAGTCGGGACTGAGGAAAAATCGGACTCGTGAAGGTGAAGACGAAGCGAGGAGAATAATCGGGACGCAAAATATAAATAGGGTTTCAGACTCGCAAACCCGGTTTTATCGCAAACCTGGTTTTAGGTATTTTTCATTTCTATTTATTTTGACCCGGTCTCTGCTAGGTTTAAAAAGGGGTAAAAACGTCAACAATAATCAATCGATAAAAAATGAGATTTAATATATAGTTCAACATTTAAATTAAAGTAGATATATGATCCGTAAAAGATCCTATTAATTATAGGGAGAATTACGACAGGCACCAAATTTTTCATATGATCAAAGGTCCGATTGTAAATTATGATCAGACGGTGGAGATCACAATCAATTAACACTTTTATTTGATTAAAAATCTCGAAACAAATCGGCGATCAAGACTATTCGATCGATACCATAGAAATCTACGATCGAGATCGTCCTTGAATGGAGTTAATGGGTGGAACAGATCGTCCTTGAATGGAGTTAATGGGTGGAACAGATCGTTTTATCCAAACTCAAGAAGATCAATGGACCAGATGGGCTAAAGCAACACCTTTGTTAAAATCTAAAGGTTTTCAATTAACTCGTAACACGTGTCACGATCTGGACGGCTAAAAGCTTAAATTTGACACGTGGCCTGACCTGAGGAGCTACATGTGTAAACTCCTTAAAAGAGAGAGGGGGTTCTCACCTATAAATACCTCTTCACTTCTCTCATTCGAGGTTTTTACGCCAGTTATGGAACAGAGCTGAGCCGTCGTCATTCTTTCACTAAGTGAATTCCCTTCAAGTATACATGACACCCAACTATCGAACAAGCATCAATGAGGTCGGTCAGATCAAATTCGTCATCCAAGGTAAGCTCCTTCCTTATCCAAGGTAAGCTCCTTCCTTATCCAAGGTAAGCTCCTTCCTTATCCAAGGTAAGCTCCTTCCTTATCCAAGGTAAGCTCCTTCCTTATCCAAGGTAAGCTCCTTCCTTAGCGATTTGTAACTAAGAAATTGAGCTATGAATTCTATTATGGAAATACTTCTTATTTTAATTTTTTTTGTAAATATATCCACAGTGAAACATGTTAGCAGTTGTTCAATAACATACAATTGTTTTCTAATTATCATACAAGTCTGTGCAATATAACGTATGAGTCAGTACAGTACAACGTATGAGTCAGTATAGTACAACGTATGAGTTTGTACAATAAAACATACTAGACAAGTTTGTTAATGGTCCATACATACAAGTCCCGTAGGCTTGACATGTTAATTAATGATCCATAACATACAATTATGTTAGCATGTAATATACTTTCCCAGGGCTCAAATTTGCTACGCCCATGGCGTTGCCCTGGGCGATGCCCGGGCTCCCTCCGCGCAACACACAGTCGCGCATGGGGCCCACACTTTAGGGGGGAAATGGGAATTTCCCCCCTTCTTCTCCCCTTTGTTTCCCCTGGCACGTTCCCCTCCTTCCCCACCCCCTCCCTTCCTCCCCAGCCGGCCCCCATTGTTCCGCCTGGTGCCCCCCCTCCTGGCCGGGCCTGCCCCCAAGGGCCACTCACCGGAAAGGGCTGGGAAGGGGCTGAGGGGGAAGGGGCTGAGGGGGAAGGGGCTGAGGGGAAGGGGCTGAGGGGAAGGGGCTGAGGGGAAGGGGCTGAGGGGAAGAGGGGGGGAAGGGGCTGAGGGGAGAAGGGGCTGAGGGGGAAGGGACCTGAGGGGAAGGACCTGGGGGAAGGGACCTGAGGGGGCGAAGGGAGGGGAAGGACCTGAGGGGAAGGACCCGAGGGGAAGGACCGAGGGGAAGGAACTGAGAAAATGAACCGATGGAATGAACCTGGACCCGGGGAAATGGGAGTGGGGAGATAGGGGGAGGGGTGACCCTAAGGGATGAGGCGGATGACGGATTTATGGGGGATGGAGATTCTGAGGGAGAGGCTGAGGGAGAGGCTGGGGGGGGGATCAATGGAGGGGGCTTGAGGGGTGAAGGAGGAGGGGGCGGAGGGGGGGCTGATGGGGAGGAGATTGAGGGAGGAGATTGAGGGAGGGGGGTGAGGTGGGGAAGATAAGGGGACGCCCCCAGGTGTAACAGTCCAAGGTAACCCAGGGGGCTGGGCCACCCAAGGCATCGCCCTGGGTGTAGCAAATTTGAGCCCACTTTCCCATTTGACATAACTTACTAGACAAGTTCTAATTTCACGTGGTTGAGGAAAATTATAATTTCACATGAATGAGAATATTTGGTACTATGATGCAACCTACCATGTTAGTTTGTGGTTCATAACATCCTATCATGTTTGTGCGTAACATACTTTTTAGTTGAGCATACCATATTAGACAAATTATAATTCGGGTCAGATAATTTAATTGAGGGGTATTTTTGTCATTAAATCTACAACTCAATATATTTAGCAGTTGTGTGATGGTGGTTGATATTTTTGCATTAATATTTTATTATTTTAAATTTTTTTATATCAGTATCAATAACCTTGTATTTTGCTTTACACAACCAATATGGTCGAGACATATCCCGATACATCCGATACATAAGAAATTTTATTGGGTGGCCGACCGACCCTATACATGAGTACTAATAACTAATTAGTTAAAAGAAGTGGAAGAAGTAAAAGAACTAGTGGCAATAAGCTTTAGTAAAGAAAGTAGTAAAACATATTTATTTTTGTAACATGAAATCAGGCCACGATTGTACATTTGTACAAACAAATTAAAAGGTGTTTACACATCTCACCTAAAACCTTCTATATAGTAGTACACCTAGCCTTAGACTGCGTGGTTTCAAAAGCTTCATACAAGGCAATCTTACTTCCAATGAATTAGAGTATTTTTTTCTTCTTTGAATATTAGGAATTAGATTTTTGCAATTTTTTTTATATAATCATTGTATGAGTGACACTTTTTATCAATATTTTTAAAAATTGCACCAAACCACCGACAGTATGTCCGATTTTGGTCAAACCTTATTTGACCCAGTTGGACCTATTATATTTTATATTTCTATTGGTAAAAAATAAAGAATAAATGTTGGAACCTGGTGAGTCGAATAAGGTTGGACCTGCCAATTCGGTTCAATTTTTAAAGCTAGTATTTTAAAACTTGAACCGAACCAATTGGTCCAACACGGTTGAACCAATATAGGAGGTCAGTTCAGTTCTTATTGATACGGCCTGGTTCACTTTAACCAGTACCTGTTTCACTGAAAATCCGCCGGTCCGTGAAGAGGCGCGATCGAGAGAATATTTCAATTACTTTAGAATAAATTCGTGTTACAGGGTGTGTTTGAATATCAAGGAATGCGAGTTCACTCTCCTAGGTTTCCTCTGATTCGATCTCCGTGTGAATTGTCGAAGTTTCGGCTTCTGGCGAGAACGTCGAAGTTGAGTTCTGGGAACGAGTGTGCACGATCTGGTGTGGCTTTGGTCGGTCGGACGAAAGTATTTGTGTTCCGTGTGTTTCGACTTGTGACACTGCCGGCGAACGTGTAGAGCTGCTCTAGTCGAACTGTTGAACGACGGTATGCAAGTGCTGAACTTCTCTGGTTTTTAGTGCTTCCGCGAGTGTATTTTCTTCTCGACAAGAAGGCTGTCAATCTTCCAAATTTCCACCTCCTGGGACAGGGAACTTCTGGCCTTTTGTAGCCAGTCTGTGTAGTTGTTGAGGAATTTTGCCTGGAAAAAGGGATCACGATCCCCTTTCTGCTGTTGTAGTTGAGATGGGAGGAGGACCAGGAGCTCCTCTGTTGAGATCCCTTGAATGAGGATCGTGGCCCTTTTTCTTTGGTTTTTATCTTCACGTTTGATGTAGGTGACTGTATGCTGACTCATGCTGATGTGGCGATGACTCACCGAGTCGTTGCTAACTAGACTATGACTCATTGAGTCGATGATGGATGTAAGATGACTCACTATGTCGATAATGCGACAAGATGGGTGGCTCTGGCGATGGGCTGTGTCAGATGACCTTGAGAATCGTTGAGGCCTGTCCACGAACCTTGTTTGCTGGATTAGTGGACTCCTGGACTTGTTGAATTTGGGCCATGCACATTTTGGTGCATACAGATTGCCCCCTTCGAGACTTGTTTGTTCGGAAGGAACGAACAAGTTTCGAATGTGAAGATGAATGAACACAACGCACTCACACTTTTTCTTTTTTTTGTTTTTTTGTTTTTGTTTTTTTTGTTGATCCTCTTACTCTTTTAGGATCGTTTATCTTTTGTGTACGTATGCTTTTCTGTCCTCTTGCTTTTTTAGGACAGTGTATATTTTTTGTACACTTTGTACGTATTTTTTTTTTCTTCTTCATTCTTTTCCTCTTTTTTTTTTTGCTCTCTTGCTATTTTAGAGCTGTTTGTTTTTTTTTGTATACGCATACATGTGGAGTATGTACGGTATAGAGAGATGATGAATACCTGAGCAGAGATGTCGTAGCAACAACGGCGAATTGGGGTTGAGCTGCTGGCTACGGTCTGCTTTGAGTATTGTCGAAAGTTGTTTCAAAACCTCAGAGAAGGACGACGTGATAGACTTTGCAAACTTCTGCAAACCTCGGCGAGTTTGGCTGTCGCGCCGGGGAAGAGGTGTCACTCGACGACTCTGTGTGTGTCGCACTGGTGAGAGGTGCAGTTTCAGTAGCTTTGCTTCAGCGCCGGAGAAGAGAGCGGCTGCGCAGTCAACTCTACATTGCATGGCGTTGACTCATCTAGTGAAATTCTGCTTCGGCAGAATTGGTTCTACACTGGAGGAGAGGAGACTGCATGGCGCTGACTCATCTTGGGTGATTTCTACTTCGGCAGAATTAATTCTGCATAGGAGAAAAGGGGGCAACGCAAGGGAAAAGGGAGGCAGCACCGTGGGCCCCGCGGTGGTGGCGCCGACTCATCGGCCGAAGCTCCCCGGCGGGCAGACCGCCTCGGCGCCACGGGAGGAAGGGAGGCAGGCGGCCGGCCCCCCCCCCGTGGTGGCGCTGACTCATGGGCCGAAGCTCTTGCTTCGGCAGACTGCTCCAACGCCGGGGAAGAAGGGAAAAGAAGAGACAGTGTCGTGGGCCCCACCCTAACAAGGTTGGCGCTGACCTAGGGTTTTCCCAGGTCGTGCCTCCTTAGTCATGGAGTGTGGGTCTCGACCTCATTGGGTTGGCGCTGACTTAGGGTTTTCCCCAGGTCATGCCTCCTCAATTAAGGGACGTGGGCCCCGCCCTAATTCTCTTCCTTGTTAACTTTTGTCAATTAATTCCCATAACAGAGGAACTCATTGACTTTCCTTATTTCTCCTGTGAACTTGCTCTAAAAAATCCTCTTTTTCTTCTTGACTGTCTGCGACCTAGCACCTTCAGTCAGTCCACGATTTGAGACAATGCGTGGTTTGGCGTTTTACGTCATTACGTGCTTTCTCTGCGATCGTGTTACGGGAGACAGTCTTCAAACCGGACTGTTCTTGTTCTGCGATCGTGTTATTTGGGAGACAGTCTTCAAACTGACTGTTCTTGTCTGCGACTGTGTTCTGGGAGACAATCTTCAAACTGACTGTTCTTGTCTGCGACTGTGTTTTGGGAGACAGTCTTCAAACTGACTGTTCTTTTCTGCGACTTTGGGAGGCTGCACGTTGGTCGTATGCTATCTTCTCTGAGCCCCCCTGGCTTGTGTCAGAGTCCTCTGCGAATCCAATTCAAAGGTACTGTGAAGAAAAATTTCTCTCATTTTTTTTTTCCTGGCAGCCTCAGATTGAGCTTGAGTCAGCCAGAATTCCCACTTTCTTTTTTTCTCTTCTCTCTTCCTTTTCCTTCTTCTTTTTCTCTCCTCTCATTTTTGACTCCTCCCTCAGTCTCTCATTCTCTCTCTTTTTTTTTTTCTCACTAGTTGTTCTCCTTTTTTTTTCGAACTCTCTTTTCTCTCTTTCTCTCGCTCTAAGTGTTTGTCAATTTGTCTATTGTGACAAACTGACAGCTTTTGTGCCAAACGTTATGAGTTTGTGTGGCGCCTGGCTCTGTCGCCAGGTGCTGCAGTTCATTCGGGTCGCACCGGGCTCTGTAGCCAGGTGCTGAAATTTCTGTGGGCTGATCCGGATTGGTTGCCAGGAGACAGTCTATCTGCGCTAGCACACATGTTTTGGACGCCGGGTGCAATTAGCAGTCTGGTCCCATTCGACCAGAGTTGGTTGCTAATGCGAGTTGTTCTAAGGTCGCAGCCTGCAAGGGTCGCCGGGTGCGAGTTGTGTTGGCGTTTTTTTCTTTTATTTTGTACGACTGCTTCTTTTTGTCGTAGCTTTTTTTTTTTTAGCAACGAGTTCTTTTTGTCGCGGCCTTTTTCTTGTTTAGCGACTGCTTCTTGTTGTCGCTGCTTTTTCTTTTCTTTGTTTCGGAGCAGAGTTACATACCTGACACCATTTGATTGCGTTCAGCTCGGTCGCCGAAGGTTGTTTGGTCGCGTCCCTCTTTGTTTTCGGTCGCGCAATTCTGAATTGAGCTCGACTCGGTCGTCGAGCATTTGCTTTGATTGCAGCTAGCTGTGTTGCTAGTCGCGGAGTTTTGAGCGTCGAGTGCGAGCTGCTAGTTGAGCTACTGAGTGATCGATGCTGGTTTGATCGTCGACCACTTCTTTTCTTTTTTCGACTGCTTCTTTTTGTCGCTGCATTTTTCTTTTCCTTGCGACAGCTTCTTTTTGTCCCAGCTTTTTGTTCGGGGACGGCTTCTTTTTGTCGCAGCCTTTTTCTTTCTCTTTTTTTTTTTCTTTGAGAAGATGGATTGTGTACCTTGTTCTGTTGGATGCGTACAGCACCCGACTCGGTCATCGGGTAGCGTCTCTGCATTTTTTTTTCGCGTCCGTTTTCTTGTTGGGCGCAGACTTTGAACTGTGCTCGGTTTGGTTGCCGGGCACTTGCTTGTTGTTTTACAGCATTCGTTTCCTGTCCAACTTGGTCATCCGACACTGGGCTCGAATGTGCGGCTTCTGGCTTTGTCACCAGATGTTGAATCCTCTGTTTGGTTATGTCCGAATTGTTTGTCAGGCACTGGAGAACTCGATTTTGTTTGCCTCCGGTTTGGTGGCCGCGAGGCTGCATGCTTCGGTCGCCGGGCGCCGAGAACAATTGTTGTTGTTTTGGTCGCACCCGGCTCGGTCGTCGGGCGTGAGATTTGCTTCTCGCTTGGTTGGTCAAAGAGGATTGGTATACCTCTTCGGTTTGTCCACTCTTTTTTTTTTTGTTTTTCCATTTTCTCTTTTTTTATCGGCGACTGGTTCTTTTTGTCGCCCCTTTTTTGCTTGCGACTTGATTTTTTTTTTTTTTGTGTCGCAGGTTTCCCTTCTTTTTTTTTTATCTGCGACTTTGCTTTTGGTCGCAGGGGATGCATTTTTTTTTGAATTGAGGGAGAGGTGGATTGGCGCACTGTTTTGCTTTTGTCGAGATGTCACTTGTCTCAGCTTCGGTTTCCCTCCTTGGTCGACCTTCTCGGATGTCTCTGTTCTATCCGACGGTGTTGCGTGACGCTGCCTGCGGGTTAGAGATTCAAACGGGCCAAAAAATTCGATGTTGTTACCTCATGGCGAATCTATTTTTGGAGGTCGATGGTGTATGCGCCACGCTCATGAATGTGCATGACTTGTGGAGTCGATCCGATTGGTCGAGGGCGACCAGATTTGTTATCTTCTTCGACGAAAGCGGCCTTTTTTGCATCAAGCTGAGGGGAACATCCTATTGAGTCCCCTCGCATAAGTTAGCCACGTACACAACACCCGAAGCTATCGATTCATAGCCCTCGGTTCGGCGCTTGGGACGATTCACACCCTACACCACCAGTTCCTTTTCCCGCTCACGTGCCTTTTCACTTCGAATGGACTTGCACTATCGTTCGTACTTGTCCGGAGATCTTGGCTAGGCTGGGCATATTGACTGCAATCCGTGCTCCGGCTTTCACTTATCGGTGTTCCACTCACGTGATTCATGCTTTCTTGGAGCTATGGTGCCCATCGACAAACACAATTTTCACTCGAGGTGGGGAGCTATCGATCTCGTTGTGGGACTTACATCACCTTTGTGGACTGCCCGTTTCTGGGTCTATTTATGATGAGGTGGTGCCGACGGTGGCTGACTTTACTGCTGTGCGAGCTTTGCCGTTGCCGGAGAGTGTATCCTTTCTACTGCTGGCGTTTTACAAGATTTACTGTCGTCGCAACCTGGGAGACAAGAAGGGTCCTGCCATATCCTTTTTGGATTGGACAGCTTTCTGGTTTCGCACCGAGGAGGGGGCCGTTCCTTCTTCTGACCCTTGGACTGATCGCAGCAAGATGACGGAGTCCCGTAGCAGAGATCGTTCGGCTATTCAAAATCAGGTCCTTGTTGAACTTGGTGTACCTGAGGCCCTTGCAGATGAGGTATACTTGGCAGCATTTTTGGCGCTTTGGCTATGTCACAGTGTGATCCCTATGGCGGGTTTTGCTATGCGACCTGACACTTTCAAGATGGCATGCGTTATGGCGAGTGGAACTAAGGTATGCTTAGTTGGGGCGGCTCTAGCGCATCTTTATCGGAGCCTCAACAGTTTCTCTCCAGGTCGTATAGCTTGGCCATTCCTTTGTGCCTGGCTGGCGCAGCGTTTTGGTGCTCATGGTGCAGACCCTAGCGAAGGTTCTGGTCCTCTCATGTGGGTTTATCGGGATTCGAAGCTCGTCCGACATTTTACTCCGATTGAAGCTCGTGCACTGTTTTGGAGGAGTTCGATCAAGACTTGGTATCCAGCCGAGGCTCTTCCTTCTGGCACTCTTCTCGACGCGAGGAGTCGCGTGGCTTCTTCGATCGAATCGGATTATTTTCTGTGTGTTCGATCGACTTCCTTGGTTTATCGGCAGAGCAACACTCTGGCTATTGAGCCTTACAACCCTCATAGATTTGCTAGGCAGTTTGGCTTTTGCCAGGATCTACCTGGTGTACTCATCTCTGACCAGCGCAAGGCAGATTCTCTCTCGGCACTCTTGGAGTTGTGGAGGATCAGCGTCGCGAGGCCTTTTGGTGACGTGGAAGTGCCAGTCTTCATGGGTACCGACACGGATCCTGGGGTCACTCTGAGCTTTCGGGAATCATGACTTGAGCACATAGTCCCTATTTTCGAGGTATGTGAGCTTTTGTTTCTTTTTCTTTGGTTTCTCTTCCTTGTTTTCGATACTCCCCTCATCCTTCTCCCTTTTTTTTTTGTTTTTTTTTTAGCATGAGTGGAAAAACCTTACTCGAACCGGCGTGTCTGCGTCTCAGTCCGAGTTGCTGCGTGCACTGAGTGATGACGACGCAGAGGTTCTTCTACCACGTCCTGATCAACTGGCCTCCGCTAAGGCCAAGAACGGGAAAGCCAAGGCTAAACAGCCGCGTCCGAAGGTAGCAAAGGACAAGTTACCAGCTGCGAGAGGTGCGGCAAAGGCGAAGGGTATAGTGTTGAAGGAGCCGTCTGTGCCGGAGAAAGAGACTGAGTCAGCGGTCCTTGCTTTGCCGGCACCTTCAGTTCCAGCCTCTAAGGAGAAGAAGAAGAAGGCTCCAGCCAAGCGGAACTCGCCCATCCAGCCTCCGATTTTCACCCCTCCACCATTCGTCAAGTGTATCCGAAGTGGTGTTTCCAAGCCGTCCGAGGATTTGTCTGATGTCCCTAGCACTTCAGTTCTTCTGTTGGAACCACCCGAATCCTTGACAACTCCGGCTCCTCTTCCTCTACCAGGTCTGTCTCAGGGGACTGCTAGAGAAGCTCAGTTGGTTGACCCGCAGGAGACCCAGCTTAGTTCGACTCTGGACGAGCCTTTGGACCTTTCTGGGCTGGAGCTCCCTCAACGCTTAATGCTGGACGAGGAGGATCACGTCTCTTTGGCAGATCTTGCCAGGATGCGATTCCGTAAGAATCTCCCCACTCTACCTGCTGCTGATCCTACACTTGATGGAGTCATGGAGGATGATACGACAGTGGTTGCCGATGATACCTTCCTTCAGGCCGAGGCGGAGGCGACTATGGACGGAGTCACAATCCTCGATTTAACTCAAGTGGCCGGTGATGGAAGTCGATGTGATGCCCCCAGTTCTTCTCGTCCTATGCCGGCAACTCCGGTTGTAGCTATTCAGCCTCTGGTGGTGCCTTTGAACGGTGGAGAGCCATCATCAGCCATTCAGCCACCCGTTAGTGAGCACTCGACCTCTTCAAAGCCTTTATCGGTAAGTCTCAATTTCCTTTTCTCCTTGTTGTATCCATTTTTTTTTTGTTTTGCCCCTTTCTCTAACTCATAGCCTCTGTTTCTACAGGGGTCCTCGAGACGTCCGTCAGCGAGAACAAAGCTGAAGCTTCAAAAGGCGGCTTTGGGGTTGTGGAAGGACTTCGTCCAGACAGACCTTTTGTCGGCCAGTGATCCGAGTTCACCCGAATTGGTGGAGGATACCTACGTTTGCGTTGATAAACTGATTGAGGTAGGTATCGACACCTCTATATTGGAGCATTGGGTTGAGGAGTTCGCATCTGGGGCGGCTCGACTACAGCATCTACGCTGTTCGTTGGAGGGGAAGCTCGATCTAGAAGAACGCCAAGTTGCAGAGGCTGAGCTTACTCAGGCTGAACAAGACGTAGTCATCAGTCGTGACCAAATAGCTGCTGATGTCGACCAAAATCAGATGGCTCAAAAGGTTGCCAAAAAGGAACAGAAGCGGCTTCGTGAGCAGCTCGCTCTGGTTTCAGCTCGCCTTGACTCTTTGGAGGCACAGATTGCGACTGGCAAGGGACAGCTTGATGCGAAAGACGAAGAGGTTGTCACTATTCGTCAACGCTTGGCTGAGGTTCGAGCTCGACCTACCTTCACAGAACAAGAAGAACAAGAACTATCTTACGCTCAAGCTGAAGTGATCCGATTGAAAGGACGACTTGCCGATTTCGAGCTTTTGCGACTCTGATGTCATCTCACTCTGTCTTTTCCTTTGCATTTTTTTTTGTTGCCTTGTCTATATTTTTTTGTGAGGATGAGAATATTCCCATTTGATTTTTTATGAGAAATACTCTCCTTTATTCGACTATTTTTTTCGCTGCCCTTTTCATTGGTAAAATCGTTTGAGAAATTTATCGTTCGTTATTGGCAGCTCCGACCCATTTGCAGTGACGAGCTTGTAAGCGCCATTGGTATAGGCCTCCTGTACGACGTAGGGTCCTTCCCATTTTGGCGCAAATTTGCCCCCGGTTTTGCTGGTGAAGACCATCGGCCGTCTTACTGCGAGCACGAGATCGCCCTTCTGGAATGACCTGAGTCGTACCTTTTTGTTGAAGGCTCTGGTCATGCGGGATTGATAGCACTCGAGACGTTGTTGCGCCTCGAGTCGTTGTTCATCGAGAGACTCCAGTTCCGCGAGTCTCAGTTGGGCACATTCCTCCGTCGTTAACCCTTCTCTTCGCGCAATTCGCGGGGAAGGTAGCTGTATTTGCCGGGGAAGCACCGCTTTGCTTCAGCGTAGACCGGTGAGAATGGGGTTGATTGGGTCGGTGTCGAACCGACGCGTTCGTATGCCCATAACGCCGGGGAAATTTCGTCCCAACTTTTTGTTGGTGCCGATGGTCTTCTTTAGGATTTTTGCGAGTGTTTTCTTGAAAGCTTCGCAAGTCCGTTGGGCTGCCGGATTTAAGCCGTAGAGGTCCATTTGTTGTATCGCGAAATTTCTCATGAAGCGGTCCATGACTCTGTTTCTGAATGGCGTGCCGTTGTCGTCATTATGTATCGAGGGACTCCATATCGATAGATGATTTGAGTTCGAATGAAGTCGACGACGGTGACAGCTTTCACTTCTCGGTAAGCAACAGCTTCTGCCCATTTCGAGAAGTAGTCGGTGGCGGCCAAGATGTACTGCCGGTCGGAGTCGGATTTGGGACTGATGGGGCCAATGATGTCCATCCCCCAAACTTCGAACGGCCATGATGCGACTGTTGGGTGTAGCGGTTCCGGTGCCTGATCTATGTAGTCGGCGTGGATTTGGCACTGTTTGCAAGTTCGAGCCATTTCAATGGCATCTCTGAGCATAGTTGGCCAATAGTAACCCAATCGTTTGACTTGCAAGTGAAGCTCCGGGCCGGCTTGATGTGCGCCACAGATTCCACTATGTATCTCTTTCAACACTTGTGACCCTTCTTCTTTGGACAAGCAGCGAAGGAGCAGACCTTCATATGACCGTCGGTAAAGTACGCCATTGATGAAGACATACTTCGGAGCTGCTCGGCGGATTTGGACTCGCTCTCGTAAATCGACTGGTAGTGTGCCGTGACGAAGGAAGTTAATGATAGCTTCGCGCCAATCCTCGGTTTGATTTTGGCTGGCCGAGATGGGAAGAGATTCTTCTATCTCTTCTGTTTGCTCTTCTTCTATTTATTCCTCGACTGGTGGAGGGATTACCCATCGCTCGCAAATGGGAATCTGGCTTGGTCGTTGGTCGAATTGTGCCAGAGGTGGAGTGAAGCTTCCGGGATTTGGGCCAGAAGTTCACCAGCATGCCTCTAGAGTGGTTCGAGTTAAAGCTTCTTTACTTCAAACTCTCCGGTAAGCTGCTTGATGACCAGAGCCAAGTCGCTGTGGATGTGTAACTGTGGCAGCTGCATTTCGACTGCTATGCTGAGTTCGAGTAATAGAGCTTGGTATTCTGCTTCATTATTCGAGCAAATCTGGGTGAGCACGAATGAGTATGGCAGTAGATCTTTCTTGGGTGAGACGAACAAGACTCCAACGCCAGCTCCATTTCTTCGTGCGATGCCGTGAAAATACATCTCCCAAGGTGGAAGCACTTTGACCAGGAATATTTCTCCGCCCGGTAATTCTTCTGTTAACTCCCATTCGGCCGGCACCGGGTGGTCGGCCAAGAAATTTGCCAATGCTTGGCCTTTAATCGCTCTTTGTGGAACGAAGTTGATCTCAAATTCTGATATGAGCAGAGCCCACTTAGCCAGTCGACCAGATAGAATTGGTCACGACATAATGTATTTCAGCGGATCAGCTCGCGAGATGAGATTCGTCGAATGTGCCAAAAGGTAGTGCCGAAGCTTTTGAACTGCGAAGATGAGAGCCAGGCAGGTTTTCTCGATAGGTGTATAGTTGAGCTCGGCACCCACCAACGTTCGGCTGAGGTAATACAGAGAACGTTCTTTGTTGTCCTCATCACATTGAGCCAAAAGAGTGCCCACCGATTTTTCTTGTGTTGCGATGTATAGCAGTAACGGTCTATTGACGATTGGAGCAACGAGCACTGGCGGCTTGGTGAGATACGCCTTTATGTTGTTAAAGGCTTTCCTAAAGGAGTCGTCCCACTCGAACGGTGTACCCTTCTTTAGCAGACGACTGAAAGGCTGGCACCCCCCGGCAAGGTTCGAGATGAAATGCCGAATGTACGCCAGGTGACCTTGGAAGCTTTTAAGCTCGGAGACGTTTCTGGGCTCTGGCATCTTTTGAATAGCGTCGATTTTTGACTGGTCGATTTCGATCCCTCTGTGATGGACGATGAATCCCAGTAACTTGCCTGAGGTGATGCCGAATGCGCATTTCAACAGATTCATTTTGAGTTGAAACCGTCGAAGCCTCTCGAATACAGCTCTGAGGTCGAGGAGATGATCTGACCTTTGTTTCGTTTTCACCACCAGGTCGTCGACGTAGCATTCGACTCGTTTATGGAGGAAGTCGTCGAAGATGTTCTGCATTGCTCTTTGGTAGGTCGCGCCAACATTCTTGAGTCCGAATGGCATCACTTTGTAACAGAAGATGCCCTTTGGTGTGCGGAATGCCGTAAGAGCTCTTCATCCTTTGGGTCCATCCGGATTTGGTTGTAACCGGAGGAACCATCCATGAAAGATAAAGCTTTGTGACCTATTGTCACGTCGACCATGAGCTCGGTTATCGGCAGAGGGAAGTCGTCCTTCAGGCACGCTTTGTTCAGGTCGCGAAAGTCAACGCAGACCCGGATTTGGACAGTCTTCTTCTTGACTGGGACGATGTTTGCAATCCAGGACGGGTACTTCACCTCCCTGATGAAATTTGCCACGATTAACTTGTCGACCTCCTTTTCGATTTCAGGCACAAGTTCTGGTCGAAACCGTCGTTGCGACTGCTTGACTGGTAGAACAGAGGGATGAACCGCCAATTTATGGACTGCCACTCGTGGGTCGAGACCTGGCATCTCCGTGTAGTTCCAGGCGAAGATGTCTCGGTATTCATGGAGTAACGCCATATATTCAGCTTCTTCTTCAATCGTCAGCGATGCACTGAGGAATGTTGGCCGCGGGTCTTCTGTGGTACCAAAATCGACTTTCTTTAATTCGTCAACGGTCAAGTGGCCTCCTTTTTCGAATTCCGGCGGAGCCTCCTTCAAGACGAATTCCTCATCTTCTTGTTCCTCGTCGAAGATGGAAATGTGATTCACTGTGGCTGAGTCGTAGGCGCGAGCTCGTGCAATGGCTGCCTTCAACGTATAGATGACGACTGGACCGCCGTCGTTCTTTGGCCAGCTTCGATTGATGGCGGCTTTGGTGTAAATAATCACCGGCTTTGAAGTATTTTGTTTCTCGGTAGGGATTTGGCCAACTGAGACTTGGTGCACATCTATCGATGACTTTCTGGTTATCTAAACCGACTTTGTTTGGGCTGTATAGATCTTGATTAGTCTTGGTCTCTCATAGCCGAGGCCTAGGCGACCTTGACTGATGCGATGCCCTTCATTCTTCAATTTCTCCTGCTCTGGAGTGAAGACGGGTAAGGTCACAGGAGGTTTTGCATGAATCTTGTCTTTTGTGAGATTGCCCCTTGCTCTGGCCATCAACCGGTAGGCATTCGGGTCGAAGCCTTCATTTGAGCGTGTAGACGGCAACTGCTGTTGGCTCGGCAGTTGATTCACGATACTTCGTTCCTCCAATTTTGGCAGAGGAAGCGTAATTTTTCTGGCAAAGGGGTCGGCTAGATTTTGTTGCAGGCGACCAGGGGAGCTTCTCCTTTCTTCCTCTGCGACTGTGGAATGTGTCGCAAGATGGGTATGTTGCGCCGATTTGGTGTAGGCGCGACTGTGGCCAGTTTACGGCCATGTGCCGACGGGCTGTTGTGCGCCGGCTGCTTTGGAGATATGACCTGCGTCGTGGTCTGTTCAGGAGATACGACCTGCGTCAGAGTCTTTTTAGGAGATGCAACTTACGTCGGAGTTTGTGGTTTTGTGGGCTGCGACGACTGTTTGAGTGTTGCATCCTGCGCCAGTTGTTTGGATGATGCAGCCTGCGTCGGAGTGCTCTTGGCGTTTGCTGCCTGGTTCGACTCTGGTGACAATTTAACTGTCGGCCTAGTCGTCAGATAGAACTTAGCATCTGCAAATGATTCCTCTGCTTCCGTGAATGGACTTTCATCGGCATACACCATCTTCTGCTCGTCGTTTTCCCAATACTTGAAGCATTGGTGAAGTGTGGATGGCACGACTCCGTTTGAATGAAGCCATGGTCGACCTAGGAGTAGATTGTAAGACGTCTTGGAGTCGATGACTTGAAGAGGAGTGTCGGCTACCATGTCCCCGATGTGCAGCTTGAGGTTCATCATGCCGAGTGTTCTCTGGCCCTCGTGGTTGAAACCTTGAATGAGGAGAGAACTTGGAGAGAGGTCGCCAGCAGAGAGACCAATGTTCTTCATCGTGCGAATAGGCAGAATGTTGACTGCAGATCCACAGTCGATGAGGATACGGTTGATTTTGTGGTCTCTGATGTAGCCGGAAACGAACAATGGTCTGTTGTGATTCTTCGTTCCCAATTGTGCGTCTTCCTCTCTGAATGTAATGCATAGTGTGCATGTGACGGTCAGTGCCTCTTCTGACTTCGCGAGATGTGCTTTGGTGTAAGCGTCTTCCTCCTCTTTTCGAAAAGGAGTTAACCCGACCTTTGGCAGATCGTGCTTTCTCATCAGCAGCGTTTCAAGTTCGGCTTTGAGTTCCTCTGGTTTGGTGAGGATCCGGATTAAGGCTTGTCTTGACCTGATATCCAGGTCGAGATCGTCCTCTGTCTTATTGAGGTGTGAAATTTGTTTGAGCGATGTCTCGAGGTCGTCACATTCGATGACTGGTCTTTTGCCCTTCTCTTTTGTTGTTGTTTGCTCGGGAGGAGCTGTTGAGCAGGTCGCCACCATTGCAGGCGGCAAGAGGAACTCCTTCGGGAAGAACTCCGCCAATGTGACGGGTCTTCTTTTCTTTTTGCTGGCCCCCTGGACGTCGGTCTTGGGAGTCTTCTTTTGGCGCTTTGCAGCTTTTTTATTTGTCCGCTTCGCCTTCGTTCTGGTATTCACCGGTGCCGGTTCTAGTTCTCGAACAAGCTTCTTTCTCTGGGTGACCAGGATCCACCCCTCTGCGTCGGCTGCAGCTGCTGCTCGGGGTGCCGGTTTTGGTGCGACCTTAGCCGGTGGTCGTTTGTTGTTATGAGGCCGGCTGGAGGAACCAGGCTTTGGTCGGTACTCCTTCGTGGCCTGCTTCTTGTTTGGCCGAGTTAACTGGTTAGGCTCGGCTCGGATGGAGATGGCATATGAGGAGGCTGTGTTTTTAGTAGCTCCTTCGATTTCAATACGACCTTGTGCCGCCAACTCCATGATACGGTCTTTCAAGATGAAGCATTTCTCCGTCGAGTGCCCTACCAGTCGATGGTATTTGCAAAAATTTGGATCTTTGCTTTTTGATTGGTCGCCAGGTCTTTTGATTTCTGGCAGCCTCAGTAGTTGATTGTCAAGCAGCTGATCGAGCATGATGGGAACGTCGGTGTTGGCAAAGGGATATGTCTTTGCCTGTCGTTCTTCCAGTGTCAGCTTCTTGAAGCCCCCGTCAATTGTCGTGGGAGATAGGTCGGCTGACCTTACTTCCGACCTTGATCGGTTCGACAGTATTTGTCGTGAAAGAGGATTTTGATTTCTCTTTCGTTTCTTTGAGCGTGGTCGCAGCAGGTGCCTTCCCCTTTTTGCGAGGGTCGGCGGAAGAGGATCCTTCTTCTCCTCGTTCTTCTATCAAGTTTTCCATATTGTGAGCTTCTATTGCGAGCTCCTGGAAATCTTTCGGCCTGCGGCTCTGTATGTAGCAGGGGAGGTTCCATCGCATTCCCCGTGAGCACATTTCTATTTCGGCTTCGAGAGATAGATTCAAGCTTTCTTTGCAATTGAGGCTCAGGTTCCTCCATCGGTTGATGTAGTCGACCACTTTTTCGCCCTTCTTCTGTTTGAGGTTGGCGATCTCGACTAGAGTGACGGTGCGCCGGGTACTGTAGAACCGACTGAGGAATTCACTCTCCAGTTGTTCCCAGCTGTCAATCGACTCTTGGGGTAGCTCGATGTACCAATCAAAGGCATTTCCCTTCAGTGACCGGCCGAACTGCTTGACCAACAAGTCGCCGTCATGGCGGCGTTATTACACGCTTTCAATGAAATGAGCGACATCTTTGCTTTGGGTGGCCGTCGCCGTAAATTGTTGAAACTTGGGAGGGTGATAGCCGATCGGCATTGGGATGTTCTGGATCCTCTCGTGTGTACGGTCTCTTGTAGGTATTAACCGATTTGTGGTCGTCGGCGCTGTTTTAAGATCCGCACACGGTTGATGAGCTCTGTAATGGAATCAAGGGTAAGAGCAGACGGATCCCTTCGGTCGGCCTCTGCGGATGGCACCGGAGCGGACGGGCGGCAGCTTCGTCGTCGGAGGAGAGGTCTTCGCGGCGGCTTCTAATTTGGCCGGTAGTTGGCCGATTTTGATAGACTTCTTGAGAGACGCCACCGGTGTTATTGGTGGTTGTGCCCATTTCAAGCCGTTCAAACATCTTCGCAATTTGATCATTGTGAGCTGCTAGTTGAGCATCGCGGGCTGCGAGTTGCGCATCTTTTACAGCTATTCGCTCTGCTCCCTTATCGCGGCCTGCATTTCGGCAAGCTGTTCTTCAATAGTCTTGGCCGAAGTTGTTATTGCGGCCATCTTGACGGTTTGCGTCAGAGTAATTGTTCTTGACGCCACTTGGAGATATGAAGCCGTCGTCGGTGACTTCATTGGAGAGGTGGGGGACCGGTCAGAGGGACTAGTCGCAGGTTGATTGCGGAATGTGACTCTGGGAGGTGACTGGCTTGCGGTGGCGGCCACTGGTGAGAGTCGGCGAGATGGGATGGGCGATGCGGCAGTAGGGGAGATCACTGATGTCTGTCAGCGGGGTGAGCGGAGAGGTGGCAGACCAGCTGCTGCGTTGAGAGCGGCTAGGAGGTCGTGTGAGACCAACATAACCGGCGAGTTGTCTGTCGCCGATGCTCTCTGCACAGAGGAGGCTGGTATTGAGCATGTCCTGGTCGCAGGGAGAGAGGAGATGCCCCCACTTTGCTCATATTGCTGTACCAAGGTGGGAACAATGGAACTTCTCCGTGACGGTGGCGACTGCGTCGGGCTGGCAGTTGGACTGCGTCGAGCTGGCAGTCGGTCTGCGACGAGGAGGAGAGGTGGTGACGGCCAAATAGGTCGGCTTAGCCATCGCTGGCAGTAGTTTGGCGGCGACCGTGGCTGGTTTGTTGGAGGCCGCGGTAGCCTGTGGCACGAATAAGACGCTTGGACGGTGCGCGTCGCGCATGAAAGGAGCTTGTCCAGCAGACAAATTTCTGGCCATAGCTCTCGTCACTGGGCGAGTGGCCGGTGGTGGTGAGGTAGGAACACGAACGTTGGCCGGAGATGCGGCAGCAGATCCGCGAGTTCCAATAGTTGAACCTGCGGTCACGGCGGGGCACGGTTGGGCAGAACTCGAGGAGGCAATTTGCTTGCCCCCATTGTTGTTGTTGTTGTTGCCATTGTTGGCGTTGCTGGCCATGGCTGAGGTTGGAGATTTTTTTTTGGTTGGACGGAGAAGGAGATGAGAGGTAGGAAAGGTCCCTCCGGGTATGCCAAATCTGTTTCACCAAAAATCCGCCGGTCCGCGAAGAGGCATGATCGAGAGAATATTTCAATTACTTTAGAATAAATTCATGTTACAGGGTGTGTTTGAATATCAAGGAATGCAAGTTCACTCTCCCAGGCTTCCTCTGATTCGATCTCCGTGTGAATTGTCGAAGTTTCGGCTTCTGGCGAGAACGTCGAAGTTGAGTTCTAGGAACGAGTGTGCACGATCTGGTGTGGCTTTGGTCGGTCGGACGAAAGTATTTGTGTTTCGTGTGTTTTCGACTTGTGACACCGCCGCCGAACGTGTAGAGCTGCTCCGGTCCGAACTGTTGAGCGGCCGGTCTGAAAGTGCTGAACTTCTACGGTTTTTAGTGCTTCCGCGAGTGTATTTTTTCTTCGGCAAGAAGGTCGCCGATCTTCAAAATTTCCAACCCACGGGACAGGGAACTTCGGCCTTTTGTAGCTAGTGCATTGTAGTTGTTGAGGAATTTTTTCACGGGAAAGGGGATCACGATCCCCTTTCTGCTGCTGTAATTGAGATGGGAGGAGGACCAGGAGCTCCTCTGTTGATATCCCTTGAATGAGGATCGTACCCCTTTTTCTAAGTTTTTTTATCTTCACGTTTAAGGTAGATGACTGTATGCTGACTCATGCTGACGTGGCGATGACTCACCGAGTCGTTGCTAACTAGACGATGACTCATTGAGTCGATGATGGATGTAAGATGACTCACTGTGTCGATAATGCGACAAGATGGGTGGCTCTGGCGATGGGATGTGTCGGATGACCTTGAGAATCGTCGAGGCCTGTCCACGAACCTTGTTTGTTGGATTAGTGGACTCCTGGACTTGTTAAATTTGGGCCATGCACATTTTGGTGCATACAGTACCATTTTGAAAATATTAAATATATATAAAATATGGTATATAATATTCAAATGTCCAAGTGGACCGATCTAACCGGGTTCAACCACAATGGAACATTTGGCCGGTGGATGGCCGGTTTGGTTTTTAAAACATTGGTTAAAATAAAGTTTTTATTTTTTATTTTTTAAAAAAATTGAGAAAAGTGTGGAAAAAAAAAAGAGTGTCAACTGTCATGTTTGTAAATAAATAAAGTAGGGAAATAAAAGTGTGAGAGAAGGGGATAGGGCAGGGGCATAAGGGTGAAAGCGGTCGTTTCCCGGTGGCGCCACCAATACCGAACTTTGACAGGAGGAAAGGTCAGAGCGGTCAGAAATGGCGAAGAAAAGCGAGCTCTGTTTCGCTTCCCCGTCTCTTTACTGCTCTCCAGACGCGGGACCACGACCGCACCTCCGCCATTGAAACCCCACCGTTTCGTGAAATCCTCGATCAAATTAACCCTCTTTTCGTTTTCGACTCCGTTGCCCTCTCTACGGCAAGTGGGCGGGTCTCCGATCGAGGATCTTCCCCCGTCGGTCTTCCAATGGCGGATCTGAAGCCCCTGCTGAAGAAGAGACGCACCTGGGTGTGCCTCTTCCTCCTCGTCTACGGCCTCCTCCTCTCCTCCTCCTGGAACCTCATCCGCTCCATACTTCACTGGTACAACAACAACACCACGGACGCGGCGGTCCGGTGGCCGGCGCTCTACGCCTCGGTTCTCTTCGGGGCGGTGTTCGGCCTCCTCTCCATGGCCACGGCCCTCGCCGTCGCCGTCCCCGCCACCGTCGTCACCTGGATCACCGTCCTCGTCCTCCTCGCCTTCGCCGGGAAGCCACGCCGCTCGCTCGTCCTCGAGGGACGGAAGATCACCGCCGACATCGCAGGGTTCGCCGTGAAGATTCTGCTCCGGGAAGGAAACCTCGTCGCCGCCGTCTGCGCCTTCCTCAGCTTCGTCGCCCTGTTTCGGAACCACCGCGGGGAGGATTGATTGTCGGAAAACGGTTACTCGATCCACACGCCTCCTGGTGCCGTCCGTTAGGGTTTTGTTGGGGATTTTCGATCGAATATTAAGGTAAGGACTTTTTTTTTTTTTTTTTTTTTTCAAATTCCTTTATCCATCTGCAGCACGATGCTCTGCGATTTTTGAGGAGCCGAGCGGAATCTGCTCTTCCGAGCGTCTGTAATATCAAACACACTCCCTTCTCTTGTATAAATGATCGAAAAGCTAATTTTTATCCCGATTGCCTTTTCTTCTTCCTAGTTCATGCTGCAAATTTGTGTTTTCCAGGGAACAGTTTTTTTTCAGTATTTCGAGATGAGCTTGGAAGAACCCAATTTGAAAAAAAAAATGAAAAATATATATCTGAATTCTGAAGACAAAACGGTTTGGGGAACGGGGATTTGAAACGAATAGTTGAGCAAGATTTCAGTCTCATCCGCCCACTCCCGCCGCGAAAAAGTGTAATAAATTCTCTCCGTTGTCGTCTGTCGAGCTTCACGAAGCCCCCGAGGAGATTCGAACCCAAAACGTCGGTCCCACCGTATTTGTTCTTGATTGCAATTATTTGGAACTTCGCAACTGATCCTAATAAAATTATCCGTTTTAGTACCTTAAACAACAAAGTTATTTTTGGGTATAAAATAATCGTCATTTTGATTTAATGTTATTATTACTATTAGTACTTGTGTTTATCTTAATAAGGATCATATAAAACACTAAGATAAATTAACGTGTCATTTATTAAGATTTCCTTAAATAATTATTAAAAAAAGAAAAACAAGGGTCTAGAGACCAGTTTAATACCTGACCGTGTCTTTATCCTCTCCTTATCCTCTCCTCCTTGCCTTGTTCCCATCGTAATCTTGGCCTAGTCCTTGGTCTCCCACCCAATCCTCCTCATAAGTCTCCGTCTCGATTTTACCCAGACAGAATTTTGTTATTGGCCTTATTTTTCACCTGCAATTTTATGTCACCGGGTTTTGGGTCGAGTTGGGTCAACTCAGTACTCAGTGCCCATCTATCTCCGCAACGTTACATATTAAAGACCAATCTATTCCGAGTCTCATATATTTTAATTTTTTTACTGTCAAAATTTAAAGAAAAATGCAAGTTTATTACTTTATTATATAGGGATCTGACTCAGATTTAACCCAGCCTGATGGTTTGGAGGGGTGTGAACCCGAGCCAGAACAATTGTGGGAACCCTCCTCGACCCGACCCGACCCAATCCACTTAATGTTGGTTGGCGTTTGGGTTTGAAAACCTGTCAATGGGGATGGTTTTACCTTCAAAACCCTGCCCCACTGATTTAGAGTAGTACAAGTAAAAAAAAAATTAATAAAAGGTATAATATAAGGCCCTGTTTAGCATAGTTATTCGGAGCCTAAAAGCTCCTTCTAGAGAGAAAAAAAGTTATTATTATAAAAAAAATTTGTGTGGGTGAACCTCATTTTAGATACATCTCTATTTGAAATAGGAGTTTTTAGATTTTTTAAAGAGTTCTAAAACAAATCTTTTCGTTAGATTTCTCAAAAAGTCCTTTACCAAACAGCCATGCCAAACAGGGCGGGGCTTTAAAAAAAGGGTAAGTTTAAAAATATTGAATAGATTTTTTTATATATTTTTAATTATTTTTAAATATTTCAATGTTTTAATGATGATTCATGGGGTGGGTTTTTGCAGGAATGGTTCCACGAGGTTGTTTATGGGAGGAGCAAGGAGTGGTTTTTCACAGGGATGGCCGGATGGGTTCCCTGTGTGTTTTTGGCGGGTGGAGTCGGGTTTCCAGAAACTCGGACCGACCCACCTCGGCTCAACCTCTGACTCCTTAGTGTTTATATCGGTTACCCAATATGCATCGGACAACTGAAATCTCAGTTACGTATCGGCCGATATGATCTCCGTGTCGGCCACAGCCGCTAAGATTTTTTTGGCGGACTCGACAGGCTTTCTTAGCCCCGAAGAAACAGAAAAGGAACTCCGTTAGCTGGTCTCCCCAATAAAACCGCGGGATATGCCGTTCATACCGAGAAGGCGGGTCTTTCTTCAGCGGCTCACGGCGACGCTCACCGACGTTATCCTTTCCTGCCCGTCGAACTTCTGATTTTGGGAGCGATTCTTCATAACTTTCTTCGGAATCTCTCTGCGCCTTCTACTTTTCGCCTTCTGTTTTCGTTTCATCCCCTGTAGGCTGTAGCGGCTGACCGGGACGCTACTTCGTTCATCATTCGCCATGGAATTCGACTTAGTGATCAAGGTAACTTTCCTTCTCTGGTCGCTTTTGATTCCCATGGTTTTGTGTTGTATGACGACGTCGTGTTCGGTTATCGTGTGATTCAGCCGGGTTTTTTTTTTGCTTTTGATGCTGGTTATTTGAGATCATTGGCCTTTTATTTCGTTTCTTATTCCATCATGTGGGTTTGCTGCTGTTGTGTGTACTTTTTTCATTTCGAATGATGAACATCTCTCAATTCGAATGAATGGACATTTCGAATGGAGCTACTATTTACTTACCGACAGATACACATGCCTTCTTTAACTGTTATGCTGTTTCTTCATAAGAGCTATTTTACTTGATAAAAGTACAGATATAGTTTTTAGTCATGTAAACAGTCCTGATGTCTTTTATGAGTCATTTGTTCTGCCATATTGTTCATATGTTTTGTTTGCTTATGGTGCTTGTTGGTATACCGGCAACCATGGAGTATAAATATTTTCCTGTCTGGTTTCTTTTAATCTTCTTTGCATGTGTGAAGATACGTGGCAGTTCAATGTAATCTTATCAGCTAAAGAGCATGCGCAAGACTTTATTGGAGACCGGAGTCAAATTTGTAGAATCAACGTGTCATTTGGTATATTTCAAGAGAAGTAAAAGATATAAAATACACTTAAAAGTACTATAAATGTTTACTAAATTTTTCTAGCACTAATTAGGCAGATTTTTTTTATTTTTTTAATTTTTTTTTAAATGGCAAATTAGGCTGAATTAACAAGCAAGAACTTGTTAATGCCATCAGAAATACATGGATATGTGCAGAAAATTATGTTATGTTTTTAAGTAAACATTTTCTTTATATTATTTCATGTCAGTATTTTTCTGATGTATGTTCCGAATAATAGAGTGCCTAGTTGGGACAAAGCGGTTGACCATAATGAATATTCGGTGTTACTCTTTGCAGAAGTTGCCCCCCAGCTGCTTTATGGTAACAGAAAATAGATAAAGGATAACAATATTGTATAACCCTTTTTGAGGTTGGAATTGGATCGGGAAAAAATTCCTTCTTCCGTGTAGGAAAAAGTTCTTTCATTTTTTATTTTTTTATTCTTTTTTCTTAGAATAAAAGAAAAAGTTTAAGTTTTGTTAAGACAGAAGGAAAGGGATACAATGTTATCCAGGGAACCTTAAAAAGAAAAAGAAAAAATATATGAATGTTTTCTTAAATTGAATCAATAAATTTTGCAAAGAAAGAAACATATGAAAATTATGAAAACACCACAATAGTAAGGAACTAAGGATCACTAGGTTGGGTTGGGAATGACGAACCAGATGGTGGCATATGAAAATCAGTTTATTCAATTTCAGTAAGCAGTGTTAACTTTTTTATGTTGCTGACTCCCTTTGTGTGCAAAATATAGGTGCAGCCTGCCTCTCCAGGGGACTTATTTCTGTCCCCTCCAAGTAATCATGAGAACTGGAAATTGTCTATATGCTCAACTGACCTTTTTTGAAAATAAGATTGTTTAAAAATTCCCAATCGACAAAATATGTGATTATTTTATTTTTTATATTTTTTCCTGCAGAAGTGTGCATGAGATGATTGAGATGTTATTTTTTGTGATAGAGATCAATGACATCTGAATGATGTTACTGACTTATTTGTTTTCTTACAACCAAAAAGGATTTAAATGTGGATGGAATCTGCTAGAAGAACCTGTTAAGCTAGAGAAAAAGCTTGACAAAATAATGCAGTGTCTGTTTACTAGAAAGCAGATGGCAAATGGTGGCAAAGTTGATGATACAAATCCTCTTTTCTTTTTAAAGATATTTTCGGTAAACTTATGAGTATGGCATTCTTTCCAAGGAAATTACGGTACAAACTGCAAGTCTTTAATCCGTTACACTGGGAATCAAGAGTTTGTATGCAGTGCATCTGTTGTCATTGCCTTTGTCACCAAATGTTTTATCACAAGGAGAAGATATTTCACCTTGCATGCCTGCCCTTGTGGATGAATTACTTGATGAATTATATTCATTGAAGTGCTCAAACTTTCAATGCTTTTATTATGTTTGATGGGTAGCAAGAAGTTGACTCAAACTTGTTGTGTATTTGCTGCATGGTGTGGATGAATTACTTGCTGAATTATATTCATTGAAGTGCTCAAACTTTCAATGCTTTTATTATGTTTGATGGGTAGCAAGAAGTTGACTCAAACTTGTTGTGTATTTGCTGCATGGTGTGGATGAATTACTTCCTGAATTATATTCATTGAAGTGCTCAAACTTTCAATGCTTTTATTATGTTTGATGGGTAGCAAGAAGTTGACTCAAACTTGTTGTGTATTTGCTGCATGGTGTGCAATGCATTAATGATCCATGTGGGTATTTAAAATCAATACCGATGTGGGTTTTTTTTTTTTTTTTCTGTTGTTAACCACAATCCATATGTTATACACAAAATTTAAGAGATCTTATTTAATTCAAATGGTTACCTGCTTTTTTAACTTTGTGATGTCCTATCTTATGATCGTTCTATTTTTCAGGTCAAATATGGAGATACCCTGAGGCGTTTTAATGCTTTCGTGAGTGAAAAAGATATGAAGCTTAACATGGTTGAGCTGACTGAGAAGATCCGTACATTTTTCAACTTAAGCCCAGATGCTGATCTCACCCTAACATACATTGATGAAGACAAAGACATGGTTACACTCGTTGTGGATGAGGATCTTCGTGATGCTATATTTTTCCAGCGCCTTAATCCTCTGAGGATAATGGCGGCATTGAACAGTAGTCAGTCCTCATTCTCACCATCCCGCCCAATATCGCAGGGTGGAACTCCCTTGAGACCACCAAGAGTCCAAGCTCAGCCTCCTGACAATAATTTTGGTCTTCAAGAAATGATGAAAACAGCACCCAGGCCTCTTATTGATGCAGCCTTGAAGCTCTCAAGTGATTTAATGACAAGTGGCACAACATCTGTTCCTAACATTACTGAACTAGTGACATGCGCTACCAATTTGGCATTGAGTTCTCTTGGGCAGCTGTCCCAGGGCCAGGTTGGTGGCACATCCTCAGGTGCTCCTGGAAGCAGGTCTCATCCTAATGTGGACCTTAAGTTATCACAAGAATCCTCGAAGGATTCTTCTCTTATCCCAGTTGAGGAGAATGTTGTTGACCAGTCCAAGGAAGGTGCTTTAAACCAGGAAGGAAAAATGGAACCTTTGCATTCAGTTACTCCTGTTGCTCACAGCAAGAATGATAGTGGTGTGACCTCCACGTTTAAGGTACCTTTGGCTGATACTGATCAACACAAGAAAAGTGTTGATAAACCTCTGGACCTACTTACAGGTGGCTCCCAACATTCAGGGTCAATCAGCATACCTGTCCACGAGAATGATCAGAAGAATAAACTGCCTGCTGACAGTGTGGGGCTGTCAGTAGAGTCAGTAGGTATCAGTCCTGATCGTGATGTTGTATTTGTGGACAATATGGGTGAAGAAAT
Organism: Aristolochia fimbriata; assembly: GCA_019845555.1. Lineage (NCBI taxonomy): Eukaryota > Viridiplantae > Streptophyta > Magnoliopsida > Piperales > Aristolochiaceae > Aristolochia > Aristolochia fimbriata. The sequence goes on from CM034081.1 coordinate 11,079,952, forward strand.
CTCTGATCCTCCCCAACAATTCTCAAGTAACATGCAGCACCCATTTAAGAGGAGCTCAAGCCACCATGAAGGCATGCTTCACACTTTTCATAGGGGGGTACAATGTGATGGTTGTGGAATGCATCCAATTGTGGGACCGCGATTCAAGTCTAAAGTGTAAGAATATTAGCTTGTGGTGTTTTTACTTAATGGCATTGTTTTTTTCTCTTGTAGTTATATCATTATTATTTTTTCTTAATATTTTTGGCAGGAAAGAAAACTACGATTTATGCAACATTTGCTTCTCAGAAATAGGAAACCAGGATGAGTACACTCGCATTGATCGTGCTACTGCTTTTTGCCGGTCATCTGGATCTTTCAGGGGTCGCTGTCGTCCTCTAGTAAGGATCTTTGCTTTTTTGTTATGTAGTATTTTTTCATGGAAATTGGAAAGGCTTCTTTGTGGAAAATAATGAGGTAGTCTTATCTGTCAATAAATTTTCATTTATTTAACTCTTCTATTCAGCATCCCGTGCGTATCTCAATGATGCCCTTCAGAGGCCATGGACAGAAATTATTTAAGCCTAAGCTTGAGAGTCGATTTATTCAAGACGTGACTGTCATTGATGGAACTATAATGCCTCCTTCCACTCAATTTACTAAGATATGGCGGATGCGTAATAATGGTACCATGACATGGCCTATTCTTACCCAGCTTGTGTGGATTGGAGGAGATCGATTTGGTGATAGAGGTTCTGTGGAGCTGGAGGTACACTAGTCAATAGACCTGAATCTTTTGTTGATTTAGTGCAAATTTTAGTCTTTTTTGTTTAAACCAATTAAAAAAAAAAATCTTTTTCATAAAAATACTGGAAATTTTAACTGAGCTTCATGGACGGAGTTTTGTGGAATTATGTCATATTTCTGATAATTATTGCAGATTCCACCACATGGTCTCCCTGTGGATGAGGAACTTGACATTGCAGTTGATTTTACTGCACCAACACGTCCTGGCCGTTACATTTCTTACTGGAGGATGGCTTCACCATCAGGCCAGAAATTTGGGCAGCGGGTTTGGGTCCTTATCCAGGTGAGAGAGACGCTGTAAGACTACACCAAGTCTTATTTTACTTTGCTTACAGCCTCCTGTTTGGAGTTTGACAATTTCAACGCAAATGATCATGTTTCCATGTAGGTTGATGTTTCTGACCGAAATACAACGTTAAATACTTCCCATCCTGATTTGAATCTGAACTTCCCCCCTGAAAGTGGCGTAACTGATCAGAAAGGAAAAGGATTCATAGATGTGAATGTTGAGCCCACCGAAAGCGATCCTGTTGAAGTCATTGACCCCAATATGTCTGCTGAGCATGATAAGCCATTAGTTTCAGGAAAATCAAGTGAGAACGTGGAGGCTGATATCCCTGCTGATAATGGCAATGAGAGATCAGATACTGTGACATATCCAATTGTTGATGTCTCTGCTCCACCTCTGAGTACAAGCAGTGCTACGGTGCAGCAGTTAGAAACTACTAATGCAATTGAGGCAGCGCTCCTCAAGGAGCTAGAGGAAATGGGTTTCAGAAGCAGGGATCTAAACACGTTGGTTTTGCGAAAGAATGACTATATACTTGAAAGTTCCTTAGATGATCTTTGCGGAATGGTTGTATGTAATCCTAGCGAGGATGTGGAGGCTGATTCCTCAGTAGTCAATCAGAAGAAGCCATCAGCATCGTACCCTGTTGTCGATGTCTGGGAACCACCACCAACTACTGCTGGTGCTATGAAGCAGCCATCCGAAGAAGCTAATCCAGCTGAGGAGGTTCTCCTCAAGGAGCTAGAAGAAATGGGTTTCAAACAAACTGAGCTAAACAGGGAAGTATTGTGGAAGAATGAATATGTACTTGAAAGTGCATTGGATGATCTTTGTGCCATTTCTGGATGGGATCCAATTCTTGAGGAACTGCAGGAGATGGTAGTTTAAATCTCTTTTCCATTGTTTCTTTTTAAACATGTATCACTGTTCAAATCCAAGTTCAGATTGCATATAGTTTGGATGTAATAATGATGTGTGGATACATTTCAGGGTTTTTCTGATCGTCAGCTAAACAAGAGGCTACTGATAAAGAATGCTGGGAGTATTATGCGAGTTGTGATGGATCTCATTGCTGGAGAGAAGATATAGGACTGCTGGAATGTATGCAGCAGGAGCATGGTGTCAATAATTTTCCCCCACACTGCTTATTGGGGAATGTTAGATACTCAAATCATTATTGTTATTAAGAGTAGTAATCGTGGGAGTGCTACCTACTTAGGATATCGGTTTGATTATTGCATAAATCGTGATGGTTTGTGGAACATTCTTCTGTGATGGTTTATGGAACGTTCTGCTGTGATGGTTTATGGAACGTTCTGCTGTGATGGTTTATGGAACGTTCTGCTGTGATGGTTTATGAAACATTCAGCTGTGATGGTTTGTGGAACATTCAGCTGTGATGGTTTGTGGAACATTCAGCTGTGATGGTTTGTGGAACATTCTGCTGTGATGGTTTGTCGAAAATCTGTTAGTGGAATATTTTGCGGTTTTTTAGTAAAAATAGACTTATTTGTGAATATCTACTGCCAAATAAGTAAAACTCTAAATTTTTGTTATCTTTCGCATTACGATAAATATGAAGCAGTTTGGATAAAGGGAAGTTTTAGTCGAAATAATATCTAAGAAAGTGATATTACGCACCAAATAGGCAGTATTTGGCATCATTCTTCGAGAAAACTCTTTGGGTGCAAAAATTTGTGTTAGGTGTTGTTTTGTCGAAAATTTGTCAGTCCGAAGAGGCGGACCGAGAGAGTAATTCGATTATAACAGAATAATTTTTGTTACAATTTGGGTGTGTCAGAAAATTGCGAGTACAATATCCTAGTATTCCTCTGATTTAATCTCCGTTATAATTTTGTCGAAGTTGAAGCTTCAGGCGAGGACGTCATCGAAACTCGAGTTGCAGGAACGGGTATGCACGAACTGTTGTGGCTTTGGTCGGTTAGACAGAGGTATTTGTGCTTCGCGTGTATCGACTTGTGACGTTGTCGATGGTCGTGTAGAGCTGCTCCTGGTCGAATTGTTGAATGAAGAACAGCGAGTGGCTTAACTTCTCTAGTTCGAGATAGCTTCTATGCGTGGGAGTTTCTTCTCGGTGAAGGAGTTTTCAAACCTTCGTTTTGAGAGAGAATCTCTGTGCGTAGAGTGATTTCTCCACTAGAATGCTTTCAAACTTGATTTTTTTCAACCCCTGCGACAGGGAATTTTTGGCTATTTGTAGCCAAATTTGTCCAGTGGTTGAGGTTGATACTTCAAAAAGGGGTCACGATCCTCTTTTACTGCTTCTTTTTAAAGAGGAAGAAGATTGGAGATTTTCCTCTCCTGGATCCACCAAATGAGGATCCGGTGTCTCTTCTTGGCTCCTTTAGTTAACGACTAGAACTGGTCGTTTGACTATGGAGGAGGCTGACATGTAGTCTGGCTTGCTGACTGGCGCTGATGCGACGAATTTCTGCTGACTCGGGTGCCGACTGTACTGGTGACGCGACGACATGAATGGGCTGCGCAGAGAGGCTTTTGAAAATCGACAGAGCCTACCCACGATCGTTGTTTGATGGATCGGTGGATTTCTGGGCTTGTCGAATTTGGGTCATTCGCATTTTAGTGCATACAGATTGCCCCCTTCGAGATTTGACCGTTTTAGAGAAAACGATCAAGTTTCGAAAATGAAGAAGAACAAACACACCACACTTTTTTTTTTTTTGTCGATCCTCTTACTCTTTTAGGATCGTTTATCTTTTTGTAATGTGATGATATGCTCTTCGTCCTCTTAATTTTTTTTTTTAGGACAATGTGTTTTTTTTGTACACTTTGTATATATATATATATATATATATATATATATATATATATATATATATTTCATTATTTTTTTTTTTTTTTTTTTGGCTCTCTTCTTGTTTTTTAGAGCTGTTTGTTTTTTTGATTTTTCTTTTTTTTTTCTCTTTTTTTATGATGATCTTTTTTTTTTTTGTATATGCATACATGTAAAGTGTGTACGGTATAGAGATACAGTGTACCTAAGAGGAGGATGTTGTTCAGGTTTGAGCAACAGCGACGAATTGGAGTTGAGCTGCTGGCCGCAGTATGTTTGAATGTTGTAGTCGGAGGTCGCTTCTGTACTTCAGAGAAGGCAGTCGCGACAAATTTTGCCGACTTCTGTAATTTTTGGCGACTCTGGCCATCGCGCCGGAGGAACATGTCGTGAACTAATGTGCAGTAGCTCCTTTATTTTTAGTTCGGTTGAATTTGCGATCAACGACCCGCCTCCTGTTGAACTACGGATTGAAAGAAGGTGACAAATGGTATGGAGGAATAGAACTGGTCGCGATGAAGAGAAGTGTACGAATTTTGGTTAACTTAATTTTAGTGAGTCTCCTTCACGCTGTGTTGAAGGATTGATGAGCTGCGAAATCTTTGTCGCGATGACTTCGTCGATATTGACCGTCGTGCTGAATTAGAGAAAATTCGAACTAAAGAGGGGCGCATGACTTTCACCTGTGTTCGATGGCTTCCTCGGGTAAATTTTGGTTCATTTCGGCGACTCTATGTGTGTTGCACTGGTGATAGATGCAGTTTCAGTAGCTTGGTCGTCATTTTGAGGAGGGAGCGCGGATCCGAGTAAGGCCTGGGAAGCCGAATTCAAACTTGACTGATTTTTCGGTGAATTGCAGTTACTTATGCAAACTGTATTGATACACCGGGAAGAGGATTTGTGCCAGACTGGGTGCAGTGGGACTCACCTTGGCTGAATTGGTCCTCCCAACGAATTGAGATCTCTCTCTCAGTCGACGGTTTGGCTTCTGCGATGATTTGGCTCATGCGCAGATCGCAGAGAGGTTGAGACGAGGGGACGTGGGTCCCACCTTCTCACGCATCAGTTCCCCTTTAAGTGAAGGAAAGCCCTAATCCACTCCCCGTGGAAGTAGGGGTAGTCATGTTTTAAGGGCTCTATCTCCTTCTTCTAGGTGCACTCTGCGAATTTGGATTCCTTCTCTGACTGCGATTTGGTGTTTGGGAAACTGTCTGCGAATTTGGTTTGAGGCACTGTCTGCCAATTTGATTGAAGAGACAGTCTGCGACTTGCTAAGAATTTGGGAGGCTGCGAATTTTGGGAGACAGTCTGTGGTCTGGTTCTGCCTGCGAATTTTGGAAGGCTGTTTGCGACCACGACCCGGGAGACTGCTTGCGTCTTGCTGAGATTTGACTGTCCGCGATTTGGGACTGCGATCTACTTCGAGAAATTGACTAATTGCAACTCGGATTCTGAGAGGTTGCGAATTTGGGTCTGTGACTCGAGAGACTGACTGCGACTGCAAATTTGAGAGATTGAGAATTACTAAGGCTTTTCTGTCTACGAATTTGGTTGGGAGGACAGTCTGCGACTGCGACCTAGTTCTGTCCCTGTCTGCGAATTGACTGCCTGCTATTTGGAAGGCAGCCTGCGAATTTGACTTTGTAATCTTCCCGGCTTGTGTCAGAGCTTTTCCGCGAACCAGCATTGAAAGGTATTGTATAAGGAAAATCTTCCCGGCTGACTCGAACCGGCAGGCTCTGGTTGGATTCGAGTCAGCCGGGGTTCCCGCTCTCTTTTCTTTCTTCTTCTCTTCCTCCCTCTTTCTTCTTCTTTTTCTATCCTCTCATTTTTTACTCCTCCCTCAGTCTATCTGTCTCTTTTCACAATTTTCTTTCTCTCCTTTTTTTTTCTTTTTCTAATTTTCTCTCTGTCTCGATTTTGCTTTTCTCTCGTGCCCTAAGTATCTGTCAGTTTGTCAATACGACAAACTGACAACTTTTTGTGTGTCGTGTATTGGAGTTGATTTGGGTCGCACCCGACTCTGTCGCCGGGGCTAGGCTTCTTCGTGTTGTGCTCGGCTTGGTCGCCGAGAGCTATGAGTTTGTTCCGTTGCTTCCGGCTCGGTCGCCGGGAAGTGCAGGTCGCGTTCGGCTAGGTCGCCGGGCGCGAGGCCTTTGTTTTGCGTTCGGCTTGGTCGCGCGGGCGCTGAATTCTGCTTTGAGTGAGCCCGACTGTGTTGCCGAGGTGTTGTATTTCCATGTTGTCGCATCCGGCTTGGTCGCCGGGTGCTGATTTTCGTTTTAGCTTTGGCCAGCTCGGTCGTTGGGAGATTAAACTTCTGTTTTGGTCGCCGGGTGCCAAAATTTTGATTCAGCTGAGCCCGGCTGGGTCGTCAGGAGGCTGGATTTTTGTGCTAACGCACCTAGCTTGGTCGCCGGGTCCTGATTTCTGTGTGGCCGCAGCCGGCCGGAGTTGCCGAGTGCGAGTTGCCTATGGTCGCAGCCGTCAAGAGTCGCCAAGGGGCGAGTATGTGTCGACCTCCTTCTATTTTTTTTTCTTCTTGTTGCTTCTTTTTTGTCCTTTGACCTTTTTTTTTTTCATTTGCTTCTTTTTGTCGCGGCTTCTCTCTCTTTTTTTTTTGTTTTCTGCGACTGCTTCTTTTTGTCGCGATGCAGTTTTTTTTTGTTTGGCGACTGCTCCTTTTTGTCACTTGCTTTTCCTTTGCGACGACTTCTTTTTGTCCCGTTGCCTTTTTTTTTGTTCGGAGAAGAGTTACATACTTGGCTCCGATTGGCTGCGTTCGGCTCGGTCATCGGGCAAAGCCTTTGTGTTTTTGTCGCATCCCGTTTTGTTGTATGGGCTCGGCTTTTGAACTGTGCTTGGCTCGGTCGCCGGGCACAGTGACTTTACTGTTTTGATCGCAGCCGGCTTGGTTGCTTGTCGCGAATGCTTGAACTGTGCTCTGTTCGGTCTCCGGGTTCAGTGACTTTGTTGTTTTGATCGCGGTCGGCTTGGTTACTGGTCGCAAATGCTTGAAATGTTCTCGGCTCGGTCGCCGGGTACAATGACTTTGTTGTTTTGATTGCGGACAAATTTTTGGCTGGTTGCAAATGCTTGAACTATGCTCGGCTCGGTCGCCGGACACTTGTTTTGATCGTGGCCGGCTTTTTGGCTGGTCGCGAATGCTTGAACTGTGCTCGGCTCGGTCGCCGGGCACTTGTTTTGATCACAGCCGGCTTTTTGGCTGGTCGCGAATGCTTGAATTGTGCTCGGCTTGGTCGCCAGGCACTTGTTTTGATCGTGGCCGGCTTGGTTGCTGGTCGCGAATGTTTTGGGTTGTACTCGGCTCAGTCGCCAGACACTTGTTTGTTGTTTCGCAGCATTCGTTCCCCATCCAACTCAGTCGTCCGGCTTTGGGATCAAGTGTGCGGCATCTGGCTCTGCCTCCAGATGCTGAATTCTCCGTTTGGTTGTGTCTGACTTGGTCGTCGGGCACTGGAGTTTGATTTTGTTCGCCTCCGATTTAGTTGTTGGCTGCGAGGCAGTTTGTTTTGGTCGCACTCGGCTCGATCGCCGAGTGCTGTAAGTTTCTCTTGGTCGCACCTGGCTCAGTTGCTGGGCGCGGAGATTTGTTTCTCGAACAGTTGAAGAAGATTAGTGTGCCCCTCCGGTTTGCCCTCTCTCTTTTTTTTTGTTTCTTCGTCCTTTTTTCATCAGCGACTGGTTTTTTTTTTGTCGCCCCCTTTTGTCTTTCTTTCTCCCTTTTTATTTGCGACTCCGACTTCTTTGTCTCTGGTCGCTGGAGACTCCTTCCCCTTCTTTTATTGTTTGCGACCTTGCTTTTGGTCGCAGGGGATGTCTTTCTTCTTTTTGTTTTTGAATTGAGAGGGATGCGTACCTGACTTCTTTTTTTTCTGCAGATGTCTGCCGCACCACCTTCGTTTTCCTTCCTCGGTCTGACTCTCTCGGCCGTCAAGACTGTTTTAAGTGGCGCCGTTCGCGATTGTTTACGAATCCGTGAATCTAAGGAAGAACAGCGACCACTTACATTGGTTCTCAGGGGACCATCGACTTACGGTGGCTATGACGTGACTGCTCCCATTGTTAAGGCTGTTCACGACCTGTGGAGTCGTCCTGTTGTCGACGAGGATGACCAGATATGTTATCTCCCGGGGGAAGACGAAGCCTTGTCGTCTCCTCATCAAGCTGTAGGCCACATCTTGCTGAGCCCTATGCATGATCAGTTGATTCATTTTTTGCTGCCGACTCTTTCCATCAACAGTGACCGATTCGACTCTTGGGATAGCCACCCGGTGGTGAGTTTGGCTCCGTACTTTGTGCCTTTTTACTTCGAGTGGGCAGGCGTCATCCTCCAAACTTTGTCATGAGTTGTTGGCAGCAGCTGACCTCACTCAAGCAGTGCGAGCTTCTATGTTTACGGTTCTGCAGCAACGTCCTCCATTCTTTTCTGGAAGTTTGGTGTTCGTCAACCAACATCGTTTTCTCTCGCGAAGGGGAGCTGTCCATTTCTCTATGGGATATGCACCATCTTGGCGGGCTACCTCTCTCCGGGAGTATATATGATGAAGTGACTCCGACGATCGCCAATTTCACTCAGAGTTGCTCTACGCCACTACTAGAGAGCCTCCAATACCTCATCCTTGCGTATTATCAGTTGTTTTGTCGTCCAAGGGCTTCGAACCCGGATGGGTTCTTGGGGGTTCTTATGTCCGAGTGGGCATCTTTCTGGTTCTGTGCCGAAGGGGACATGCGACCTTCAGACAACCCATGGGCTGATCGTGGGAAGGCGACTGGTTCTCTGGGTCGCGACCGGTCTGCCGTGCAAGATCGACCCCTCTTAGAGTTGGAAGTTCCTGATGCCCTTGCAGACGAGGTGTATCTGGCTGCTTTCTAGTGTGGCTCTGCCGTTTCGTTTTCCCTATGCCGGGCGGCGTGCTGAGGTTAAGTGTTTTCAAGATGGCATGCTTCATGGCCAGCGGGAAGAAGTGTAGTTTGGCCGGTGCCACCTTAGCTAACATTTATCGGGGACTCAACGCTTCACCAGGGAGGGTTTCTTGGCCATTTGTTTTTGCATGTCTTGCGTAGCGGTTCGGCGTTCATGAAGCTGATCCCATTGACGGTGACAGGCCCCTCATGCTGCTCTACCGTAATCCGGCGCACGTTCGCGTCCTTAGCAAGTCAGAGGCTCGTTCTTTGTTTTGGCGCAGCGGAGTACGGTGCTGGTACGCCTCAGAGGCTCTTCCCTCTGGTCCGATCCTAGACAAGCCTGGTCTTTTTGCCTCTCGGATTGAAGTAGAGTACTTCCACTGCCTGCGAGCGACCTTTCTAGTTTTGCAGCAGCACAACAATCTTATAGTGGAGCCTTATAGTCCTCATCGGTTTGCTCGTCAATTCGGGTTCTGCTAAGACTTGCTGGGTGTGCTATTTACTGACCAACGGAAGGCGGCTACGGTTAATGCACTGGTGGAAGTGTGACAAGCCGGGACTGCCTGTCCTCTTGGCTGCGTGGAAGTACCTGCGTTTGTGAGTGCTACCTCTAATCCTGGTGTGACGTCTCTTTATCGGGAATCCTGGATTGAGGCGATTGTTCCCCTCTTCGAGGTAATGATTTCTTCCATTCTCTTTTTTTTTGTGCTCCTTTCTCCTTCCCTTTTTTTTTGGACTTCTTCCCTTATTTTTTTTTGTTAGCGCGCATGGAAAAAATTTACCAGTGTATCTGCGCTGGAAAAGGCTTTGTCGCCTGCGCAAGCTGGTGGTGATGCGGCGGGTCACGACCGAAAGAGTTTGCGAAAGGGTTCAAAGCCCCCGGCTTCATCCAAGGAGAAGAAGAGTAAAGTTGCGAAGAAGAAGGCGCCCCGGCCAAAGGTTGAGAAAGAGAAGGTGTCGGCGCCGTCGCAAGTCGTGTCGGCGAAGAGCAGTGTCATTAGGGAGGCATCTTCGGCACAGGAGGAACCTCGATCAGTTGTACTATCTTTGCCGGCTGACAGTGCTCCTTTGGACAAGGGGAAAGGAGTGGCTGAATCGGCGGCCTCACTGAAGAAGACGACTTCAAAGAAGAAGTCTGGGGCTCCTCAGTTAGAGCCATGCATTTTCGTCCCACCTCCCTTCAAGAAGCGGTTGCGGACTGGTCTAGGTAAGCCGCTAACGAACTTAGCTCCCCTCTTTGTCGTTCAATCTTCAAAAACCCCTCTGTCGGGATCGGGAGAGAAGGCTAGGGAGACGGCGCCCTTCGACGGGTCTGTTATTCCGTCAACTGGCGAAGCCGTTGCGGAGCCAGAGGAGGCGCCTGCGCCAACACACCATGTTGGGTCGCAAGGAGTTGAAGAGTCAGCCAGCTTACCCTGTGATGCACTGGCGATCGTCGTTGTTCCTTCCATGGATCAGCCTATCTTTCGGCAAGATGATTTGTTTGATCTGCTCGAGTTAGAGAATACTCGACAACTAGAGTGGGTCGAGGAAGAGGTGCTTCTTGCTACCGTTACCGGTGGGTTTGTGACCAGTGAGGCTGAGTGTCTGGTGACTATCTCGAGTGATGGTGGAGCACCCTTGCAGCCTTTGGTTGAGTCAGTTGTGGGTGGATTTCAGCACCCTGTTTCTGATTCGGGCCCTCTGGTTGCCGCGACTTCGAGGAAGGAGCCCATCGTGACGTTTCCTCCAAGTAGTGGAGAAGTGCTTCTTGCTGCAAAGGAAGGAGCTTCGGGTTCAGTTTTTCGACCGAGGATTCGTCGACTTCACGCTCTTCGCCGGTAAGTAAAAATTCTCTCATCAAAATTTTTTTTCTTTATTCTTCCTTCCCTCATCTCTCTTTTTTTTTGTTAGATGTCGGCCTTTCCTCTTTCAGCGAGGTCGAGGCTATTGATGCAGCGGTCCGCGCTGGGACTGTGGACAGTGTTCGTCTGAGCTTGTGGCCGACACCCGCGCCATTCTTGAGCACTTGAGAGGGGTTGGTGTCGACACCTCAGTTCTAGAGCAGTGGGTGGAGGACTTTGCTTTGGAGGTAGCTGGGTTTCAGCGGTTGCGCAGCTCTTTGGCCGGGAAGCTCAGTTTGGCCAAGCGGTTTGCTGCTGAAACTGAACTCGCACAATCTGTCCAACGTGTGAACTGTCGCTGCGATGACTTGATAGACGTCAGGACGAGCGTGAAGCCGCGGACGCTGAGCAGACATCTCTCCGTGATCGTCTGGCATTCATCTCGTCGCAGCTCGACTCTATCAATGCTGAGCTTGCGACCATCCGTAGGGGGATTGACACTGCTGAGGAGGAGGCTTCTGCTCTCGAGGGTCAGCTTGTATCGTTTCGTGCACGCCCGGTTCTCGACGAGGCCGAGACGCGGGAGTTGGCTGAGGTCCACACCGAAGCGGTGGGATTGCTGCAACGGGTGTCTGACTTTGAGCTTCCTTCGCCTTGATGTAGTTTTTGTAGTCTCTCTTTTCCTTTTTTTTTGTTTTTTTTTCCCCGAGACTAGAGCTTTTTTTTTTGTAGCCTCCCCTTTTTGTTGTGAGGCTTGTACTGTTCTCATCACACATTTTTTTTTGCAATGAGAAGTACCTCTTTTTCTTTATTCGTGTTTCACTTTTTTTTTTTTTTTTTTTTTTTTCGCTGCCCTCCTCATGGGTAAAATCGTTTGAGGAATTTACCGTTCGTTATCGGCAGCTCCGAATCATTTGAAGTGGCAAGCTTGTAGGCGCCATTGGTGTAGGCCTCCTGCACTACGTACGGTCATTCCCATTTCGGTGCGAACTTGCCCCCGATTTTGTTCGTAAAAAGCATTGGCCGTCGAATTGCGAGCACAAGGTCACCTTTCTGAAATGACCTGAGCCGTATCTTTTTGTTGAAGGCTCGTGTCATCCGAGACTGGTAGCACTCGAGCCGTTGTTGTGCCTCGAGCCTCTGCTCATCGAGTGACTTGAGTTCTGCCAGTCGCAATTGAGCACATTCTTTTGTCGTCAACCCTTCTCTTATAGCAATTCGCCGAGATGGAAGTTGAACTTCGAGAGGGAGCACTGCTTCGAGGCCGTAAACCAGCAAATATGGGGTCAACTGGGTTGGCATTCGAAACGACGTTCTGTATGCCCACAAGGCTTTGCCGAGCTTTTCGTCCCAACTCTTTTTGTTGGTGCCGACGGTTTTCTTTAGGATCTTGCAGAGCATTTTGTTGAATGCTTCTGCAAGTCCGTTGGCTGCCGGGTTGTAAGCCGACGATGTCCGCTGTTGTATGCAAAATTTTTCGTAGAAGCGGTCCATGAGCTTGTTTCTGAATGGTGTACCGTTGTCTGTCATTATGAATCAGGGAACTCCATATCGGTAGATAATTTGAGTTCGAATGAAGTCGACGACGGTGATAGCTTTCACTTCTCGGTATGTAGCAGCTTCGGCCCATTTCGAGAAGTAATCGGTGGCACCCAAGATGTATTGCCGGTCGGAGTAGGATTTAGGAGTGATGGGACCTATGATGTCCATCCCCCAAGCTTCGAATGGCCATGATGCGACCGTTGCGTGAAGCGGTTCCGGCGCCTGGTGTATGTAATCGGCATGGAGCTGACACTGTTTGCAGGTTCGAGCCATTTCGGTGGCGTCCCTGAGCATCGACGGCCAGTAATAACCCAGTCGCTTAACTTGTAGGTGGACCTTCGGGCCAGCCTGGTGAGTGCTGCAAATTCCACCGTGTGTCTCTTTTAACACTTGCGACCCCTCTTCTTTTAATAAGCATCGAAGGAGCAGACCTTCATACGACCTTCGGTAGAGTATGTCGTTGATGAAAACGTACTTTGGAGCTGCTCGACGAATTTGGACATGCTCTCGCAGGTCGACAGGGAGTGTGTCGTAGCGAAGAAAATTTGAGATAGGCTCTCGCCAATCTTCGGCTTCGTTTCGGCTGGCCGAAATTGGGAGAGACTCTTTTATCTTTTCTGTTTGTTCTTCTTCTGTTTCTTCTTCGACCGGGGGAGGGATTACCCATCGTTCGCAAATGGGGACTTGGCTTGGCCGTTCGTCGAATTGCGCTAGACTGGCTGCAACTCCAGCCAATGCGTCGACTGGCCCATTTTCGGATCGAGGAACGTAGTGGTGTGAGGCTTCCGGAATTTGGGCCAGAAGTTCACCGGCATGTCTCGAGAATGGCATGAGTTCGAGTTTCTTTACTTCGAACTCCCCTGTGAGCTGCTTGATGACAAGAGCCGAGTCACCATAGATGTTTAACTGTGGCAATTTCATCTCGACTACCATGCCGAGTCCGAGGAGGATAGCTTGATACTTCGCTTCGTTGTTCGAACAGTTTTGGGTAAGAACGAATGAATACGAGAGTAGGTCCCTTCTCGGTGAAACGAACAGGACTCCCGCGCCAGCTCCGTTTCTTCGCGCAGCGCCGTCAAAATACATTTCCCAAGGGGGAAGCACCTCGACCAAGAAAATCTCTTCGTCTGGGAACTGTTCAGTTAATTCCCATTCGGCCGGCATTGGGTGGTCGGCCAAGAAGTTTGCCAGTGCTTGCCTTTGATTGCCCGTTATGGTACGAAGTTAATTTTGAACTCCGATAGAAGCAATGCCCACTTTGCCAGTCAACCAGAGACAATTGGTCGCGACATGATGTATTTCAACGGGTCGGCTCGCGATATTAAGTTCGTCAAATGCGCCAGGAGGTAGTGCCGAAGCTTTTGGATTGCGAAGATAAGTGTCAGACATGTCTTCTCAATCGGTGTATAATTGAGTTCGGCGCCCACCAGTGTTCGGCTCAGGTAGTAGAGAGAACGTTCTTTGTAGTCCTCGTCACATTGAGCCAAGAGAGCTCCGACTGACTTCTCTTGTGCTGCGATGTATAGTAGCAACGGTCTGTCAACGATTGGAGCGACGAGCACCGACGGCTTGGTGAGGTACGCCTTTATGTTGTTAAAGGCGTTTCGGCAAGACTCATCCCACTCGAACGGCGTATCCTTCTTCTGTAGGCAGCTAAAAGGTTGGTATCTCCCGGCTAGATTCGAGATGAAGCGCCGGATATACGCTAGATGGCCTTGGAAGCTTTTGAGTTCGGAGATGTTTTTGGGCTCCGACATCTTTTGAATTGCACTGATTTTTGACTAGTCGATCTCAATTCCTCTGTGGTGCACAACGAATCCCAAAAACTTGCCGGAAGTGACACCGAATGCGTATTTCAGCGGATTCATTTTGAGCTGAAACCGTCGAAGTCACTCGAACACTGCCCTGAGGTCGAGAAGATGGTCTGACCGCTCCTTCGTCTTTACTACCAGGTCATCAACATAACATTCGACGCGCTTGTGCAAGAAGTCGTCGGAAATATTTTGCATCGCCCTCTGGTATGTCATGCCAGCATTCTTGAGTCCGAACGACATCACTTTATAACAGAAGATGCCTTTAGGAGTAATGCGGTGAGCTCCTCATCTTTTGGGTCCATCCGAATTTGGTTGTAACTAGATGACCCGTCCATGAACGATAGAGCTTCATGACCCGTCGTCGTATTGACCATGAGTTCGGTGATTGGCAGAGGGAAGTCGTCTTTTGGGCAAGCCTTATTCAGGTCGCGAAAGTTGATGCAAACCCGAATTTGGCCGTTCTTCTTCTTGACTGGCACGATGTTTGCAATCCAAGACGGGTACTTCACCTCCCTGATGAAATTGGTAGCAATCAATTTGTCAACTTCTTTTTCAATTTCGGGCAGGAGTTCTGGCCGAAATCATCGTTGCGATTGTTTGACTGGCTGAACAGAAGGATGAACCGCTAGCTTGTGTATTGCGACTCGTGGGTCGAGGCCTGACATTTCTGTATAATTCTAGGCAAATATGTTGCGGTATTTGCGAAGTAGTGCCATGTACTCGACCTATTCTTCGGTTGACAGTGTAGCACTGAGAAATGTCGGCCTCGGGTTTTTTGTTGTGCCCATGTTGACTTTCTTTAACTCGTTGATGGTCGACTGGCCACCTTCTTCGAACGTAGCCGGAGCGTCGTCCAAGATCAACTCATCGTCTTCTTGGCTTTCGTCGGCGACTGAGATGTGGTTCACCATCACTGAGTCGTATGCACGAGCTCATGCGACTGCAGCTTTCAAGGTGTAAATAATCACCGGGTTCGAGGCATTTTTCTTTTTCGTCGGAGTTTGGCCGACTGAAATTTGATGTACATCTGCCGATGCCTTTTTGGTGATTTTGATTGGCTTCGCTTGGGCCCTATAGATTTTGATCGGCTTCTCCTTCTGGTAGCCGAGGCCTAGGCGACCCTGATTGATCCGATGACCTTCGTTTCTCAGTTTCTCCTGTTCTGGAGTGAGGACCGGGAGAGTGACGGGTGGTTTCTCATGGATTTGATCTTTTGTAAGGTTGCCCCCGGCTCTGGCCATCAGCCGGTATGCGTTCGGGTCGAAGCCTTCATTGAAGCGAGTGGATGGTAATTGTGCGAGGTTCGGGAACTGCTTCACGATGCTTCTTTCCTCGAGCTTCGGCAGTGGAAGAGTGACCTTTTCTGTCAAAGGGGTCGGCTGAATTTTGTGGCAGACGACCAAGGGAGCTTCCCCCTTCTTTCTTTGCGATTGCGGAATATACCGTAAGATAGGTACATTACGCTGCTTTGGTGATGAGGTAGCTGCGACCGGTTTGTGGCCGTGTGCCGACTGGTTGTTGTATGTCGGCTGTTTGGGAGACACGACTTGCGTCGTGGTCTGCTTTGGGGACGCGGTCTTCGTCGAATGTTTAGTGGACGTAGCTTGCGTCGGAGTGTTATTGGCTTTTGGTGCCTGGTTCGGCCAGGGTGACAATTTGACTGTCGGTCTGGTCGTCAGATAGAATTTGGCGTCCATAAATGATGCCTTTGCCTCGGTGAATGGACTTTCGTCGGCGTACACCGTCTTTTGCTTGCCATTCTCCCAATATTTGAAGCACTGATGAAGTGTGGATGATACAATTCCGTTTGCGTGAAGTCACGGTCGACCCAAGAGCAAATTATAAGATGTTCTTGAGTCAATAACTTGAAATGGGGTTTCGGCCACCATGTCGCCGATGCTCAATTCAAGATTGATCATACCGAGTGTCCTCTGGGCTTCCTGGTTGAAGCCTTGGATGAGGAGAGAGCTCAGAGAGAGATCGCCAGTAGAGAGGCCGACATTCTTCATCGTGCGAATCGGCAGAATGTTGCCTGCGGATACACAATCGACGAGAATGCGATTGATTTGTGGTCTCTAATGTAGTTGGAGACGAACAACGGCCGGTTATGGTTCTTTATTCCCAGCTGTGCGTCCTCTTCTCGAAATGTGATGCACGACGGACATGAGACGGATAGCGCTCCCTTCGACTTTGCAAGTCGCGGGGAGGATTGCACATCTTCTTCCTCCTTTCTGTAAGGTGGAGTCACCCCGACTTTCGACAAGTCGTGCTTCCTCATGAGCAGCATTTCAACTGCGACTTGGAGTTTCCCTGGTTTGTCGAGGACCCGAATAAGAGCTTGTCTTGGCCGAATGGCCAAGTCGAGATTGTCTTCTATCTCGTTAAGCAGTGAGATCTGTTTGAGTGATGTCTCGAGGTCGTCACATTCGATGACCGTTCTTTTGCCTTTGTCGTTTGGTGCTGTCCGCTTGGGAGGAGCTGTCGTGCAGGTTACCACCATTGCTGGCGGCGCGAAGAATTGTTTTGGAAAGAATTCTGCCAGTGTGACGGGTCTTCTCTTCTTTTTATTTGCTCTCTAGACGTTGGTCCCGGGAGCTTTCTTTTGGTGCTTCGCGGCTCTTTTGTTTGTCCGCTTCGCCTTGGTTCTGGTGTTCACCGGCATCGATTCGAGTTCTCGAACAGGCTTCTTCCGCCGGGTGACCAGGATCCACCCCTCTGCATCAGTTGCAGCTAATTCGTGAGGTGCCAATTTTGGTGCGACTTTAGCCGGTGGTCGTCTGTGATTTTGCGGTCGGTGGGAGGGATTGGATTTTGGACGGTACTTCTTCTTTGTGACCCGCTGCTTGTTTGGCCGAGTTCGCCGGTTTGGCTCGACTTGGATGGAGATGACATGTGAGGACGCCATGTTTTCAGCTCCTTCGATTTCGATGGGGCCTTGCGCCGCCAGCTCCATGATCCTGTCTTTCAAAACGAAGCACTTCTCGGTCGGGTGCCCGACCAAACGATGGTACTTGCAGAAGTTCGGATATTTGATCCTGGACAAGTCGCCGGGTCTTTTGACTTATGGCAACTTGAGCAATTGGTTGTCGAGCAACTGGTCCAGCATGACAGAAACGTCCGCGTCGGCGAACGGGTATGTCTTGGCCTGTCGCTCCTCCAGTGAAGGCCTCCGATACTTGCCCCCGTTTACTTGTCATGGGAGATAGGTTGCTTTGACCTTGCTTCCGACCTTGATTGGTTCGAAAACGTTTGTCGCGAAGGAAGCTTTTGTTTTCTCCTTCGCGTCTTTGGGCGCGGTCGCGGCGGGTGCCTTCCCCTTTTTGCGAGGGTCAGTAGACGAGGGAACTTCTTCTCCTCGCTCCTCCATGAGGTTCTCCATATTGTGAGCCTCTGTCGCGAGCTCTTGAAAGTCGGTTGGCCTCCGACTTCGAATGTAGCGCGGGAGTTCCCACTGCATCCCTCAAGAGCACATTTCGATTTCGGCTTCGAGGGACAAGTTTGAGCTTTCTTTGCAGTTTAAGCTCAAGTTCCTCCATCAGTTGATGTAGTCGACGACCTTTTCACCTTTCTTTTGTTTGAGATTGGCGATCTCGAATAGTGTAACGGTGCGCCGAGTGTTGTAGAATCGGCTGAGGAATTCGCATTCTAGCTGCTCCCAACTGTCGATCAACTCCTGAGCCAGCTCAATGTACCAGTCGAAGGCATTTTTCTTCAACGAACGGCCGAATTGTTTGACCAGCAAGTCGCCGTCAGTGTCGGCGTTGTTGCATGTCTCAATGAAATGGGCGACGTACTGTTTGGGGTGCCCGTCGCCATTGAACTGCTGGAATTTTGGAGGATGGTAGCCGACCGACATTGGGATATTTTGAATCCTCTGCGTGTAAGGCCTCCGGTATGCAACAGACTTGCTGTCGCCCGAGTTGTTCCATATTGCGCGATTAATGAGCTCGATGACTGCGTCGAGTGTGAGAGCAGCTGGATCTGCTTCGGTTCGACCTCGACGAATGGCAATCGGTGCGACCGGCGGCAGCTCATCGTCAGAGGCGAGGTCCTCTTGAGGTGGATCGGCTGAACCACTGGTAGTCGTCCGGTTTCGGTCGACCTCTTGAGAAACGCCACCAGAGATGTTGGTGACCGCTCCCATTTCGAGCTGTTCCAATATTCTTGCGATCTGGAGGTCGCGAGCTGCGAGTTGCGCGTCTTTGATACGCATTTGCTCGCTTTGTTCTTTGAGTGCAGCTTGCATTTCGGCAAGCTGCTCTTCGATGGTTTTGGCCGACATCATCATTGCGGCCATTTTGATGGTCTGTGCCGGCGAAGTCATTCTCGAAGCAGATCGAAGTGGAGAAATTTTTATAGGCGACTGCATTGGGGAGACGGTCGTCAGTGTTCTCAATTGTGGGGTCGTTGCGATGGGCGACTGGCTAGCGGTGGCAGTCGCCGGTGAGATTCGGCAGGGAGGAATGGGTGATAATGCAGCAGGGGAGGTCACCGGTGTCTGTCGGCGAGGTGAGCAGATTGGTGGTAAACAGGCTGCTGCATTGAGTGCGGCTAAGAGATCGTTGGATATAGTCACGATCGGAGATGTATCCTTGGCTCTCGCTCTCTGTACGGAGGAAGCCGGTGATGAATACGTTCTTGCCACGGAGGAGGAATTTTTGTCCCCCTGTCGTTCGTACCGTTGCACCAAGGCAGAGACGACAGAGCTCCTTCGTGATGGTGGCGATTGAGCCGGGCTGACAGTCGGGCTGCGAGGAGGAGGAGAGGCGGCGACGGCCAAGTATGTCCGTTTGGCCATGGTTGGGAGTGGTTTGGTTGGGGCCGCAACTGGCTTGACGGAGGCTGTGGTAGCCTGAGGTACGGACACGGCGGTTCGACGGCGTGCGTCACACATGAATGGAGCTTGTTCGGTGGACAAGCTTCTGGCCAAAGCCATGGTCATCGGGCGAGTGGGCGGTGGTGGAGAGGTAGGAGCGCGGAGGTCGGCCGGAGATGCGGTGGCTAGTCCGCGAGCTCCTGTGATCGAGCTTGCGGTCGCGGCAGGGCGCGGGTGAGCAGAGCTCGAGCTGACAATGTTTTTTCCTTTGTTGTTGTTGTTGTTGTTGTTGCCGTTGTTGGCATTGCTGGACATGGCTGGGGTTTTTTGGTTTTTGTTGAACGGAGAAGGAGATGAGAAGTAGGAAATGTCCCACCGGGCGTGCCAAATCTGTTTCGCCGAAAATCCGCCGGTCCGCGAAGAGGCGCGACCGAGAGAGTAATTCGATAATAACAGAATATTTTTTGTTACAATTTGGGTGTGAGTGTCAAAAAATTGCAAGTACAATCTCTTTGTATTCCTCTGACTCGATCTCCGTTATAATTTTGTCAAAGTTGAAGCTTCTGGCGAGGACGTCGTCGAAACTCGAGTTCAGGAACGAGTATGCACGAACTGTTGTGGCTTTGGTTGATCGGACGGAGGTATTTGTGCTCCGCGTGTACCGACTTGTGACGTTGCCGATGGTCGTGTAAAGCCGCTCCTGGTCGAATTGTTGAATGAAGAACAATGACTGGCTTAACTTCTCTGGTTCGAGATAGCTTCTGTGCGTGGGAGTTTTTTCTCGGTGAAGGAGTTTTCAGACCTTCATTTTGAGAGAGAATCTCTGTGCGTAGAGTGATTTCTCCACTAGAATGCTTTCGAACTTGATTTTTTTCAACCCCTGCGACAGGGAATTTCTGGCTATTTGTAACCGAATTTGTCCAGTGGTTGTGGTTGATGCTTCAAAAGGGGATCACGATCCTCTTTTACTGCTTCTTTTTAGAGAGGAAGAAGACTGGAGATTTTCCTCTCCTGGATCCACCAAATGAGGATCCCGTGTCTCTTCTGGGCTCCTTCGGTTAACGACCAGAATTGGTCGTTTGACTATGGAGGAGGCTGACATGTAGTCTGGCTTGCTGATTGGTGCTGACGCGATGAATTTCTGCTGACTGAGGTGCCGACTGTACGGTGACGCGACGACATGAATGGGCTGCACTGAGAGGCTTTTGAAAATCGACTGAGCCTATCAATGATCGTTGTTTGATGGATCGGTGGATTTTTGGGCTCGTCGAATTTGGGCCGTTCGCATTTTAGTGCATACAGGTGTAAACCTGATTTTGGATTAATTTCTATCTCAAAACGCTGCCTTTGAATTAATCTGAAAGGAGGTTTACCTAATAAGGACTCTCCAGTCTCCACCAAAGAGGAGTTTTGGCCTCTAAAGAGCTATGCCAAATGAACCTTTGCACTCTTTTGTCCAGTAAATTATAAGTCATCAGTTTTTCTTTGTACGAATCATACTAATATTAATTAAAATAAGGAATTTTTTACATATCATGTCTAGTTTTGCTTTTATGTTAGTGTATACACATCTATTAAAGAACAAAAGTATATACATCAACTAAAGAACAAAAATACCTTCTTTTAACCTAGTATAACATTGTAAACAGGCTTGTAAAATGTTATAATGGATTACATTCAATATTAAAAATAAACTAGGTATAATATTATAAATAGGCCACGTACAAACTTTTACATATATTATGTACAATGTTTTACTCTAACTACGTACAATGTCATAAAAAGATTTCGTATAATGTTACGAACAAATTATATATAATATTATATAAATAATGTATAATGTTATAAATAGATATTATTCAATATTATAAACAGACTATATACAATATTATAAAAAACTATATATAATATTATGGCTTGGTAAACAAAGGGGTATTTTTGTTCACTAATATATAATTTATTTAAAAACGAGAAATTATATTAGTAATGACAATTCGACATAAAGGTAGAACTGGATATCTGAACCGTAAAAGTCATTGACAACGTCCTGCTTCAAAGAGCTTCGTGCCTTAAGCAGTTAATGGTGGCAAATATTTGATGCCAAGGATTCTTCAGCCAATCCTTGGAACGACGAATTAAGGGGCGAATGCGTTGATGCCCTTGAATCCAGAGTGAACCATGTATGCTGCTTCACCATTGAGGTTATCTGTAGTATTTCTTAAGTTTTGTTCTTAAGTTATTCTTTTCCTATTGCTTTGACGTGCCAGCGATTCTTCGAAATCACTCCCATGTCTCTCTTGGAACTCGACGATGACACTATCCGCCAGTGGCGGAGCCAGGAAAAATTTATTGCAGGGGCCATAAAGAAAATTAATATATATATATATATTCTCTCCCTTCCTCTCCTTCTCTCTTTCTCTCTCTCCTCTCTCTCCCTCTCTCTTCTTTCTCTCCCTTTCTCACCCTCTCTCTCCTTCTCTCCTTCTCTTCTCTCTCTTTCTCTCTCCCTCCCATAAAGAAAATTAAAATATATATATATTCTCTCCCTTCCTCTCTTTCTCTCTCCTTCTCTCTTTCTCTCTTCTCTCTCTCCCTCTCTCCCTCTCTCTCTCTCTCTCTCTCTCTCTCTCTCTCTCTCTCTCTCTCTCCTTTTCTCCTCTCTTTCGTTCTTTCTCTTCTCTCTCTCCTCTCTCCTATCTTCTAAAAATCTCTCTCTCTAACTCTCTTTAAATATTTAATAAAAATAATATATAATTTTAATAAATAAATATGTAATAAATTAAATAATAATAATTTGATGTAATAAATAATAAAATTAATAATTAATAAATAATGCTTAGATTTATTAATAATAATAATAATAATATAAATAATAATGATAATATTTTAATCGGTACGACAATAAATAAATAATTTTGAAAAGGCATGCGTTTGAATAAATAATATTTAAAGATAAATTTGTTTAAATAATAAAAATATGACTTGATATTAGTAAATAATGTTTTTATTTTCTTGATCGTGGATAAAATTTGCAATAATCGGAATAAAAGGATTTATAATAATAATGTATATTTTAAATAATATGTACTGATTTAATAATGTGGGTAATAATAACGTGAGTAATAATTTTGTAATATGTATAATCGATATTGTTTAATAAATGTATTAAAAAATAATGTAAATAAAATAATGATTGTAATATTAATAAATTAATAATAATAATAATGATAATAAATCTTGATAATAATTCTTGCTTGATGAAATAAATATGTAATAATAATAATAATAATAATAATAAATGTAAAAAATAATAAAAGAAATAATAATAACGTACATAATTAAGGACCGTGTTAATAATAATAATAATAATATAATAATAATAATATAATAATAATAATATTAATAATATAATAATAATAAAAATGATAATAATATGTGGAAATAATAATATGTATGTAAATAATAATGAAATAATAATAATAATGAAATAATGTAATTTAATATATATAATAAATAAGAATGACATTATTAATAATGAAATAATAATAATAATCAGAATGAAATAATAATAATAATAATATAAATAATAATAATAATAATAATAATAATAATAATAATCCGTAATAACAAATAATAATAATAATAATAATAATAATAATAATAATATATATAATAATAAATAATAAATAAAATAATAAATAATAATAATATAAATAATATTTATGTTTTCGAAATCTAAAAATATATATGTCTCTCTAATATGTAATATAATATGTATTTGTAAAATATATTCAAATAATATAATATATATAATATATATATAATATATCATTTCTAATATATAATAATATATAATATATATATAAAGCTTCTCCTCCCTCTATGTTCTCTTTCCTTTTCTCTATATATAATATTCTCTATAAATATAATATTATATTTTAAAGTGGGTGGGGGCCTTATTGCCCTAACCTACATAAGGGTTTAGGAAATATTTGGGGGGGGGGGGTTCCCCCCCTTGCCCCCCTGTCTCCGCCATTGCTATACGCAGTATGTCCGTCGGAGCCGTGTTTACAGACTTCGTATGATTTTGTTTCTCCTTCTCATTATCTCGTTGTTCTCATCGGTTTTGCTTTCGTTGCTTTGAAAAGGCATGCGTTTGATTTACTCTGAACAAAGCGGTTTCTTTAGATTCCTTTGACTTGGGTTTAATATGTGTGACTTGGACTACGTTTTTCAAGCGGAGGATATTACGTCAGTTGATTTTCATCGGACCCAGGATCTGCTTGTTACAGCTAGTGCGGATGATTCTGTCCGCCTGTACAATACTGCTAATGCTTCGTGAGTTCGGTTTTCCTTTCATGTACTTTAGGGATTGTGTGGCAGTATTATTTTAGCTCAAATTTTGATTGTTGTTTAGCTTGTTGAAGTGGAGTTCTGGACTCTTCAGGTTAGTGAAAACCACATACCATAAGAAACATGGAGCGGACCGTGTTTGCTTTACTCACCATCCAAGTTGTGTGGTTTGCTCTTCCAAGTATAACTTGGATTCTAATTGTGGGAATTTTCCATTGCCTGTCTTCAATCGATATCTTTTTTTTTTCTTTTGGTGGAAGAAAGGGCCCGCAACAATGATTTTGTCTTATCAGAATGTTTGAGGTACCTTTCTATGTATGATAATCGATGCCTCCGCTACTTCAAAGGACATAAAGATAGGTAAGCTGTACTTTTGTTGCATACAAGCTCCTTTCGCAACTAGTAAGTTTTATGTTTTCGCACCTGTTCTTGTCTTGGACGGAAATAGGATTGTTTCTCTTTGTATGTCGCCAATCAATGACAGCTTCATGTCAGGATCACTTGATCATACCGTGAGAGTGGGATTTTCGTGTCAATGCTTGCCAGGTTGGATTATTGCTTCTTGTCTTAATTTCTGATATGGCGTTTTGTATTTTTTAAAGGAATTGAACAACTTAGATAGGTAATGATACATTCTCACTAATGTAGTTTTCAGGGGCTTATGCGTTTACGTGGTAGGCCTACCTGGGCATATGATCAACAAGGCCTGGTATTTGCAGTTGCAATGGAAGGAGGTGCTATAAAGTTTGATTCTCGTTCATATGACAAGGTCGGTGTTCTCCATTCCCCCATAAAAAAAAGAAACGTGTTTGTTTACCAATTTTAAAAGGATTTTAAATTTGTCTTTCACATTATGAATATAGGGTCCTTTCGATACATTTTTAGTTGGTGGGGATAGGAATGACATCATCCTCAGTGTGGAACCAAAACGAAACCAGGAAGCTATTGACAAAGTTTAGACTTCGAACTCTGACAAAGACGATGATACTCCATAAGCAAATATTGGCAGCTGTAGGGTAAAGTCGAGCTCCGCACATCCTAGAAATCGGCCACCACCCAGAGATAGGCAAACTGAATATCCAATCTATATCTAGCAATGTAATAGAAAGGTCGCCTTGGCACGTAATTAACATGTTCGTCTCTGATCTCGATGCGTCAAGAAAAGCTTAGACCACTGACGCATTGCAGCTATACTGAAAGATATAGGCCCAAAGTTAGTAGTAGACGCTCGCGTTACGGAGGGTACGACGCTCGCGTATCCAAAGTCGCGTTGGGTGCGTGGAAATTCTGTGGAAATTCTGTAAAACTTCCCCGTCCATGAAATGATCCGCAAGGGTGCATGGCAGAGGCGCTACGCCTAAAGCACTCAGAAATGTAAAAGTCTCCGGTCCAACGGCTACATCCTCGTCCTCGGAAGAGTTAGGGCAAAGAAGGAAGAAGACACGCTCCCCAATGGCCAAACCTCTACTCCAAGACCCGTGGAAGAGAGCGGTCGACGAGAGGTTGATGTTTCACAGCGTTACCCTAAAAAATTGACTCCCCGCTTGGGCAATACGTTAGGCAAAAAACATCACCTTCTATATAGAGTGCCAGAGTCAAAACTAATTCCCCGACAACAGTCACGTCATTAACAAGGCACGCAACCCACCAACCCAAGTTGGTCGAAGAGGGCACGCCTAATTAACGCTAAGTCGGTCGAAGAGGGCACGCCTAATTAAAGATAAGTCACCTGAAGAGGGCACGCCTAATTAAACCTAAGTCGGTTGAAGAGGGCACGCCTAATTAAAGCTAAGTCGATCGAAGAGGGCACGCCTAATTAAGGCTAAGTTGGTCGAAAAGGGTACGCCTAATTAAGGCTAAGTCGGTCGAAGAGGGCACGCCTAATTAAGGCTAAGTCGGTCGAAGAGGGCACACCTAATTAAGGCTAAGTCGGTCGAAGAGGGCACGCCTAATTAAGGCTAAGTCGGTCTAAGAGGGCACACCTAATTAAGGCTAAGTCGGTCGAAGAGGGCGCCTAATTAAGGCTAAGTCGGGTCGAAGAGGGCACCTAATTAAGGCTAAGTTGGTCGAAGAGGGCACGCCTAATTAAGGCTAAGTCGGTCGAAGAGGGCACGCCTAATTAAGGCTAAGTCGATCGAAGAGGGCACGCCTAATGAAGGCTAAGTCGGGTCGCAGAGGGCACGCTTTAATGAAGGCTAAGTCGGTCGAAGAGGGGCACACCTAATGAAGGCTAAGTCGGTCGAAGAGGGCACGCCCTAATTAAGGCTAAGTCGGTCGAAGAGGGCACGCCTAATTAAGGCTAAGTCGGTCGAAGAGGGCACGCCTAATTAAGGCTAAGTCGGTCAAGAGGGCACCTAATTAACGCTAAGTCGGTCGAAGAGGGCACGCCTAATTAAGGTTAAGTCGGTCGAAGAGGCCACGCCTAATTAAGGCTAAGTCGGTCAAGAGGGCACCCTAATTAAGGCTAAGTCGGTCGAAGAGGGCACGCCCTAATTAAGGCTAAGTCGGTCGAAGAGGGCACGCCTAATTAAGGCTAAGTCGGTCGAAGAGGGCACGCCTAATTAAGGCTAAGTCGGGTCGAAGAGGGCACGCCTAATTAAGGCTAAGCCGGTCGAAGAGGGCACGCCCAATTAAGGCTAAGTCGGTCGAAGAGGGCACCTAATTAAGGCTAAGTCGGTCGAAGAGAGCACGCCTAATTAAGGCTAAGTCGGTCGAAGAGGGGCTCGCCTAATAAGGCTAAGTCGGTCGAAGAGGGCACCCCTAATTAAGGCTAAGTCGGGTCGGAGAGGGCACGCCCTAATTAAGGCTAAGTCGGTCGAAGAGGGCACGCCTAATTAAGGCTAAGTCGGTTGAAGAGGGCACGCCTAATTAAGGCTAAGTTGGTCGAAGAGGGCACGCCTAATTAATGCTAAGTCGGTCGAAGAGGGCACGCCTAATTAAGGCTAAGTCGGTCGAAGAGGGCATGCCTAATTAAGGCTAAGTCGGTCGAAGAGGGCACGCCTAATTAAGGCTAAGTCGGTCGAAGAGGGCACGCCTAATTAAGGCTAAGTCGGTCAAAGATGGCATGCCTAATTAAGGCTAAGTTGGTCGAAGAGGGAACGCCTAATTAAGGCTAAGTCGGTCGAAGAGGGCACGCCTAATTAAGGCTAAGTCGATGTACATCATACAAAATAATAGAAGACTAGTTTGGTAATTTTGCGGTGAATTTGTGGGTATGACTTCTAGAACTCATTTGATTCGATCTCCGAATAGACGCGAAACAGTCAACGTACGTTTTCTTCATGAACGAACGAAACGAATTTGAATTTTACTTTAGTTTGATGAAAAATTTGGTATTCCGATTGGTTTGAAGCAATTAATTGTGAAACAGCGGCAGAAATGCTTGTTGCTATCTCACTGATTTGGGGTGGCGATTTGGAAGTTCTTGAATTTTGACGTACGTATGTTCGTCTCTCTCTCTATGTATGTGTGTCCCTCTGTCTTCCAAGCCTATTGTTTTATAAGCTTGTTGAACTCTAACTGTGTGGACCAGGTATGTCAGAGCAGTTGTAACCATCTTTGATCGCTTTGTAGCGTCTTCCCTGAAATGTGGAACTGCCTTAGACAAAGGCAAGATATTTTTAAAATTGATCCACGAAAGGTCCTTTACCCCTCTGTCCGGCCGGTCAAGCAGTCACAACGACGGTTCCGACCAGAACTTGTACCAGAAATCGAAAAAGAGGTCGACAAACTGATCGCGGCTAATTTCATCAGAGAGGTGAAGTACCCGTCTTGGATTGCGAATATAGTGCCTGTCAAGAAGAAGACTGGCCAAATCCGGGTCTGCGTCGACTTTCGCGACCTGAACAAGGCATGCCCAAAGGACGACTTCCCTCTGCCGATAATCGAGCTCATGGTCGACGCGACGACGGGTCATGAAGCTTTATCTTTCATGGACGGCTCTTCTGGCTACAATCAAATCCAGATGGACCCAAAAGATGAAGAGCTCACTGCGTTTCGCTCGCCGAAAGGCATCTTCTGCTACAAAGTGATGTCATTCGGACTAAAAAATGCCGGTGCGACATACCAGAGAGCAATGCAGAATATCTTTGACGACTTCTTGCACAAACGCGGCGTCGAATGCTATGTCGGCGACCTGGTGGTGAAGACAAAACAGAGGTTGGACCAACTTCTCGACCTTAGAGCAGTGTTCGAGCGGCTGTGACGGTTTCGCCTCAAAATGAATCCGTTAAAGTGTGCTTTCGGCGTCACTTCGGGTAAATTCTTGGGTTTCATTGTGCATCACAGAGGGATCGAAATAGACCAGTCAAAGATCGATGCCATCCAAAAAAATGCCAGAGCCCAGAAACGTCTCCGAGCTCAAGAGTTTTCAAGGCCACTTGGCTTATATTCGACGTTTCATATCCAATCTTGTCGGGAGATGTCAGCCCTTCAGTCGACTGCTCAAGAAAGAGAGGCCATTCGAATGGGATGAGTCATGCCGAAATGCCTTTAACAACATAAAGGCATACCTTACCAAACCACCTGTGCTTGTCGCACCGATCGTCGGCCGACCATTGTTGCTCTACATCGCAGCACAAGAGGGATCCGTCGGCGCTCTGTTGGCTCAATGCGACGAAGATAACAAGGAACGTTCCCTCTATTACTTGAGTCGAACGCTGGTGGGTGCTGAACTGAATTATACAACGATCGAGAAGACATGTCTGGCGCTTGTCTTTGCTGTTCAAAAGCTCCGTCACTATCTTCTGGCACATTCGATGAAACTCATCTTGAGAGCCGACCCGCTGAAGTACATTATGTCACGACCAATTCTCTCTAGTCGACTGGCAAAATGGGCGCTGCTCCTCTCCGAATTCGAGATCAATTTCGTGCCCCAACGAGCAATCAAAGGC
Organism: Aristolochia fimbriata; assembly: GCA_019845555.1. Lineage (NCBI taxonomy): Eukaryota > Viridiplantae > Streptophyta > Magnoliopsida > Piperales > Aristolochiaceae > Aristolochia > Aristolochia fimbriata. Next base: position 11,108,011 of record CM034081.1, read on the forward strand.
CAAGCATTGGCCAATTTCCTTGCAGACCATCCGGTGCCGGTCGAATGGGAGTTATCAGAGGAATTCCCGGACGAGGAAATCTTCTTGGTCGAGGTGCTCCCTCCTTGGGAGATGTACTTCGACGGTGCAGCACAAAGAAGTGGAGCCGATGCCGGAGTCCTGTTCGTTTCGCCGAAGAAGGACCTACTCCCATACTCGTTCGTGCTTACTCAAGTTTGCTCGAACAACGAAGCAGAGTACCAAGCCATCCTTCTCGGGCTCGGCATGGCGGTTGAAATGCAATTGCCACAGCTACACATCTATGGCGACTCGGCTCTCGTCATCAAGCAACTCACAGTGGAATTCGAGGTAAAGAAACTTGAACTCGAGCCATTTTGGAGACAGGCTGGAGAACTTCTGGCCCAAATCCCGGAAGCATCACTCCACTACGTCCCTCGCTCCGAGAATGGGCCAGCCGATGCATTAGCCGGCATCGCAGCCAGTCTGGCACAATTCGACCAGCAGCCAAGCCAAATCCCAATTTGCGAACGTTGGGTAATTCCTCCCCCGACAGGAGGGACGGAATGGAGGAAGAGCAAAGCGTAAAAGATAGAGGAATCCCTTCCTATCTCAGCCAGCCAAATCGAAGTTGGAGACCGGCGCGAACCCATCGTGATCTTCCTTCGCCACGACACACTTCCTATCGACCTGCGAACGAAGTCCAGATTCGGGCGAAAGCAGCTCCAAAGCACGTTTTCATCCACGACATACTTTATCGAAGGTCGTATGAAGGGTCCGCTTCTTCCGTTGCTGTCAAAGGAAGAGGGGTCGCAAGTCCTCAAAGAGACAAGTGGAATCGTGGCGCGCACCAAGCCGCCCGAAGCTCCACTTGCAAGTCAAACGACTAGGCTATTACGGGCCGCCGATGCTTAGGGACGCCATCGAAATGGCTCGAAACACGCAAGCGATTACCCGACTCCATGCCGATTACATACACCAGCGCGAGGAACCGCTTCACCCGACCGTCGCATCATGGCCATTCGAGGGTTGGGGATGGACATCATTGGTCCCATCTCTCCTAAGTCCGACTCTGACCGGCAGTACATCCTGGCTGCCACCGACTACTTTTCAAAATGGGCCGAAGCTGCCGCCTACCGAGAAGTGAAGGCTGCAACCGTTGTCGACTTCATTCGAACACAAATCATCTATCGATATGGAATTCCTTGATACATAATGACGGACAACGGTACACCATTCAAAAACAAAGTCATGGACCGTTTTTGTAAAATATTTCGCATACAACAACGGACCTCAACGGCTTACAATCCGGCAGCCAACGGACTCGCAGAAGCTTTCAATAAAACGCTTTGCAAAATCTTAAAGAAGACCATTGGCGCCAACAAAAGGAGTTGGGACGAAAAACTTGGTGAAGCCTTATTGGCATACAGGACGTCGTTCCGAACGTCGACCCAATCAACTCCATTTTCGTTGGTCTATGGTACCGAAGCAGTGCTTCCTCTCGAAGTACAACTCCCGTCTCTGCGAATTGCAATGAGAGAAGGACTAACGACGGAGGAATGCGCTCAACTGCGATTGGCAGAACTCGAGTCACTCGACGAACAATGACTCGAAGCACAGCAACGACTTGAGTGTTATCAATTCAGAATAATCAGAGCCTTCAACAAAAAGGTACGACTCAGGTCATTCCAAAAAGGCGACCTCGTGTTAGCAGTTCGACGGCCAATGCTCTTCACGAGCAAAAGCGGGGGAAAATTCGCGGCAAAATGGGAAGGACCCTACGTCGTGCAAGAAGCCTATACGAATGGCGCATACAAGCTCGCCCGCGCAAACGGGTCGAGCTGCCAATAACAAACGGTAAATTCCTTAAACAATTTTACCCATGAAGAAAGGCAGCAGAAAAAAAAAGAGAGAACCTAAAAAAAAAAAAGGGTGTACTTCTCATTGCAAAAAAAAAAAAAAAATTGTGTAATGGGAATAGTGCAAGCTTCGCAACAAAAAGTGAAGACAAAGAAAAAAAAGAGAGAAGAATTCTCAACAAAAAAAAAAGAAGCACATCAGACTGATGGAAACTCGAAGTCAGCTACTCTCTGCCGTAGTCGCCCACTCCGGCTTCAACTTCAGCCAACGCCTGTGTCTCGACCTCGTCAAGGACAGGTCGCGGTAATGAAGAGAAACAAGCTGACCCTCCAACGCAGCAGACTTCCTCCTCGGTAGCATCAAGACCGGTACAAATACTCATGAGCTCGGTGTCTATGGTATCAAGTCGCCGAGAGAGATGCCAAGCGGTCCACGAAGGGCTATCCGCTCAACCTCCACGACCTCACGTTCAGCGACATCGATCCAGATCGTGGTTAAATCATCGCGACGACGGTTGACTTATTGGGACGGATCGCGCGGAAGTTCAGCCGGTGGCGAACCGCCGGCTAAACCGAAGCTTCCCGCCAAAGAACAACGAATAGCCGACAACGAGCTGCCCCCCCGATGCAAAGTCCTCCACCAACTGCTCTAGAATAGAGGTATCAATACCAACGACCCTCAGATGCTCTAGAATAGCATGGGTGTCAACCACAAGTTCGGGCAAACAAGGATCGTCGGCCGGTGCCAAGAATGACTCGACAAACTCAGTCCACGTAGCCAGTGCAGATCGTTGCATCAACATCCTCGAACTCGTCGAAAGAGGAAGGCCGACAACTAAAAAACAGGGGAGTCGAAGGGGCTGAGAAAGAGAAAAGTAATAAAAAAAGAAGGGGACGAAAGAGACACTCACGCAACCACGGGGCCGAAGTCGATGAGTTCTCGGCCGACAAGTTGGTGCCCCGAACTCAAAGTTCCTTTCTTAACAAGCGAGAATGGCTTCATCGTTCTTTCGGGGGGAGCGACACAAGAGGTTCTTCTTCGAAAGTATGATTAGCGAGAGGACCCAAATCAGCGTAAAGATGCTGGAGTTCACCCTCAACCGGTCTAAATCTGGCTTCACCACCATGGGGAGCAATTACAGGGCATTCGACCTCGCCGGCACGCGAACTCTCCGACAACAAGAAAGCGGGAGGCCTCGTCGACCCATTCTAGTTGCCGAACACCCCTACGTCGGTAAGACCAAGCAAATCGTCTTCTTTGAAAGTCGGGTCGATCCAAAGACGACACCGGGATGATCGCAAGCTCCTTCGATGGTACATCGCCTGAAATTTGGGATGTTTGCCCTCCAACTTCAATCATCGGTACAGGCGTCGCCGCTGGCTCTGCAATGGTCACTCCAGTTGGCAAATCAAAAGACTTGCCGACAGTCTCCGGATCCTTGATCTGTTCTCCAGCGGAGTCTGACAAGGGAATACTCGCAGCAGAAAGTAAAGGAAGTCTCGGCTTACTTAAACCTATACGAAGTCGTCTCTTGAAGGGAGGAGGAGTGTAAGCGATTGATTCGGGGCTCGGACACCTTTGCCCCCTTCTTCTTCCTCGAATCAACTTTCTTGGCAAAGCGGGTGACTCGACCACTCCTTTTCCCTTGTCTAGAGGAGCATTCTCGGTCGGTAATGAAATCACAACCGACCGGACTTCACCCCTCTGTCGGAGGGGTCTCTTTGATCACAACCCCGCCGCCGCCGACATTTGTTTAAGCGGATCAGCCAACTTATCCTTCGCGAACCTTTGGCGAGGCACTCTCTTCTTAGCAGCGGTAGATGCCTTCGCTTTGGCAAAGAAATGGGAGGTTTTGTACTCTTTCGGCGTGCTCTTTCTAACACCACCTCCGGCACCAGCATTTCTTTTTGCAGATTGTGAAGCTTTCTTGACACTGGGGACACCGTAGAGTTTATTCCATCCCTCTAAACAAAAGAAGAGGAGAGAAGGAGCCAAAAGGTTAAAAAACAAGAAAAAGGGAGAGTCCGAAAAGGAACAGAGAAAGAACAGTACCTCGAAGTAGGGAACAACGGTCTTAAGCCATAACTCCCGAAAGAGAGCCGTCACACCAGGGTCGGAACTAGAACTCACGAAAGCAGGTACTTCTACTTCGCCAAGAGGACAAGAAGTCGCAGCTCGCCATACCCCCAACAGTGCGTTAACCGTCTCAGTCCTCCGCTGGTCAACAAACAACGCTCCCGGTAGATCTTGGCAAAACCCAAACTGACGAGCGAATCGATGAGGACTGTAAGGCTCAACGATGAATGACTCACGCTAGTGCAAGACGAGGGAAGTCGCCTGCAGACAGCGGAAATATTCTACTTCGATTCGAGAAGCGAAACGACCTGGCTTGTCGACGATCGGACCAGGAGGAAGGGCCGCCGAGGGATACCAACATCGTACCCCACCACGCCAAAACAGAGAACGAGCTTTCTCCGCGTATAAAAGTGGACGTATTTGGATTGCGGTACAACATCATGAGCGGTCCGTCGCCCGTCACTAGAATCAGCTTCATGAATGCCAAAGCGTTATGAGGCCAGCGAAAATATACTGCCAAGGTACTCTCCCGGGAGAAAAGGAGTTAAGGCCTCGATAGATATTTGCCAGTATCGCTACCGCCAAGTTGAATTTTCGAATCCCGCCGCCATGTAACAAGCCACTTTAAGAACACCGACCCTCGAGTACCACTCGGAAAAGGAAAGACGGAACGGCAAAGCCATGCTGATAGAAAGGCGCCGGATATACTTCATCCGTGAGATTAGCGGGGACTCAAGCTCGAAAGAGGTTGATTTTGAAGCACGAAACAATCGCGGTTCATAGAGCGGCGTTTTCTCACGATCGCCCGGTATCTCGTTATATGTTGCGCACCCTTTATGGCTTGAAACCGGAAGGACACCCACTCGCGGACATCGTTATACCAGCGAATCCATTGGGGCCTATAGCTGTCACATGGCGCACAAACCGGTAATAAGCAAGGAGAAGGTATTGAAGACTCTCCGGTAGTGGCATGGAACGACTCTGGGTAAAATCTTCCACCGTTGGGGTCGCTTCGTTGTAAATACTCCCTGAGAGAGGTAACCCTCCGAGTCTATGCAAATCCCATAGCGAAATTGACAGCTCTCCCCCCCGGGTGAAGACTGTGTTGGTCGATGAACACCAGACCTCTATGAACGAGTGCATGACGTTGCTGCAACACCGGTAAGCAAACATAGAGCCTCGAACCACATGAGTCAAGTCAGCTTGGGCCAGCAGCTCAGGACAAGAGTGGAGGACAACGCCTGCCCCCTCGAAGTAGAAAGGCGAAGTGAAGTATTCATGCATACACATTGCCGACCATCCCAAACATCAAATCCGTCATGGTCGATAGAAAGCTTCGGTTCGGAGAAACGAACTTGATGGTCGTGCGGCAAATGGCTCAAGAAGATGTGGCCTACCACCGATCGCGGAGATGATGGAGCTTCATTGACCCCAGGGAGATAACAAACTTGATCATCTTCGTCGATAACAGGACGACTCCATAGCTCGTGAACAGACTTGACCGGGGGCACCTCTATATCGCAACCACCATAAGTCGACGGTCCTCCGAGAGGTAATGACAACACTCATTGTTTTTCTTCAGTATCACAAATCCGCAAGCAATTGCGAAGAGTACCTTTCAAATATCCTTTACAGCTCGCAAGGATCAAACCAAGGAAGGAGACGGACTCCGAAGGAGTAGACATCTGCAGCAGAACATAGAGGTCATCAGCCAAACCAAAATCAGGTACGCATTCTTCCCTCCACAAAAAAAAAAAAAAATATATAAAGTCTCTCCGGCCAAAAGCAAAGTCGCACAAAAAAAAAAGGGGGGGACGAAACTTAAAAAAAAAAAAAAAATCGAAGTTGCAAGCAAAGAAACAGAGGGGCGACAAAAAGAACCAGTCGCCAGTCAAAAAAAAAAAAGAAAATGGAGAAACAAAAAAAAAGAGAGGGCAAACCGAAGAGGTATACCAATCCTTTTCGACCGATCGAGAAGCAAATCTCGCACCCGACGACCGAGCCGAGCACGATCAAAATAGGAGTTATTTCGCCCAGCGATCAAGCTGGACGGAGCACACCTCCAAACTCGCAGCCAACTAAAAAACCGGCTGGAGTTAATCGCAGCACCCAGCGACCTAGCCGGGTGCGACCAAAACAACAACAATTGTTCTCGGAGACCCAAACCGAGAACAGTCCCAAAGTCTCGCGCACGACAACAGAGCTTAGCACGACCGAATCAAATAGCCTCGCGGCCAACAAACCGGAGGCGAACAAAATCGAGTTCTCTAGTGCTCAACGACCAAGCTCAAAGCACACCAAAACAGAGAATTCAACATCTGGCGACAGAGCCAGATGTCGCACACCTGATCCTAGTGCATGACGATTGAGTCGGACAGGAAAAGGATGCTGCGAAACAAAAAGAAAGTACCTGGCGACCAAGCCGAGCACCCCCGAAGCCCCGCGACCAGCCACAGGTCTAGCCGCGATCAAGGCAAATACCCGGCGACCGACCCGGGCATCGTCAAACCTTCACAACCAGCCATATTACTTGCCGCGATCAAAGAAAAGTGCCCGGCGACCAAGCCGAGTACAATTCAAAACCGCGCGACTGAAAACAAAGACGGACGCGACTAAAGCAACACTCGGCGACCGAGCCGTGTGCCGTGCACTAAGCTCCTACAGTCGGCAATCAACCCGGACGCAGCCAGACGGAGTCAGGTATGTAAACTCTTTCCCGAACAAAAGGCTGCGACAAAAAGAAGCCGTCGCGAAGAAAAAGCAAGCGACAAAAAGAAGCAGTCGCATACAAAATAAAAAGGGAAAAGGCTGCGACAAAAAGAAGCCGTCGCAACAAAAAAAGGAGGTTGTGACAAAAAGAAGTCGTCACCAAAAAAGCTGCGACAAAAAGAAGCAGTTGCAAGAAGAAGAAAAAAAAAACAAATTCGACACACTCACAACTAGCGACTCGGACCAGCCACGACCAATTCTGGCCGAATGCGATCAAGCAACAAGTCGCACTCGGCGACCAAGCCAGGTGCACTAGTGCAAATGCTCGGCCTCCTGACGATCAAACCGTGCTCAGACGAATCGCAATTTCGGCACCTGACAACCAAAACACAAAGTCCATCTCCGTGACCGAGCCGCCAAAGCCAAAACGAAAATCAGCACCCGGCGACCGAGCGGGGCGACAAGAAGACACGGCCGACCGGCGGGATCGCGACAACATGGAAAGGCAACACACCGAACAACTCGGTAGGGTTCATTCAAAACAAATTGCCCACCCCGTGACCATGCCGGAAGCAATTACAGCATCTCGGCGACCATGCGGAAGCAATTCTGACATCTCGGCGACCAAACCAAGTCGCTACACAATTCTGCGTCCGGCGGACCGAGCGGAGCCGACGCGATCGAAACACAACTTCTGCACCCGGCGGCCGGGCCGACGATCAAAACACAACTTCGCACCCAACCGAGGCGGCCAGACCTTAATCGAAACACAACCGCACGCACCGGCAATAGAGCCGGGTGCAACTAAAGCGTAATCCAAGATTCGACAACCGAATCGGATTCAATTCGGATTCGACTCAAAGACGCCGATGCATGAAGAAAAATCGGTGTTGTCGCGATTGACAAACCGACAGACACTTAGAGCGAGAGAAAAAAAAAGCCTTGAGTGAGAGGAAATTCAAAAAAAAAAAAAAAAAAGAGAGAAAGCGAGAGAGAGAGACCGAGAGAGGAGTTGAAAACAAGAGGAGAGAAAAGAAGAAAAAAGAGGGAAGAAGAGAAGGAAAAAAAAAAAAAAGGAGAGGGATCGACCCCTACCGACTCGAATTCAATCCGAGGCTGCCAGAGAGGCAAAATCTCACAAGACTTTTAATTTCGGTTCATGGAGGACTTTCGACGCGAAGCGGGGAAGATTGCAGAGTCAAATCACGATATAGGCAGCAATCCATGACCGTCTCAAAAAAAAAAAGTCGCCGCGAACCTCCTTCTTGATCCAAAATTTGCAGACCGACAAATATCTCAAACTCACGACCGACAGAGATTGTGCAGCAATCAAGATCGCAGATAGTTAGCCACCGTCTCTTTCAAGTCGCTGTCTAAAGGTCTGATGTTGTTGATTTTCAAGAATGTCAAAAGCCCCCCTAAGTAAAAAGCTTGATAAGCCTTCTCCAGGGCAAACCAGAGGATATCAAGGGAAATCCCGCAAGAGGAGTTATACTCAAATTGGAACTCGGATTAGGGAAATCCGTGAAGAGGGGCGCCAAACAAAGGAGTGGGGCCCACCTTCCCACACCTTATAAAAAATCCTTTGACCTTCAGCAGACGAAGAACGCAAGCAGCAGTCCGAGACGGAGGATTCACGTTCTGCTCTGAATCGCTGAAGTCGCTCCGCCCCTTTCTCCCTGCCGCTTTGTTCCTATCTCCCTTCCTCCTATCTTTTTTTTTTCCTTTCGACTTCGACCCCCCCTTCTCTCCGGTTCGTTCCGCTCCTCTCTCTCTTTTCCCTTCCGCCTCGAGCTTCCCCTCTCTCCTGCCCATTCCATTCTTTTCACTCTTTCCCTTCTGCCTCGATCCTCCTCTCTCACTCTCTTTCCCCTTCAGCAGTAGCAGCCCAGTCGACGGCCTTGATATTTTCAATGGTCGCAGTGGTCGCGACTGTCCCCTGTTTCGGCACCTCAGTATTCTTCTCAAACTCAGCGGTTGTATGCGAGAAGGCCGACCATGCCAGAGGCAATTATAGCATCTCGGCGACCAGGTCGTTGAAGCTACACTACTCTTCATTGCGTCCGACTCCATTCCTCTACACCAAAATTCGACAAAGTTTTGGGGTTGTCTCGTCGCAAAATTTAATCCAGACAAAGCAGGAGGGTCACGGCTTATCTCAATTCACAACATGCCGAAACTCACAAAAATCGTCACAGATGCCTTATATGAAGTCTCAAAGCAATCTTCGGTCACATTCAAGCAACTCTCAACCCAGACGACTGCAATTCACCACCAAAATTCAACCTGGGCGACATCTCTGCTCAGGTATTCATCGTCCTTCCATACCGAACATGCTTTGTATGTTCGAGTATAAAAAATAAAAAAAAATTAAAAAAAAGAAGACTAAGCAAACAGCTCTAAAACTGCAAGAGAGCCAAAAAAATTTTAGATACAAGTGTACAGAAAATATACATTGTCCTAAAAAAGCAAGAGGACAGAAGAAACAGTACACAAAAAGATAAACGATCCTAAAAGAGTAAGAGGATCAACAAAAAAAAAAAAAAGAGAAAAAGTGAAAAGCGTGAGTGTGTTGTGTTCTTCAGTTTCGAAACTTGCTCGTTCTTCCCGAACAGTCAAGTCTTGAAGGGGGCAATCTGTATGCACCGAAATGTGCATAGCTCAAATTCGATGAGTCCAGCAACCCATCGATCCATCAAACAACGATCGTGGGTAGGTTCTGTTCATCTTCAAGGTTCGTCGCTATAGCCCATTGCGAAGTCCAGCCGCATCGTCACGTCATCGGTACAGTCGGCAACACAGTCAGCAAAAATCGTCGAGTCAGCACCCGTCAGCATGCTTCATCAGCTCATCACTTAGTCTTTAACCGAAGGAGAGAAAGACAGGCCACGATCCTGGTCTCCCTCCCCCTCTCTTCTTCCTCAACTTCACAGAAGAATGAGGATCACGATCCCCATTCCCAGGCAACGTTTCTCAACAGCTACACAGACCGACTGCAAATAGCCAGAAGTTCCCTGTCCCAAGGGTGAAGAAAAATTGATTCCGAAAGACATCCTGACGAGTGAAGAACCCTCTCCCTCTCTCAAACCGAAGGACTCAAATTCCTTCTCGGAGGAGAAGCTCTCGCTCACAGAGGTTCTGTCAAACCATCGAAGCCAAGCAATTCATCGTTCGTCGCTTTACAGTTCAACCAAAGCAGCTCTACATGTTCGACGGCAGCGTCACAAGTCGATACACGCGGAGCACAAAACACCTCTTATAAGTGTCCAAAAGACACTTATTTATGCATGATTTAATGAGCATAAACTCCCATTTTGAGTTAATTATTAACATGAAAATGAATTATATAACTCAAATTCATGTTTTGTGTCTCAGGTGCCTGATAGAAGAAGAAAATCTGAATTATGGGGGAAATTGAAGCAGAAATAAGCAAAAAGAGCAAAAAAAGAATTGCGCCGATTCTGGCGCGATCGCGCCGGTAAAAAGTTCAAAAATTCAAAGAAATCCAGAAAATTTCCAACGGCTAGTAGAGCTGAAAAGAGGACACTTCGTGAACGTGAAATGGCGCTACCGCGCCAGGAAGATGGCGCCTCTGTGGTGCTGCCGTGGTGCACTGTTTCCTTACAAAGATGCCAAGTTCTATTTCGGGAAGTCGGCAAAGCGTCTAAAAGAGTATGACGACCTTGGTTCGACAAGATAAAAGCGGGCTTGCCGAGCGCCATGAAGAATCCTTCCTCATTTAGGACCGAAGGCCGTGATCCAGACTTAGACAAAATTTACGCTCGGTAAGCGACAGCGCCAAAACAAAGAACAACGGGTAGCCGACGGCGCCGGCTGAATCGCCATTGACTTGCGGAAATCTCGGGATTCGACTATCAATTAAGCCCAGACTTGGAAGAAGAAGTCCTAATTGGCTAAGAAAGGTATCTACGAAGATTTTATGGTATATTTCCAGAGTCTAGGTGCATTGAATGGTCAAGAAGAGAAGTCCAAGACAATGAAGAAAACTGCTGCCATAAAAGGAAAGTACAAGTCCGAGATTGAAGAGGCCATATCTGGAGATCCCAACTTCCAATTGGATCCAAATTTGGACCACAGCTTCCTGAGAGGATTGAGAATCATGACACGGAAAATCAGGCCAACCCAAGTCGGGTTTGTGGAGTTTTATAGTTTCAAAGTGGTGGACCCAGTGCTGGAATTGGCAGCAGAAGCAGTTCAACTTCTCAAGGTGATATCTCAAGTTTCCCAACTCAGAATGACTTCAAATTTTGTACACAAGTCAAGGACTATGTAAGGAAGGTTCGGATGTAATTTTAGCAAATTCTGAGGTTGGGAAGTCTCAATTCATACCCCTGGACAGAGGCAAAAATTACAAGTTCTGGGCAGAGCTTCAGCTATAAAAGGAGGTCCAAGGCAAAGCACAATCATCCAGTTTTATCATCCTGTTTTATAGTGTAGATCCAGTTTTAGGTTGTAAATATAGTTCTAGATCGAGTTTTAGTTCAATTCATTGTTTTTGTAGTTAGTTTGGAGTTGAGAGAGAGAGAGAGAAAGAAGGAAGAGATTTCAGTCAAGGAGGAGTTGAAGCTAAGGGCAGTCCTTAAAAGGGGATTTTCTGTACTTGTTTTCTTCTTATTTCCATGGCTGTAATTGAATCCTTTTTACTGTGTATTTATTCTATTATTATAGAGTAGTCTCTCTTTGTTGGGGAAGTTATTAACTCCTAGTTTGTTATATGTTTGAATTTTGAATTCTACAGCAATAAAATATCTTGATTTTGTTTAGAAATTGTGCTTACTGCTTGTTTCTAATCCGAATCGATATTTGAATTTTAACGAGGTTCGAATAGAGAAGTTAAGGTTCAGTAGAGATTTGGGTTAGTCATATGATTATTTGTTTTCTAAAACAACTCGCTTTTCTAACTAGTTGTTTTCGGATTGTGATGGAGACTAGTGGAAAAGTGATATGACTTTTTATAACCCTTGTTCTGAATGAGAGAGTTGATATTTATGCACTTAGGATTTGAATGTTTTCGGATTGTGAAGGAGTTCAAAGAATGAGTGAAAGTCAACTTGTTTTTCTCACTAGTTGTTTTCGGATGGTGATGGAGACTAGTGGAAAGCAAGTTGACTCGTTAAACACTTTTGTTCTGAATAAGAGTTGATCTTCAAGCTTTTATATTTATGCACCTAGGATCTGAATGTTTCCGGATTGTGATGGAGTTCAGAGATTAGGTAAAAGTTATTTCCTATATATGGGTAACCAAGTTTTCAAAAGCTAAGTCAAAGTAAAGGTGTTTGAGCTATAAAATCAGAATTTTATATGTTAACAGCTAGGAGGGATTGACATTCTTCCCCAATATCTCATCTTTATTAGTTTTTCCAGTAGTTTAATTCTGTTTTCTTTTCAGTTTTCAAAACCAAAACCAAAAATTTCTTTTCCCTCAATCAATAGAAAAATCTTTACTTGAACTGAATTCTCATCAAGGTCTCTGTGGGATCGATATCTGGACTCTCGAGTCTATATTACTTGCTGACCTAGTGCACTTGCTAGACACCGAACAACCTCCGTCTAACCGACCAAAGCCGCAACAGATCGTGCACACTCGCTCTCGCAACTTGAGTTCGACGTTCATTCGTTCGCAGAAGCTTCGACTTAATCAACAACATACGGAGATCGAATCAGAGGAAGCATAGGAGACTGTACTCGCATCCCTTGATACGAAACACACAAATTGTAACACGAAAATTCTCTGTTATTAATCGAAATACTCTCTCGGTTGCGCCTCTTCACGGACCGGCGGATTTTCGGTGAAACAATATATATAAAAATTGGGTTTTTTGGGTCGGGTTCGGTTTTTGCCAAAACCCGTCGGGTTTTAGTCGGGTCGGGTTCGGGTTTGTAAAATTGTAGTTCGGGTCAGGTTCGAGTTCAGGCTTTAAAACCTGTGTGGGTTTTTCACGGGTTCGGGTTTTGGGTTATATAAGTCGGGTCGGGTTCGGGTTTTCAGAAACCCAACTCAAACTCGACCCTTGCCTACCCCTAATCTTCTTAAATCGAGCTACATGGCATTGACTAAGTCTAGACTTCACCAGATAATGTCACATGTTGAGAGTCACGCCAACTTTTGGATGCACCATCCCTCTTACATGGTGGTTCTATGTTGGTCATTGATGTCGATGTCACAAATCTCCTTATCACCAACCACGTGTGCACGCATGTGTCACCCCCTTATTTGCTCTTAATTTTAATCTTAACTATCATTTTATTCTCATCAAATGGATCAATTTCTTCCTTGATTAAGACTTCAATTTTGGCCATTGACCAATTTCTGGTCAATCTTTAATTTCTAGTGGTTAATGTGTTAATTTGGACTTAAATTGATTGAAAAATGGGTTTTATTGGGATAATAGATCACAAGATCAATTTAGGATAATGTAGTATTGAAAATAAATTAAAGAACCAAATCACATAAATATTTGGTTTGTATACTAATAATGTAATATAATAAAAATTCACTGATGGATTCTTGAGTGTGTTCCTTGTGAAAAGTTGGAAATGGCCTATTGCTTATATAACTTATGTTTTGGGGTCGTGGTGACCCATATGAGCTTCAACCTTGATTTGGCTTTACTTTAACTACTAGCAGAAAGCCCCATGCCCACGCACAGGAAAAAAAGGAAAAGTTTGATTATTTTTTTTAGATTACAGTTTCAAATACAATATTAAAATATATTTATAATTTAAATAAAAATATAAAATAATTTTCACCATTATTTGAAATTTATTATATTACTCTAACTTAAAATATACAATTGTATAATAAGTATATAAAGTCTTTAAAGCTCAGATATATTTAACTAATACAAAAAAAAAATTATATTTAAATTTTTTATGATTATTAATATTAACATTAACTTTAATTGAGAATATATAAATTTTTATAATATTTATTTTAAATAATAATTAAACTATACAAGGTATATATTTTTATTATAATAATAATTTAATTTTTATATGCCCTTCCATCATTACTCAGCCCAATATCTTTCCTCATCTTTCCCAGCTTCCCTTCCCTCCCCGTAGTCCGTATCTCTCTCCCGCCTCTCTCCCCGTCCATCTCTCCCTCAGTCAGCCCACTTCTCTCCTTCTCTACCTCCCTCCCCTCCTCTCTCTCCCCCCCTCCCTCTGGTGCCCTCTCGCCCCCTCCCTCCCTCTGTCCTCCTCCTCCTCCCCCTCCTCCTCCCTCTGGTCCTCTATCCTCCTCCCTGATCCTCCTCCCTCTGGTGCCTCTGTCATCCCCTCCCTCTGGTCCTCTGTCCTCCTCCTCCTAAAATCTGGTGCCTCTGTCCTCCTCCCTCCCTCCCTCCCTCTATCCTCCCTCCCTCCCTCTGGTACCTCTATCCTCCCTCCCTCCCTCTGGACCTCTGTCCTCCCTCCCTCCCTCTGGTACCTCTATCCTCCCTCCCTCCCTCTGGTACCTCTATCCTCCCTCCCTCCCTCCCTCCCTCCCTCTCTCTCCCTCTCTCTCCCTCTCTCTCCCTCTCTCTCCCTAATCCCCCTCCCTCCCTCCTGGATGTTCGCCACCCCTTCCTCTGCAATAGACTCCAACAGCAAACAAAAAAAAGGAAATTACTCAAAATAAAAATAAAAAACATATACGGGAAAGTATAGAAAAAAAAGACACGTGATCAAGTCAAGTGAAATTGAAGCTTTGAGCAAGTTAGACTGGAATAAAATATGTACATGATAGTAGTGATCAATTAGGGAAAGTACAGAAAAAAAATACACCTGTGTTGAGCAACTTAGACCAGAACTACTCGTCAACCGAAGGAGAATGGGAAAAGGAATATAAACGAGAGTAAAACAGAGAAAATAGATGAAACTGCAAATAACTGAAGGGACGTGCGCTCAAGGCATAGACGTGATGAGAATGAAGAGAGAGGACGAAAGGAATAGGGTTGCTGACATGGCATGCCCAAAATCATCCTCACCCCTAAAAACTCGATTGCGCTAGCCTTACTATAAAGTAGGATGTCCTCTAAGAGTCTAAGTTGACTTCAAGCTTGAGCTTGATCCAAGCCTATGTATGTTCATCATTTAAGGTGTGTTAGACCATTTCATTAAAATGGTAGAATAATAAAGCATAATTTTTAGAGAAAAATTTAAAAATTTTTATGGACTTTTCTATTTCTTATTTTTGAAGATGTCCTCTTTTGTTTGGATTTTTTTTTTTTACATTTAATATGTTGCTATAGATATCTTACTTTAAAGTTGAAACCGAACAAAGACAAAACCGTTAGTGAGTTGACATAGCTTGATGCCACCTGGCTATGACATGACATCAGCACTACATATATGAGACTTTTAATTTTTTGGAATCTTTTCAAATTTAGTCCCACATTGCGGGCATTTTTTGTTTCTTGTTTCTATGCTTTGCATAAATAGAGGTGTGACAATCTCTTTAACAAACTATCCAAGCATCATAAAGAGTGCGACACAAGGGAGGCCAATTAAGTAAGGTTCTTATTCCCTAAACTTTTTAATTCTTGCTTAGAAAGTTTAATTCATTCAATTTGTAGTTATGGATCTTTTTAAAATTATTATTATTATTGTTCTTTTAAGTTGCATTGTCATCCATTTTGTCGAGTTCTTCTTATTTGTATTATGATTATTCGTTCCATTGGCCAGATCATATATTATCATTTATCTTAATATCTTATAAGTGATGAAATCAACTTTAACAAAATTTCATCATCAATTATCATTATAATTGTAGCTTTATATTAAATACGATTTCCTCAATTTCCTTTTTGTTTTATTGACTCCAATACAAAGTCATCTTTCTTCAAATGTCCCTAACAGCCTGCAAAGATTTCCTTTTTCTACTTGATATCATTTGTTGATCCTAAATAGAACATATGAAATCTATAAATTAAGAATTATGTCGAACATATAGGAGTACTCAAACACAATAGTCTTGTATTATAAAGTGTTTTGATATCATACATGCATGATATTAATTTTATCTCATTTGGATCGATGAAAATCCCTCGAGAACCAATTATATCATAAAAGCACAAGAGGTTTTCCTTTATTTTCAAATATCTAAGCAAGAACGCCTAATTCTTAAGTGCAAGTAATTTTCATGGTGGACAGGGTCCCAATTGCCACTGTCAAAGGTACTATCAGGCTCAAAAGCAAGTCAACCATGGTGTTATTTATCTACAGGCTATGTAAGCCACAAACTGATGTGTTGGTTGCAAGTCTTGACAAGATTTTGACTCATTAGGTCAGTATTATTGGTAAATTAATTTTTGTAGATATACGTTAAAATTATTTTTGAATGTTTAGCTTGGTTTTGATAAAAAATAGGGACATTCCATACATTTATTTTCCTTGTACGTACTTATATATAATTAATGTGGGGTAGATATAAGTACTAGAATAACAAATATGTTAATAAAATTATATGCAGGTGTTGCAGAGCCCTTTCATGGATCTACAAAAACTATTGATGGTTGCTGGGAAGCACGAGGTTAATAATGATACAAATGGAAAACATCCATTCAGTTTGGTTATGCAACCATTAGACTACTCATATGACTTGTTTATCTGTAACCCCAGGAGCTATCGGCTATGACCTTCACCTCCGAGGTAAACGCAGTTGTTGGAATTTGATCAGTTTGTAGTCCTTTTAGTTTTTCTTGTGATGTTGGTAGCGCATGGGGTCTAGGAAAAATGAAACGTCCTTTACCACTTGCAGAAGATGAGGAGATTAAATGGGTAAGATGTTATACCCAAATTTATCGACATACAAAATTCCAGGAGGGACTCCATGTTGAAACAAAGAAGTCCGGATTTAGAAGAAGAAATTTTGTGATTGAGCAATTTGGGATAAAACTTGTAACCAAATTACAGATGTATATAATATATTGGAACTTTTACTTAAAAAATATGTTATTCTTCACAAATCATCCTAAATATATAGCAATGTTGTAAATTATCAGGGAAATATGAGCTAAAAAATACCCTTATATGTGTCTTTCTTTTTTTTTTGTCGATCCAGGAACCAACCTGAATACACTTTAAACCAAAACCACTACAATTTTGGGCTAACATATCTATAAAAAATTGTCATTAATATATTATTTCCTATTAGAGTAACATACTATTTGAATGTTTTTAACATAGTATACAATATTGTAATTACAAAATATTTAAGAAGCACCTTTCATTTTGGCTTAACATATTAGTGTTGGTTACTAACATACTATTTGAATAAGCCTAATATACTATTCAATTTTAGTTAATGTATTAAGCAATATTGAAACACCTTTCATTTTGGGCAAACATATTCATTGGTCACTAACATATTATTGTGCATAAGAGTACATACTATTCGGCTGTGATTAACTTATCCAATATTATAATTACACGATATTTGTGAAAGTTACAAAAGTATCTTTCATAATGGGCTAACATATTATTCATTCGTCACAAACATATTATTTTGCATAAGCCTAACATACTATCAATTGAATGAGAACTATATATAATAGATGACCACTGAGGTAATAACTTAACATAGGGAATCATCAACAAAACTCACAAATTTATCATTTTTTGTGTTTTTAAAGTGATTTTCATTCAATAATAACTGTTTTAAATTCCTACTCCGAAAACATAAACTGCAACATAGGCCTGACTTATTACGGGAGTCAAATCAATATAAAATATAATGATTAACTAATAAACTTACACTTGTAATCACTTGTAATCACTTATGAAGATGGAGTGGAAAAGCCGGGAAATATTTGGTTTTTGGAGTTTACAAAGAAGACAATGAAAAAATGTCTTTGGCAACGTACACTCTAATATATTATAATTTTGGTTCTAGAATGACTGGGTTAGATTGTTTAATAGTTGCCAGGGTTGGTTCAAAATATTTGACAAAAGTTGGATTGAAGTGTATTTGGTTGGTTCACGAAAGATAAATGACCATATTGCCCTGGTAATATACAAGAATGCTATATTTTTGTGATAATTTGTGAAATATATATAGAGATTTAGTGTGCTACCTTTGCACTACATTTTGTTTCACCCTCCGAAGAGTTTTCCAAGATCTAATGGATCTCATGTATCTATCAAAAGAATATAACTTATTAACAAAAATGCCCCTATCATAAAACCCCAAAAGCCTCCCCATTTAAGCTTCTCCGAGATACAACTTCCTCGTTTCTCTCTCATGTGATAGGCTTCCCCCTTTCTCTCAAGGGACAAGGCTCCCCCATTTTTCATGCTGTCAGTTCAACCTCACGTTTCTCATTGCACCCAGGTATGAAATCTAGATTTCGTTTACAGAAATGCATGTCTTGAAAACCTAGAAGCATTCCTCCCACTTTAGCCATGAATGGGTTCCGTTCTCTAATGGCTCCTCCATTTCCCTTAGTTTCTCTCCTTTTGGCTTCTCTCCATTCGGGTTGTCCATTCAAACAAGAAATCTGGATTCTGCTGACATAAATATGTTTCACCCTCTCTCTTCTCTTTTGATAATTTGTTTACCCTAAATTCATTGAATAGTTTGTGTTTCCCATTTGAATTTCCGATGTATTTTCTGCTTTTTAACCCAAATCTTCAAACATCTGTTTCTCTCTCTTACTCATTGTTTGCCTCAGTGGTTGTTTTTAATTTCCTCTCCATAGTGTACTTTCTTTGTTTTCTAATTTTTTGTTTCAAAATTTTCCCTTTTGATACTATATAACGCGTGAAAATTTAACTTTTAACCAAATTATAGATTTTATAAATTTACCAATTAAAAAAAAAATTTAATTTATTCTCGAACATGAATTTAATCATTTTAGAATCCAAAACAAAAAGTAATATATAACTTAAGAGAAAAATTTTTGGGTTTTAAATGCGGCTATTGGTTTCTTAAAACTTTTAGGTATTAATTAGGAACAACTTGGTATAATAAATATATGCCAAATAAATTATATTTTTACATTAACATGTTATATATAATAATATAATATGCTAAATTTGATTTGTATAGTAGTGAGGTCAGGATGGGGTCAGGCTTAACTTTAGGGCTAGGTCCCATTTGTGGGTCAAGGTTGGGTTTTTAAAGTGGGTTTGGATGGTTCATTTTCAAGAAATGGTGTAATGGCAAAGTTGGAGGACTTAAATGGATTGGAATTGGGGAATTCAAATTCGAATTCGGTGGTATTTGAGAGAGAGAGAGAGAGAGAGAGAGAGAGAGAGAGAGAGAGAGACAAAAGTGTGAGAGAGAGACAAGAAGTGTGAGAGTGAGACAAGTGTGAGAGAGAGACAAGAAGTGTGGGAGAGAGACCAAAAGTGTGAGAGAGAGACCAAAAGTGTGAGAGAGAGACCAAAAGTGTGAGAGAGAGACATAAAGTGTGAGAGAGAGACCAAAAGTGTGAGAGAGAGACCAAAGTGTGAGAGAGAGACCAAAAGTGTGAGAGAGAGACCAAAAGTGTTGGAGAGAGCAAATGAGAGAGAGATAGAGAGAGCAAATGAGAGAGAGATAGAGAGAGCAAATGAGAAAGAGAGACCAAAAGTGTGTGTGTGTGTGTGTGTGTGTGTGAGAGAGAGAGAGAGAGAGAGAGAAAGAAAGAGAACAAAAATGTGAGAGAGAACAAATGAGAGATACAGTGAGAGCAAATGACAGAGAGATAGACGAAATGAGAGAGACACTGATAGCAAGTGAGCGAGACTGAGAGCAAATGAGAGAGAGAAAGAGAAAGGAAGAGAGAGGAAGAGAGAGGGAAAGAGAGAGAGAGGGAGCAAAAATGTGTGAGAGAGAGGGACAAAGAGACGCTAAATTTTGGGCTAAAGTGTAAAATTCTAAATATCTCTCAATGAAAATTCGCGAAACCTGTTTCACTACCTTCATCTGACTTATACTAACATGGTCCAAGTGGAAATGCTGAAAATTTCATTCAAGAATTCAAGATATGAAGCAAAAGGGCATGGCGCCATAAACTCTGCAACTCAGATTCACTCCATTCCAATTTTGGTATTCTTATTTTAATGAGTTCTAGACCTGGGTAAATATTCATGATTTTTTGAATTCTTTTGCAAAAATTTCTTGTTTTAAATGGCTCTAACTAACTTGGTGAAGCATGAAGGCAGGTCAACACACACTTCAATCCTTCTTACAACCATTTGGATCCATCAAAATCTCAGGGAAGGTTCCTACAATCTGTTTTATTTGATTGCTTTGAGGACAAAGCAAATTTTAAAATTTGGGGTGGGAAACTCAAAATTTCAAATTTCTAGTTTTTCTTTTGATTTTTTCATGAGATTGTTAGGTTTCTTTAGGTTTTTAGTGTATACCAGAGTTTGATCTAAATCTGAAAACGATTTGGTGAAATCTTGTAGGCACTCTACCTAGTGGATTAAGAGGATAACTTCTATTTCACTCTCTAGGGAAATCAATTTGTCAGAATGCTTGGTTTTAGCAAGAGAAAAGTTATTTTTGAAAAAGTGGTTTGATTGGTTGAATATATTTGAGCATGTTTATTTTGTTTACTAGAACCAACCTAAGGGAAGTTTGAGGTTTTTAAAAATTCTGAAGTGATTTAGGCACTTGTTTAAAACCGTTTGAGCCTTTTTGAAAGCTACCTGCTTGAATGCACAAGATGCATCACCTTTAGTTAAAACTTTGAGCATTCAAGATCCTTGTATCTTACATGAATCAAGCCTTTGTGATTAAAAACTTGTTTCTTACTGGTCTATATCTCTTTGAATTATTGAAGTGTTCTATTTGAATGAACATGAACCAAAATCACAAGTTATGGAGAAATAAGGAGGGTTTGGATGAAGGGTACCAAAATTTTGTAAAAAAAGAAAAGAAAAGGGGATGAATAAAAGTATGAGAAAGGTACTAGAAAATCTGAGAGGTATGTGAAAGAAAAAATAAAAAATAAAAAATATATACATCCATAAAATTGGGAGGGAGGCTACCTTGTGTGTGCATTGGGTCTCAGGCCTCAACAAGCTTAGGGACTCTGAGTCAACCGGCGAGGTGAGCTAGACTACAGACAAAGCCAAAGAAAAAAAAATAAAGAAAAGAAAAGAGAGAAAGTAAAAGAAAGAGGTTTATCCTTCAAAGATGAAGTTGTGATACAAAGATGGGTTTGAAGCAAAAGTGCAAGTTTGGGGTGGTTTATGTTATCAATGGTGGGTTCATGCTCAGGAAGATGGGACATGGATATGAGCAGGAGGACTGAGCCTACATGACGTAATGTTGATTTTTGCCTTACCCACTACCCATGCCTCATTACAACTTATAAAGACCTTTTGATCATAATTTCAAATTCCTTCATGTTAGAGGAGTGTAGACTGATGGTTGGCTTGTGGGATTCAAGTTAGACTGATCACTTTCATTGGAATGTGGAATAATATAGTGAGACATAGTTTGATTATATCTTCCTAAGCAGGACAACCATTAAGTAGGAAAGGATTGAAATGGTCTATCTTTAATTGATACTTTGCATGGTAACCCCACTGATTTTATTGAACTTTGATGTTTGAATCAGGTCTCTGAATTGTTTTTGTTTTAGTTTTTCTCGAGGACGAGCAAAGGAGTAAGTTTGGGGTAGTTGATAAGTGTCCAAAAGATACTGCTTTTAGGGTCTATTTGATTTGAAAATTGCATTCCCGAGTCAATATTTATTAGAAAATTATTTTATAAGAAACTTTAGGGGTGGGCATTAGGTCGGGTTTTTCGGGTAACCCGACTTGACTCGACCCCAAAAACCCGACCCACGGTTTGGATTCCCAAATCCAACCCGTGGGTCGGGTTTGGGTTTGGGAATCCAAACCCAACCTCGATTTTTATTTTAATTTTTTTTATATATATTTTTAATTTATATAAAAATATATATAAAAATTTGGGTTTTTCAGGTCGGGTTCGGTTGTGCCAAAACCCGTCGGGTTTTGGTTGGGTTAGGTTGGGTTTAAGTTTGTAAAATCTTAGGTTGGGTAGGGTTCGGGTTCGGGTTTTAAAACCCAAGCGGGTTTTTCACAGGTTCGGGTTTTGGGTTATATATGTCGAGTCGGGTTTGAGTTTTCAAAAACCCGACCCGTGCCCACCCCTAAAAAACTTTGTTCATTTTCCACTCAGGCATCCAATGCAATAAAAATCACTCAATTTGGAGCCAAAATGAAGAAGATATGATTAAAACAAGGCACAGGGATACCTGGCACTATGGTGCCTGAACTCGAGCCAAAAAATACCTAAAATAAAAATAAATAAATAAAATGCTCCTAGGTCCAATGATCATCAGAAATCCAATTTTGGGAAGGTGGTTTGGTGCTACAACGCCAATTTATGGCGCTATGGCGTCACAAAGTTGCCTATTTCGGGTAAAATTTGTTGATTTCTGAGTTAGGCATGCTTTTAAAGTTAGGGTGTAGCCTCAAAGAATGAAGCATATCTAGGGATTCCAATGTTAGAAAGAGCTCAATTTGGACCATAGTCTGCCCAGATGATGGAGAATCAATTTGGACCATAGCTCAATAGGGGTACAGAACTGAGTGCTAGACGGTGCCAAGGGAAATTCTAGGCGCCCAGTGGGCGTCATGAAACCACCCAGCGCCATATGGTACCGGGAGTGTAGAATTGGACTTAAGTGCAGTGTGAATGCTTTCTGATGCACGTATGGCTGACACGTGAGAACCTAGACGCCACAGGAGGAACTGGGCACCCAATGGCCTCAAGACTCAGCACCATGGTGAAATCCTTGGCAAAAAAGTGTGACATTCAGTGGCCCGCTGGCGGGTCTCAGTGCCATGAAAGTCTTTTATGCTGATTTTGCGCTCTTTTAATGACTCGGTGCCTGGCGCTTCACCTGGTGCCATGTGGCACCCGGTCAACACCTGCACTTTATAAATTTGCGTTTTGGGATATAGCTCAGGGATTTGGACTTGGGAGTTGGAGAGTTGACCTAGACTCGTTTTGGGTTCGTGTAAGAGCTTTAATGGAGGGTTTTGGGGCCATTTCTAGAAGAGATTTTCACTGGGAGGAGGATTCAACCTTCAAGAAGTGTAGAACACACGGAGATTGTCTTTATTTCTCATTTTCTTTCATTCATGTGTGCTTTGATGCATAAATATATGTTTAGATGTGAGATTTTATCGTATTTTGAGTTCAAGTGTTTAGACCCCTGTTCGGCGGTGTAATGTAGCGTACTTATGCGATGTATGAAGTTATTTTAGTGTTTTGAGCGTGATTCAATGTTGTGGTGTGACTAATTCATGCTTAGTGTTCGATTAATTTCCTAGCTAGCTATTAATTGATATTTAGGAACCATCTCTTGAGCTCTATAAGTTTAGTTATGATTCGTTTAGTTACTGTTTTCACAATTTCTCAAATCGGTTTCTCAAAATTTTGTTTATAAACTAGAAAAGCAATAATCTATTGACTTGGTCCTTGTGGAATGATATTCGGACTCCATTTGAAGTCTATATTACTTTGATTAATCCACTTGCTAGTGATAGCAAGGATCGCATCACGCCCTCCCCCCTTCCCTTTGTATAAATAACACACATCATATTTGCAAATAATTCTAAGAAGTGTATGGAAGTTAACTTTCCTCAAAGTCACAACAACACTTCTCAGTTAAGTTTTGACCAACTAAGGAATAACAAGCATTCTTTGATAATAAAAGGAAAATGGATAAACAAGCCAAACTCCCATCAATTGAAAAACTTACATCGTGCAACAAATAAATTATCGTTGAAGCTCGAATAGAACGAAGAAAGGTTTGTGACCCAACAAATGAGTAGACCTGATAATATATAATTAAAATCCACAAAGAGATAGTTCAACATAACTCTTGTTCTTCTTCTTCTTGAAATGTTTAGGTAAATAAAAAAATGTAGGTTATTTCTAACTACAACTTTAAACCAGTCCACAAACTGGTTTTCATGCGCAATCAGTACTTACATGAGGTATTCCTAGACGTTGTCATAGTTGTTTAAAACAGCCCACAACATTTTCTTATACATAGATGGGGTGTGTGGATCAATTCCTTCTTTCCACTTGATTCTCGAGCTATGTCTGAAAACACATAAATCTAATTTTTTTGACTCAAGGGTTCTCCATCATAGTTTCGATCTACCCGATTAAACTTCATCTCAATCCCATCTATACAAATAGAACAATATATGAGAGATACATTGTCTATATATGCTTCCACAATTGGATCTTTAGGTCGGGATTTCTTTCGCATAGATATCTTCAATTTACAGATAACATATTAACAGCTCAAAATTAAAATCCATTCATTATACAAATACGTAGTTGATATTATATCAAGTATACAAAACATTACATCTTTCGACTAGATACATCCATTGGTATTGGACGGGACCACACAATAATGCCTCATGTGGTAGATGAACTACTAGGTGGACCTTGACATAAAAAAATGTAGGCAAAAATATTTATTCTAGCTTACACAAAATGAGTATGATGTATGTTTTCAACCTTTTTAATACTATTCAGAATTCTTGAACACAACTCTTTAAAAAACAAATCAACTCAATGATTGGAGAGGTCACATTCCTACTCAGTAGGCTAGTCAATATTACCGAAAGTAAACGTTGGAGCATCACATTTCATGCATTACTCTTCTAACCAGATAATGATGTCGCACTAGTGTTTACCCATTTGGAAATGTTAAAAGCATATCCATTTGAAAATTTAATTTTTAATAACCACCCACAAAATTTTTTTTTTTTAGCTTGTATCAAAGTATATAAAGCATGTGGCATACTAATCAAGTCATAGTCTCTCCTTAAATGAAGTTTTTTTTTTACCTTCATGTCTTCAAGGTCTAACCCTGCATTCATAGAGTCTTCGGACTTCCAAGATATATTTAGTATTGTTCCCAAAATATTGTCACATATATTTTTCTCATTGTGCATGACATCCAAATTATGACTCAACTTCAAACTAGACAAATACTTTAACTTGAAGAATATACTCTTCTTCTTCCAATTTAATGTAGTAGGGATTCACCTTCTTTTCCTGGCCATTTGATTTTTTCCAAAAGGAAAGAATGAAACTCATTCAACTCTTTCTCAATGTCACTGCCAGACTGGGGTACTGTTCGAACCTCTTGTTTTCCATCAACCTTCTTATCTTTCTGCCACTTATGATCTCTAGTAGGTAAAAGCGATGACTTATGATCTCTCGGTAGGTAACTGCGATGACCCGTATAACATTCTTTTCGTCCATGTCACAATCTAAAAGAATGTGTTTCACACATGCACATCAGACATGCTAATTTATCTTTGGTGCTCCAACCAGAAAGTGACTCATATCCTAGGAAGTCATTAATTGTCCAATAGTACTGCAACATTCATTGTGAAGACTTCCCTTTTGTGAGCATCACAAGTTCGGATATCCTCATTCCAAACATTCAACTCTTTTACACGAGGGCTTAAGTAGATATTAATGTCATTGGCAGGTGATGATGACCCTAGGATTAGTAGACTAAGCATGAAATAATGATCTTTCACACATTTCCATAGGGGAAAATTGTACTTACTCATGTTACTAAATGGATTGAAGTCGTCACTAGCCAAACCAAGTCTTATATTTGAAGGGTCAGCCGCAAACCATGATTAGTCATTATTAAAAACCACCCATTGCTCTAAATCTGCAGGATGTCTCAATATATTGGGTTTCTGCCCACGTATTTTCGTGTGCCAACGAGTATCCTTCGCATCAACATTTTTTGTGGGATCGGTTTGCCTTTTGTATTTGAGTGAACATACCTCGACTCATGACATTGAGGGCATTTATGTTCTCTCTCATATTGCTTCCAAAATAATAGGCAATCATTCTTACATTCATCTATCTTCTCATAAAAGAAGCCCAATTTTCACAACAAAGTTTTAGCCTCAGAATAGTTACAGTGCAATGTCTCACTAGTAGGTAGAGCCTCTTTCATGATTCCTTTATTACTCAAGTTTCTTATTGTCTTGATGTAGAGCAATAGTATGATGAACTTCAATTTAGAGAAACTCTAGCACCCATGATATAACTCTTTGTTAGCATCCATAAACAATTCATTAAATTTCTCCCTACCACTTGTATCTTGTTGAGCTTCTCCCTCAACCCCACCAGATACCTCAACAATGTCATGAGTTACAATTTGCTCCACTTCTACATTATGTAGTAGTTCATGAATCCTAGGGTAGTCTATTTCAACCATATAAGGTCGTCTTTGCCAAAATACTTGTTCAATTATGTAACTTTCACCATGAAAGACTGAATGGGTATAACTTGGCAACATCTCATGCACAAATAAGTGCTCCTCAACAGCTTAGTGTGTGAAAATTCCTATTAGCTTAAACCCGGATGGACAACGGACTTTATTGTTTGAACCTACTACATTTGGTGCCTTTTGTATAAAATCATTACCACTTCCTTGTATTCATTGTTGAATAACCTAGAACGCCAATTCTTCATCCAACTTTAGTCCATTCCTAATAAAAAAAAAAATCTTCCATTAGAAGAGAAAATCCTCTAACTAAACACAGAGCACTGAAGAACCACGACAAGTAACTTGAGAGAAGTTGATGAACAAAACCTACAAATCACTACTTCAAACTCTGTATTCACGTAACACAACAAAGTTAACAAAAGACGTGAACTAAAGTTTCCCAATCAAAATAAAAACTTGGACCAACCAAAACCTTCACCTGATTAAATTGTAGTTGCTGATGTGATACAAAAAACCTATCAAATCACCATGCTTACTCATGTCAAAGAATACCAATCAAATCAGAGAGGAAATACAACGAGAAGATAAGGCAAGTTTGTCTTGGGGAAGAGAAGTTGCACAAGATTTTGGTTGCTTGAAGAGTTGAACTAGCAACAATTGGAACTTGGAAGGGAGAGGTCACTCAGTGTACCCGAGAGGTGAGGACTTCCGCCAAAAATGAGACAGAATGAAACGACGATTGGGAAAGAAGCGTAGTGGGAATGGAAAAAAGGGTGAAGGGAAGAGGGAATCGAAGAAACATATAGTCACGAAATAAACAAGTTTGTGACAAATTGACAACCTTTAGTCACGATCTTACATATTCGTGACCAAAACAAGGTTCTTTTAATTTGTTTTTTTCTCTTTTATAATCTTAAAGTTTATCCTTTTCTGATTATCTAAGATTAGAAAAGAAGGTATTGATAAAATAGGAAGGGTGCCGAGAAATCCTATTTTTTGGAATTTAGAAGGCAACTGTCTTTGGAGTCGAGGTAAAATAATGATGTTTGGCTTAATTTGTACTTTCTGAGGTTTAGATGTCTTTTGGTTACACAGTATCATTACGATTGGATGGGTTCAGACAGGGGTTCATAACCCAAGTGTATTTCTATCAGTTTATGTCCTAAAATTTGGGTATAATATGAAATACGAAAATAATATTAACATATGCCAATTTTTAAAATGTCTAAACCCAAAAATTTATATTTAAAAATAACAATTACACAAAAGTATATAAGAGTGTAAGGATGATGAGGACAATGATAAATAAGGAACACGATTAGGATGGGGAGCCGGGATGAACAAAAACTTTGGAGAAGTTATAGGGATATAGGGAAGTAAAAAATGGGTTTACCATGGAGCAAAAAATCTAAATATTTAATTTAGCTTTACTTTGTTTTAAGTTTTGTGCCCATGCATTGCATGGGTTTTCCTGCTAGTTACATTATAACAAAATTGGATACTTGTACAAGCTAAATAGTAATTTAATTGATATAAATTTATAATTTTAAAATTATGAAGTTCGACCCTTGCCTTCCCCTATCTACATTTCCACAATATGAATCCCCAATCCATGTGCAAACTTGTTGTAATTCTAGTAACCTACAAAATGAAAAGAATAATTAATCTCTCAAAAAAAAAAATTTACAAATAAACATAAAAGCCACACAAAAAAAAATGTCAACATAAAATAAATAAAATAACGATATAAAATAATAAAACCAAAAAGTTTCAAATAACATGTTGTTTCACCGAAAATTCGCCGGTCCGCGAAGAGGCGTGACCGAGAGAATATTTCAATTACTTTAGAAAAAATTTGTGTTACAAGGTGTGTTTTGTAAATCAAAAAATTGCGAGTACAATTGTATGCACCAAAATGTGCACGGCCCAAATTCGATGAGTCCAGCAACCCATCGATCCATCAAACAACGATCGTGGGTAGGCTCTATTCATCTTCAAAGTTCATCGTTGCAGCCCATCGCGAAGTCCAGTCGCATCGTCACGTCATCGACACAGTCGACGTCTTCGTCAGCATAAACGGTCGAGTCAGCGTTCGTCAGCATGCTTCATCAGCTCATTGCCCACCTCAGCAATCAACAGATAGTCTCGGTCTTTAACTGAAGGAGAGAAAGAGGGACCACGATCCTGGTCTCCCTCCTCCCCTCTTCTTCCTCAGCGTCACCAGCAGAAAGAGGATCACGATCCCCTTCCCCAGGCGACATCTCTCACAGACCGGCTACAAATAGCCAGAAGTTCCCCGCCCCAGGGGTAAAGAAAAATTGATTCAAAAGGATATCCCGACGAGTGAAGAACTCTCTCCCTCTCTCAAACCGAAGGACTCAAATTCCTTCTCGGAGGAGAAGCTCTCGCTCACGGAAGTTCTGTCAAACCATCGAAGCCAAGCAATTCGTCGTTCGTCGCTCTACAGTTCAACCAGAGCAGCTCTACACGTTCGCCGGCAGCGTCACAATTCGATACACGGAGTACAAATACCTCCGTCCGACCGACAAAAGCCACAACAGATCGTGCACACTCGCTCTCGCAACTTGAGTTCTACGTTCGTTCGTTCGCAGAAGCTTCGACTTCACCAACAACATACGGAGATCGAATCAGATGAAGCATAGGAAACTGTACTCGCATCCCTTGATACGAAACACACAAATTGTAACACAAAAAATTCTCTGTTATTAATCGACATATTCTCTCGGTCGCGCCTCTTCGCGGACCGGCGGATTTTCGGTGAAACAGATTTGGCACGCCCGGTGGGACTTTTCCTACCTCTCATCTCCTTCTCCGTCCAACAAAAAAAATCTCCTACCTCAGCCATGGCCAGCAACGCCAATAACGGCAACAACAACAACAACAACAGAGGCAAGCAAACTGTCTCCTCGAGCCGGCTTCAGCCACGCCCGACCTGTGACTGCAAGCTCTCGACCACCGGGCTTCGAGGATCGGCCGTCGCATCTCCGCCAACGCCCGCGCTCCCGACATCCCCTCCACATGCCACACGCCCACTTACAAGGGGCTCGGCCGAAGCTTGTCCACCGGCCAAGCTCCATTTATCTTGTGACGCCGCCGCCTAACTTCCGTGTTCGTGCCTGGGGCTACGCGGCCTCAATCAAACCAAGCTGCGGCCAAACCGATGCGGCGATGGCCAAGCCAACATATCTGGCTGTCGCCGCTTCACCTCCTCACAGCCCGATTACCAGCCCGACGCAGTCACCGCCGTCACGAAGAAGTTCCATCGTTCCCACTTTGGTGCAGCGATATGAACAAAGCGGGGGCATCTCCTCCCTCGCCGCGGCAAGGACACACTCTGTGCTGACTTCCACTGTGCAGAGAACATCATCCACAGATAATTCCCCAGTCGTCATGGTCTCCCATGACCTTTTGGCCTCGCTCAATGCAGTAGCTGGTCCACCACCCCTCCGCTCACCTCGCCGGCAGACATCAGCGATCTCCCTTACTGCCACATCGCCCATCTCACCTCACCGATTTTCACCAGCGGCTGCTACCGCAAGCCGGTCACCTCCCAGAGCCACTGTCCACAATCAACATGCGACCGGCCTTCCTGACCGGTCCCTCACAGCGACCATCACCCCGATGAAGCCACCAACGACGACTTCATATCTTCAAGTTGCGTCAGGGACAAATACTCCGACGCAAACCGCCAAGGTAGCGGCAATGACAACTTCGGCTAAGACGATTGAAGAACAGCTTGCCGAAATGCAGGCTGCACTGAAAGAGCAAAGCGAACAACTGCGTATAAAAGATGCGCAACTGGCTGCTCGCGATGCCCAACTCGCAGCTCGCAATGATCAAATTGCGAAGATGTTTGAACGGCTTGAGATGGGCACAACTACCAATAACACCGGTGGCGTCTCCCAAGAAGTTGACCGAAATCGGCCGACTACCAGTACCTCAGCCGAGCTACCGCAAGAAGATCCTTCTTCTGACGACGAGCTGCCACCCGTCGCTCCAGTGGCCATCCACAGAGGCCGACCAGAACTGGATCCATCAGCTCTCACACTAGATGCCATTACAGAGCTCATCAACCGTGCGGTACGAAACAGCGCGGGCGACCACAAATCAGTCGCCTACAAGAGACCGTACACACAGAGGATTCAGAACATCCCGATGCCGATCGGCTATCACCCTCCCAAGTTTCAACAATTTAACGGCGACGGCCACCCAAAGCAACAAGTCGCCCACTTCATAGAGACGTGCAACAATGCCGGCACCGACGGTGACCTGTTGGTGAAACAATTCGGCCGGTCGCTGAAAGGGAACGCTTTCGATTGGTACATCGAGCTCCCTCAAGAGTCTATTGACAGCTGGGAGCAATTGGAGCGAGAATTCCTCAGCCGATTCTACGGTACTCGGCGCACTGTAACACTGGTCGAGATCGCCAATCTTAACTAGAAAAAGGGCGAAAAAGTGGTCGACTACATCAACCGGTGGAGGAACCTGAGCTTAAATTGCAAAGAAAGCTCAAATCTTTCTCTCGAAGCCGAAATAGAAATGTGTTCACGGGGAATGCGATGGAACCTCCTCTGCTACATACAGAGCCGAAGGCCGAAAGATTTCCAGGAGCTCGCAACAGAAGCTCACAATATGGAAAACTTAATAGAAGAACGAGGAGAAGAAGGATCCTCTTCCGTCGACCCTCGCAAAAAGGGGAAGGCACCTGCTGCGACTGCATCCAAAGAAACGAAAGAGAAATCAAAATCCTCTTTCGCGACAAATACTGTCGAGCCAATCAAGGTCAGCAGTAAGGTCAAGCAGACTTACCTCCCACGACAATTGACGGGAGGTTTCAAGAAGCTGTCACTCGAGGAACGACAGGCAAAGACATATCCCTTTGCCGACGCAGACGTTCCTATCATGCTCGATCAGCTACTGGACAATCAACTACTGAGGCTGCCAGAAATCAAAAGACCTGGCGACCAATCCAAAAGCAAAGATCCCAATTTTTGCAAATACCATCGACTGGTTGGGCACTCGACGGAGAAATGCTTCGTCTTGAAGGACCGTATCATGGAGCTAGCGGCGCAAGGCCGTATTGAAATCGAAGGAGCTCAAAACACAGCTTCCTCATATACCATCTCCATCCGATCCGAGCCGAACCAGCTAACTCGGCCAAACAAGAAGAAGGTCACGAAGAAGGAGTACCGACCAAAGCCCGGTTCCTCCAGCCGACCTCATAACAACAGACGACCACCGGCTAAGGTCGCAGCAAAACCGGCACCCCGTGAACAAGCTGCAGCCGACGCAGAGGGGTGGATCTTGATCACCCGGAGAAAGAAGCCTATTCGAGAAATCGAACCGGCACCGACGACCACCAAGACAAAGGCAAAGTGGCCGAACAAAAGAGCCGCAAAACGCCAAAGGAAAGCTCCCAGGACTGACGTCCAGGGGGCAAGCAAAAAGAAAAGAAGACCCGTCACACTGGCGGAGTTCTTCCCGAAGGAGTTCCTCGCGCCTCCAGCAATGGTGGCAACCTGTTCGACAGCTCCTCCCGAGCAGGCAGCGCGTAAAGACAAAGGCAAACGACCGGTCGTCGAATGCGATGACCTCGAAATGTCGCTAAAACAGATTTCGCCGCTGAACAAGATAGAAGACGACCTCGACTTGGAAATTCGGTCGAGAAAAGCCTTGATTCGAATTCTGGACAAACCTGAGGAACTCGAAGCCGAGCTCGAGATGCTGCTCATGAGGAAGCACGACTTGCCAAAGGTCGGGCTGACTCCGCCTTACAGAAAGGAGGAGGAAGATGCATTATCTCCACCACAACTCGCCAAAGCAGAACAAGCACTGCATGGTAACATGCCCTCCGTGCATTACATTCGAGAGAGAGGAGGACATACGATTGGGGACAAAAAAATCACAATAGGCCGTTGTTCGGTCTCCGGTTACATCAGAGACCAGAAAGTCAATCGTATGCTCATTGACTGTGGATCCGCAGTTAACATTCTGCCGATTCGCACCATGAAGGACGTCGGTATCTCTGCTGGCGACCTCTCTCCAAGCTCTCTTCTCATCCAAGGCTTCAATCAGGAGGGACAGAGAACGCTCGGAATGATTAGTGTCAAGTTACACATAGGCGACATGGTGGCCGAAACTCCCTTTCAAGTTATCGACTCGAGGACCTCATACAACCTGCTCTTGGGTCGACCGTGGCTTCACTCTAATGGAGTTGTCCCATCCACACTCCATCAATGCTTTAAATACTGGGAGAACGGCAAACAAAAGACGGTGTACGCCGACGAAAGTCCGTTCACGGAGGCCGAAGCATCGTTCGCAGATGCCAAATATTATCTGACAACCAAACCAGCACCTTGGTCGAACCAGGCAGCAAACATCGAGGACACTCCGACGCAGGCTACATCGTCAAAGCCACCAATGCAAGCCGAGATGCATAAACAGCCATCACAAAATACAGCTTCAAAGCAAACTCCGGTGCAAATTACGTCCATCAAACAGAACACGACTCAAGTCTTGTCTCCAAAGCAGCCAGCGCGTGACAGCCAACCGGCACAAGGCCACAAATCGGTCATGATCAATCCTACACCAAAACAACGCGAGCACACCCATCTTACGGTACATCCCGCAATCACAAAGGAAGAAAGGCGAAGCTCCTCCGGTCGCTGTGTCACAAAAGTCAGCCGACCCGTTGCACTGAAAAAGTCACAGTTCCTCTGCCAAAACTAGAGGAACGGCGCCGCGGAAGCGGTTCCCAAACCAACAAAGATTCACGGCTACACGCTCAAGCGAAGGCCGACCCCAATGCTTATCAACTGATGGCCGAGCAGGGGGCAACCTTACAAAGGATCAAATTCATGCAAAACCACTGTCACTCTACCGGTTCTCACTCCGAGCAGGAGAAGTTGAGAAACAAAGGCCAACGGATCGACCAAGGTCGTGCAGGTCTCGGCTCTAAAAAAAGCGAAGCCAATCAAAATCTACACCGCCAAACGAAACCCATCAAAATAACCAGGAAGGGTTCGGCAGATGTAAATCAAGTATCGGTCGGTCAAACTCGGCGAGAAAAAGAAAGATACGCCAAAACCGGTGGTTATTTATACCACGAGCAGCCATCGCACGAGCTCGAGCATATGATTCGGTCATGGTAAACCATATCTCCATCTCTGGCGACGATCAAGAAGAAGAGGATTTCGTTTTGAAGGAAGCTCCGGCCGAATTTGAAGAAGGAGGCCAAGCAACCGTTGACGAATTAAAGAAAATTGATTTGGGAACGGCAGAAGACCCGAGACCAACATTCCTCAGTGCTTCACTGACGGCCGAAGAAGAAGCTGAATACATCGCATTGCTCTGCGAATACCGAGATATATTTGCATGGAGTTACACAGAGATGCCAGGCCTCGACCCATGAGTCGCAGTCCATAAATTGGCAGTCCATTCCTCTGTTCGACCAGTCAAGCAATCGCATCGACGGTTCCGACCAGAATTGGTGCCGGAGATCGAAAAGGAGGTCGACAAATTGATAGCGGCAAATTTCATCAGAGAAGTGAAGTACCCGACCTGGATTGCCAACATCGTCCCAGTCAAGAAGAAGACTGGCCAAATCCGGGTCTGCGTCGACTTTTCGCGGACCTGAACAAAGCGTGTCCAAAGGACGACTTCCCTTTGCCGATAACGGAGCTAATGGTCGACGCGACGACGGGTCATGAAGCTCTATCCTTCATGGACGGCTCTTCCGGCTACAATCAAATCCGGATGGACCCGAAAGATGAAGAACTCACTGCGTTCCGCACACCGAAAGGCATCTTCTGTTACAAAGTGATGCCATTCGGACTAAAAAATGCTGGTGCGACATATCAGAGAGCAATGCAGAATATATTTGACGACTTCTTGCACAAACGCGCCGAATGCTATGTTGACGACCTGGTGGTGAAGACAAAACAGAGGTCGGACCATCTTTCGACCTTAGAGCAAGTGTTCGGCGGCTGAGGCGGTTTCAACTCAAAATGAATCCGTTAAAGTGTGCTTTCGGCGCCACTCGCCGGGTAAATTCTTGGGTTTCATTGTGCATCACGGAGGGATCGAAATAGACCAGTCAAAGATCGACGCCATCCAGAAAATGCCAGCGCCGAAACGTCTCCGAGCTCAAGAGTTTTCAAGGCCACTTGGCTTATATCAGGCGTTTCATATCCAATCTTGCTGGGAGATGCCAGCCCTTCGGTCGACTGCTCAAGAAAGAAATGCCATTCGAATGGGATGAGTCATGCCAGAATGCCTTTAACAACATAAAGGCATACCTTACCAAACCACCCGTGCTTGTCGCACCGACCGTTGGCCGCCCATTGTTGCTCTATATCGCGGCACAAGAAGGATCCGTCGGCGCTCTGTTGGCTCAATGCGACGACGACAACAAGGAACGCTCCCTCCATTACTTGAGTCGAACGTTGGTGGGTGCTGAACTGAATTATACACCGATCGAGAAGACATGTCTGGCGCTTGCCTTCGCTGTTCAAAAGCTCCGTCACTATCTTCTGGCACATTCGATGAAACTCATCTCGAGAGCTGACCCGCTGAAGTACATTATGTCGCGACCAATTCTCTCTGGTCGACTGGCAAAATGGGCACTACTCCTCTCCTAATTCGAGATCAATTTCGTGCCGCAACGAGCAATCAAAGGGCAAGCACTGGCCAACTTCCTGGCCGACCACCCGGTACCTGCCGAATGGGAATTAACAGAGGAATTCCCAGATGAGGAGATCTTCCTGGTCGAGGTGCTCCCTCCTTGGGAGATGTACTTCGACGGTGCAGCACGAAGAAGTGGAGCGGGCCGGAGTCCTGTTCGTTTGCGGAGAAGAAGGACCTACTCCCATAATCGTTAGTGCTTACTCAAGCTTGCTCGAACAACGAAGCGAGTATCAAGCCATCCTTCTTGGGCTCGGCATGGCTGTCGAAATGCAAATACCGCGAACTACACATCTATGGCGACTCGGCTCTCGTCATTAAGCAACTCACGCTAATTCGAGGTAAAGAAACCTGAACTCGAGCCATTTTGGAGACAAGCTGGAGAACTTCTGGCCCAAATCCCGGAAGCATCACTCCATTTAGTCCCTCGCCCGAGAATGGGCCAGCCGCGCGATTAGCCGGCATCGCAGCCAGTCTGGCACAATTCGATCAGCTGCCAAAAGCGAAATCCCCATTTGCGAGCGTTGGGTAATTCCTCCCCCGGGAGGGACGGAACGGAGGAAGAGCAAACAGAAAAGATAGAGGAATCCTTCCCTATCTCAGCCGGTCAAAACGAAGTTCGAGACTGGCGCGAGCCTATCGCGAACTTCCTTCGCCACGGCACACTTCCCGTCGACTGCGAGAACGAGTCCAGATTCGGGCGCGAGCAGCCCCAAAGTATGTTTTCATCCACGATATACTTTACCGGAGGTAAATGCGAAGGTCTGCTTCTTCGTTGCCTATCAAAGGAAGAGGGGTCGCAAGTCCTCAAAGAGACACACAGTGGGATCTGTAGTGCGCGCAAGCCGCCCAAAACTCCATTTGCAAACCAAACGACTAGGCTATTACTGGCCGTCGATGCTCGGGGGCGCCATCGAAATGGCTCGAACCCTGCAAACGATTGCCAGCTCCATGCCGATTACATACACCAAGCGCCGGAACCACTTCACCCGACCGTCGCATCATGGCCATTCGAGGCTTGGGGATGGACATCATTGGTCCCATCTCTCCTAAGTCCGACTCGACCCGGCAGTACATCCTAGCTGCCACCGACTACTTCTCAAAGTGGGCCGAAGCTGCTGCTTACCGAGAAGTGAAGGCTGCGACCGTCGTCGACTTCATTCGAACACAAATCATCTATCGATATGGAGTTCCCCGGTATATAATGACGGACAACGGTACGCCATTCAAAAACAAAGTCATGGACCGTTTTTGCGAAAAATTTCGCATACAACAACGAACCTCAACGGCTTACAATCCGGCAGCCAACGGACTAGCAGAAGCTTTCAACAAGACGCTCTGTAAGATCTTAAAGAAAACCATTGGCGCCAACAAAAGAAGCTGGGACGAAAAACTGGGTGAAGCCCTATGGGCATACAGAACGTCGTTCCGAACGCCAACACAGTCAACTCCATTTTCGTTGGTCTATGGCACCGAAGCAGTGCTCGCTCTCGAAGTACAACTCCCGTCTCTACGAATTGCAATGAGAGAAGGGCTGACGACGGAGGAATGCGCTCAGCTGCGATTGGCAGAGCTTGAGTCACTCGATGAACAGCGACTCGAAGCGCAACAACGACTCGAATGTTACCAATCTCGCATGACCAGAGCCTTCAACAAAAAGGTACGACTCAGGTCATTCCAGAAAGGCGACCTCGTGCTTGCAGTGCGAAGGCCAATGCTCTTCACGAGCAAAATCGGGGGCAAATTCGCGCCCAAATGGGAAGGACCCTACGTCGTGCAAGAAGCCTATACGAATGGCACATACAAGCTCGTCACTGCAAACGGGTCGGAGCTGCCGATAACAAACGGTAAATTCCACAAACGGTTTTTTCCATAAAGAAGGCACCAAAGCAAAAGAAAGGAAGAAGAAAACGAGTTCGGACTTCTCATTGCAAAAAAAATTGTGTAATGGGAACAGTGCAAGCTTCGCAAGAAAAAAAGCGAAGCTACAAAAAAAAAGAAGCCAAAAGAATTCTCAAAAAAAAGAGGAGCACATCAGACTGGTGGAAACTTGAAGTCAGCTACCCTTTGCCGTAGTCGCCCCACTCCGGCTTCAACTTCAGCCAACGCCTGTGTCTCGGCCTCGTCAAGGATAGGCCGTGTGCGAAGAGAAGCAAGCTGACTCTCCAACGCAGCAGCTTCCTCCTCAGTACCATCAAGACCGGTACGAATACTCATAAGCTCGGCATCTATGGTGTCAAGCTGCGCCGAGAGAGACGCCAGGCGGTCACGAAGGGCTATCTGCTCAACCTCCACAGCCTCACGTTCAACCTGACATCGATCCAGATCTGCAGTTAAATCATCGCGACGACGGTTGACCTGTTGGACAGATCGTGCGAGTTCAGCTTCGGTGGCGAACCGATCAGTTAAGCTGAGCTTTTCAGCCAAAGAACCGCGCAACTGCTGACAACGAGCTGCCTCCGAAGCAAAACTTTCCACCCATTGCTCCAAATCCGAAGTATCAACACCGGCTCTCCTCAAGTGATCCAGAAAGATACGAGTGTCAGCTATGAGCCCGGGCGAACAAGGGTCGTCAGCCGGTACCAAAACTGACTCGACGAATCCACTCCACAGGGCCAGAGCAGACCGCTGCATCAACAACCTCGACATCGCCAGGAGAGGAAGAGTCGACAACTAAAAAAACAAAAAGGAGAGATGGAGTTAAAAGACGAAGTCAGGAGCTGAGAAAGAGAAGAGCAAGAAAAAAAAACAAGGAAGAGAAAGACACTCACGGACACAGGATGCAAAGTCGATGAGTTCTCGCTAACAGGAGGGAGTGACACAAGGGGCTCTTCCCTCGAAAGTATGGCAACCGGAGGACTCAATTCAGCAGAAGAAAAGTGTTGGAGTTCACCCCCGACTGATCTAATCTGCGCTTCACCACCACTTGGAGCGATTACCGGGCACTCGACCTCGCCGATGGCGAACTCTCCAACAACAGCAGCAAGAGGAGCCTCGTCGACCCATTCCAGTTGCCGAGCACCCTCTAAGTCGGTAAGATCAAACAAATCGCCTTGCTGCAGGTCGGTCGATCCAAAGAGGGCGCCAAAACAATCGCAAGCTTTCGGAAGGTATGTCGCCTGGATTTTGGGTTGTTTGTCTTTCGACTTCAATCACTTGTACAGGCGTCGTCTCCGGCTCCGCAGTGGTCACTCCAGTTGTCAAATTCAAAGACTGGCCAACCGTCTCTGGATCCTTAATCTGTTCTTCGGCGGATCCTAACAAGGGGATTTCTGAAGTAAGAGGTGCAGGGATCCTCGGTTTACTCGTGCCGGTGCGAAATCGTTTCTCGAAGGGAGGAGGGGCATAAACAGTGGGCGCAGGCTCTGAGGTCTTTGACCTTTTCTTCGAAGTGATTTTTTTTGGGGATGCCGACGATTCAACCACTCCTTTCCCCTTATCTAAAGTAGCATCTCTGGCCGGCAGAGAAAGCACGACTGGTCTGGCTTCATCCTCTGTCGAAGGGGTTTCTTTGATCACGACCCCTGTCATCGGGGCTGCTGGCGTCGGTCGCCAATTTATCCTTCGCAACCTTTGGCGAGGCACTCTCTTCTTCAGAGCAGTAGATGCCTTCGCCCGAGCGCCGGAGGTTTTGTACTCTTTTCGGCGTGCTCCTTCTAACACCACCTCCTGCACCATCATCTCCTTGCTTGGGCTGCAAAGATTTCTTTGGCACGGGGAACACCGTGGAGTTTTTTCCATCCCCTCTAAACAAAAGAAGAGGAGAGAAGAAGCCAAAATATTAAAAGTCAAGAAAAAAGGAGAATCTGAAAGGAAATAGAGAGAGAATGGTACCGAAGTAGGGAACAACGGTCTCAAGCCATGACTCGAAAGAGAGCCGTCACACTGGTCGGAACTAGAACTCACAAAAGCAGGTACTTCTATTTGGCCAAGAGGACAAGAAGTCGCTGCTCGCCACATCCCCAGCGGTCGTTAACCGTCTCAGCCCCCGCCGGTGGTCAGCAAACAAAGCTCCCGGCAGATCTTGGCAAAACCCAAACTGGCGAAAGCAAACCGATGAGGGCTGTAAGGCTCAACGATGAATGATTCACGCTGGGCCAAGACAAGAGAGGCCGCTGCGCAGACAGCAGCGGAAATATTCCACCGATCCGAGACGGCGAAATGACCCGGCTTGTCGATGATCGGACCAGGAGGAAGGGCCGCAGAAGGATACCAACATCGCACCCCACCACGCCAAAACAGAGAACGAGCTTTCTCCCGTGTATAAAAGTGGGACGTGTGCTGGATACGGTACAACATCATAAGCGGTCTGTCGCCGCCACTGGAATCAACCGTGAACGCCAAAGCGTTAGGCGAAGCCAGCGAAAACATACGCCAAGGTACCCTCCCCGGAGAAAAGGAGTTAAGGCCCCGATAGATATTTGCCAGGGCTCGCTTAGCCAAATTGAATTTTTGACCGCAGGCCATATAACAAGCCACTTTGAAAACACTGACCCTCACAGTACCAGTGGGCAAGGGAAAGACAGAACGGCAGAGCCACGCTGATAGAAAGGCAGCCAGATATACTTCATCTGCAAGCTTAGCAGGGACCCCAAGCTCCGAAAGAGGCTGATCTTGAAGCACCGAACGGTCGCGGTTCCTGCAGCCCGACGTCTTCTCGCGGTCGGCCCAGGTATCTGTTATATGCTGCGCACCCTTTTTGGCTCGAAACCAGAAGGATATCCACTCAGACATACGAATACCAGTGAATCCATCGGGGCCTATGACCGTCGCACGGCAGTACAACCAGTAATACGCAAGGAGGAGGTATTGGAGACTCTCCGGCAGTGGCATGGAACGACTCTGGGTAAAATCTGCCACCGATGGGGTCGCTTCGTCGTAAATATCCCCTGAAAGAGGTAACCCTCCGAGCTTATGCAAATCCCATAGCGAAATCGACAGCTCTCCCTCCCGTGTGAAAATTGTGTTGGTCGAAGAACACTTGACCTCCGTGAACGAGTGCATGACGTTGCAGCAACACCGGTAAGCAAACATAGAGGCTCGAACCGCATGAGTCAAGCCAGCTTGGGCCAGCAGTTCAGGACAAGTATGGAGGACAACGCCTGCCCACTCGAAGTAGAAAGGCAGAAGTGTAGGACTCATACACACGCTCTGCCGACCATCCCAAACATCAAATTCATCATGGTCGATAGAAAGCTTCGGTTTAGAGAAACGGACCCGATGGTCGCGTGCAGCTGGCTCAGCAAGATGTGGCTCACCGCCTGGTGCGGAGATGACGAAGCTTCATTGACCCCCCTGGGAGGTAACAGACTTGATCATCTTCATCGACAATAGGGCAACTCCATAGCTCGTGGACAGACTTGATGGGGGCACTACTATATCACAACCACCATAACTCGACTGTCCTTCGAGAGGTAATGACAACGCTCGATGTTTTCCTTCAGTATCACGAATCTGCACACAATGGCGGAGAGTACCTCTCAGAGATCCCTTACAGCTCGTGAGGGTCAAACCGAGGAAGGAGACCGAATCCGAAGGAGTAGACATCTGCAGCAGAACATAGAGGTCATCAGCCAAATCAAATCAGGTACGCATCCTTCCCTCCAAAAAAAAAATATATATAGAGTCTCTTGCGACCAAGAGCAAAGTCGCACAAAAAAAAAGAAGAGATAGAAACTTGAAAAAAAAAAAAATCAAAATGAAGCAAAAAAAAAAAAAAGAGGGGCTTACAAAAAAGAACCAGTCGCCAGTCGAAAAAAAAAGGGAACGGAGAAACAAAAAAAAAGAGAGTGGGCAAACTGAAGAGGCACACCAATCCTCTTCGACCGGTCAAGAAACAAATCTCGCACCCGGCGACCGAGCCGAACGCGATCAAATGAAGCTACTTCACCTGGCGACCAATCTGGCCGGAGCACACCTCCGACCACAAAACCAGCTCAGGTCAAAAGCAGTACCCAACAATCGAGTCGGGTATGACCAAAGCAACAATTGTTCTCGGCAACCCAAATAGAGAACAGTCCCAAATTCTGCGCACAGCAACAAAGCTTAGCGCGACTGAAGCAAGCAGCCTCGCGGCCAACAAACCGGAGGCGAACAGAACAGAGTTCTCTAGTGCTCGACGACCAAGTTAAGCACACCAAAGCGGAGAATTCGACATCTGACAACAGAGTTAGATGCCGCACACCTGGTCCTAGTGCCTGACGATTGAGTCGGATAGGAAAAGGATGTTGCGATCAAAACAGATGCCCGGCGACCGAGCCGAGCATCCTTCGAAGCCCCGCGACCAGCCACATAGCTAACCGCAATCACAACAGGTGCCCGGCGACCGAGCCGAGCACCCTTCGAAGCTCTGCAACCAATCAAAGCAGTAAGTCGCGACCAAAGCGAGTGCCCGACAATCGAACCGTGCACCTTTTACCACTTCGCGATCGAAAACAGAGACGGGCGCGACTAAAGCAACACCTGGCGACCGAGCCGTGTGCCGTGCAACAAATTCCTGCAACCGGCAATCAACCCGGACGCAGTCAGAAGGAGTCAGGTAAGTAACTCTGCCCCGAAAAAAAAAAAAGAGAAAAGGCTGGGACAAAAAGAAGCCGTCAACATAAAAGTTGCGACAAAAAGAAACAGTCGCAAAAAAAAAAAAGAGACCAACCAACAGTCATTCGCGACTGCGGCACCGCAGCCCCCGCGACCAAGCCGAAAGTGCTCAAATAAGAAGAATTCTGCCCTCGACGACCAAGCCGGGCTCAACCGAATCAAAATCTCAGCACCCGGCGACCGAGCCGGATGCGACAACAACCTCCGGCGACCGAGCCAGATGCGACAACATGAAAAGACAACACCTCGACAACTCGGTCGGGCTCATTCGAAGTAAATTACTCACACCCGACGATCATGCCAGAGGTAATCGCGA
The DNA here is from genome assembly GCA_019845555.1 of Aristolochia fimbriata. Taxonomy (NCBI): domain Eukaryota; kingdom Viridiplantae; phylum Streptophyta; class Magnoliopsida; order Piperales; family Aristolochiaceae; genus Aristolochia; species Aristolochia fimbriata. The sequence continues at coordinate 11,149,534 of CM034081.1, forward strand.
GCATCCCGGGCGACCGAGCCGAACGCAGCAGCCGGCACAACTTCAGCACCGACGACCGAACCGGTGCGCCAAAGCAGAATCCAGCATTCGCAATTGAGTCGAATGCGACTGGATTCAATTCCAGCACGCCAGACGTTAAAGAATTGTCGGGTTTTGTCGCATTGACAAAATGACAGACACTTAGAGCGCGAGAGAAAAGAAACGTGAGATAGAGAGGAAATTCAAAAGAAAAAAAAAAAGAACGAGAGAGAGACTGAGGGAGGAGTTGAAAATGAGAGGAGAGAAAAAGAAGAAGAAAGAGGGAGGAAGAGATGAAGAAAAAAAAAGAGAGTGGGATCGACCCCGGCTGACTCGAATTCAATCCGAGGCTGCTGGGAGAAGCAAAATCTCACGGTACCTTTCAATCTTGATTCGCGGAGGACTTCTGACGCAAGCCGGGAGGTTGCAGAGGTCGAAATTCTCAAATTGCCGAGTCACGGATAAAGATAGCCTGCCAGGTCGCAGACTACCTTAGGCTCCCAAAATCCAATCACAAGCAGCCTCTCAATCCTAGTTCACAAACAATCTCCTAACTTCAGAGACAGTCCCTCGGGTCGCGGTGAAGTACAGAAATCAGGATCGCAGACAAGCCAGAAGCACGCTAACTAGCAATGTCCCCTCAAGCCGCAGTCAGGCTCAAGTTGCAGTCTTCTCAATAGCAAGTCGAGCAGCAGAGAAAAGAAGAGAAAAGAGAGAGAGGTGTAATTAGGTTTAAGGAAAGTCGAAGGGAAGCCGATTAGCCTTCCCAAGAGCACGTCGGAGCTTATCAAGAGGTCCCGAGGTGGAGTTTCATTCAAATTAGAATTCGGTTTAGAGAAATCCATAAAAAAGGGAGGGTCAAATAGAGAAGTGGGGTCCACCATCTCATGCCTTATTAAACCCTTCGACTTCCACCAATTTGAGGGAGAGGACTCGAAGATTATTCTGAGGACACATACCAATCTGCATCAACAAAACGAGATCGCCGAAGCCCTTTCAAGACCGAATCGCGGAAGCCATCCCGATCTCCCGTCTCTCTCTTTTCCCTTCCGCCTCGAGCTCCCTCTCTCTTCCTTTCTCCTTCGGCCTTGATTCTTCTGTCTCTCTCTTTCTCCTCCGGCAACAGCAGCAGCAACCCAGTTGATGATCCTTTTCATAAAGGATTCGACGACGAGTTCCCAAACAAAATCTCACTCACGGTGGATTCGTCGTTCCAGTCTGTTCGAGCCCTGTCGAAAGCCAACATGAATGGGGAAGAAGAAGAGGATTTTACGACTCCAACCATAGCAGATCGCCTCTTTTGTGGCCCCCCTCTATCTCTTTCTCCAGGACGACGAACGGAGTTGCCTAAAGCCAATTGGAGACTATCGGAAAGCAATCTTGATTTCCATTCCAAAGCTATTCACCGCGCTGGAAGAGTCGGACTAATTGAATCGCAGTTCATAAGTTCTGTTTGACCTGATCCACGAAGGAAGCATCACGAGAGAGCGAGGTTTGAGCCGAAGTCGCCAAGATTGGATACAATTGCCAGAAAAGTCAGCCAATCGGTCGATCCCTTCTGAAACATCCGCCAAAATCGATTGCAACAGTCAAGAGTGCCGGAGCTACAGAATTTACCGAAATCATTATAACTACCTTCGATGAGGCCTCAAAGTATCTTCGGCTACATTCAAACAACTCTCAGATAAGATGGCTTCAATTCAGGTTTTCATCGTCTCTCCATACCGAACATGCTCTGTATGTTCGAGTATACAAAAAAAAAAAAAAAAAAAACAAACAGCTCTAAAACAGCAAGAGAGCCAAAAAAAATGAAGAAAAGAAAAAGAATGAAAAAAAATATATATACAAAGTGTACAGAAAATATACAATGTCCTAAAAAAGTAAGAGGACAGAAGAGCAATACACAAAAGATAAACGATCCTAAAAGAGTAAGAGGATCAACAAAAAAAAAAAAAGTGTGTGTGCGTTGTGTGTTGTGTTCTTCAGTTTCGAAACTTGTTCGTTCCTCCCGAACGAACAAGTCTCGAAGGGGGCAATCTGTATGCACCAAAATGTGCACGGCCCAAATTCGATGAGTCCAGCAACCCATCGATCCATCAAACAACGATCGTGGGTAGGCTCTATTCATCTTCAAAGTTCATCGTTGCAGCCCATCGCGAAGTCCAGTCGCATCGTCACGTCATCGACACAGTCGACGTCTTCGTCAGCATAAATGGTCGAGTCAGCGTTCGTCAGCATGCTTCATCAGCTCATTGCCCACCTCAGCAATCCACAGACAGTCTCGGTCTTTAACTGAAGGAGAGAAAGAGGGCCCCGCGATCCTGGTCTCCCTCCTCCCCTCTTCTTCCTCGGCGTCACTAGCGTAAAAGAGGATCACGATCCCCTCCCCGGGCGACATCTCTCACAGACCGGCTACAAATAGCCAGAAGTTCCCCGCCCCAGGGGTAAAGAAAAATTGATTCAAAAGGATATCCCGACGAGTGAAGAACTCTCTCCCTCTCTCAAACCGAAGGACTCAAATTCCTTCTCGGAGGAGAAGCTCTCGCTCACGGAAGTTCTGTCAAACCATCGAAGCCAAGCAATTCATCGTTCGTCGCTCTACAGTTCAACCGGAGCAACTCTACACGTTCGCCGGCAGCGTCACAAGTCGATACACGGAGCACAAATACCTCCGTCCGACCGACAAAAGCCACAACAGATCGTGCACACTCGCTCTCGCAACTTGAGTTCTACGTTCGTTCGTTCGCAGAAGCTTCGACTTCACCAACAACATACGGAGATCGAATCAGAGGAAGCATAGGACACTGTACTCGCATCCCTTGATACGAAACACACAAATTGTAACACAAAAATTCTCTGTTATTAATCGACATATTCTCTCGGTCGCGCCTCTTCGCGGACCGGCGGATTTTCGGTGAAACAACAATCTCCTATGCTTCCTCTGATTCGATCTCCGTGTGAACTTGGTGAAGTTTAAGCTTCTAGCGAGTACGTCGAAGTTTGAGTTCTGGAACGAGTGTGCACAAACTGTTGTGGCTTTTGTCGGTCGGACGGAGATATTTGTGCTCCGCGTGTGTCGACTTGTGACGTTGCCGGCGAACGTGTAGAGCTGCTTCGTTCGAACTGTTGAACAACGAACTGCGAGTGGTTGAACTTCTTTGGTTCGAGAACTTTCGCGAGTGGAGTTTTCTTCTCGACAAGAAGGCTGTCGAACTTGAATTTTTTCAACCCCTGTGACAGGGACCTTTCGGCTTTTTGTAGCCGATCTTCTATATGGTTGAGGAATCACCTGGGAAAGGGGATCACGATCCTCTTTTGCTGGGGAAGTTGAGGAAGAAGAGGGGAAGATGAGGAGGACCGGGATCACGACCTTCTTTCCTTCCTTCCGTTAACGACTGGATGAGGTTGATGTGTACTCCAATTGCTGACTAGTGCTGATTCTTCGGTTAGCTGCTGACGAGGGCGTCGACTAAGCTGCTGACGTGACGATGCGAGTGGGCTTCATGATGGTCTGTGTTGAACGACCGTGAGAATTGTTGGAGCCTACCCACGAGCTTTGGTTGCAGGGTTGATGGGCTCCTGGGCTTGATGAATTTGGGCCACGCACATTTTGTTGCGTACAGATTGCCCCCTTCGAGACTTGATCGTTCGGGAAGAACGAACAATTTTCGAACATGAAGAAGAACACACAACGCACACACACTTTTTTTTTTTTTTATGTTTTTGTTGATCCTCTTACTCTTTTAGGATTGTTTATCTTTTCGTGTACGTATTGTGTCCTCTTGTTTTTTTAGGACAATGTATATTTTTGTACATTGTATGTATATATTTTTTTGTATACGCGTACATATGTACGGTATAGGGAAGTAGAGATGATGAGTACCTGAGTGAGGAGGTTGTTCAGGCCAAATTTTGATGATGGGTTGACATCGTCTGTGCTGGGAGTTGCTTGATCGTAGTTGATGATGAAGAAATCCATATCTAATGAGAGGAAAGAATGTTTATATTCCTTGGTTTCCTCTATCCTAACTTCTTTATGCTGTTCATGGGGTTTTTCTTCTTTTTCTACCCCATCCCCTTCTTTCTCTTTTTCATCTTCTTCTTTTTTCCCCATGATCTTTTCATCCTCTCCCACTTGAAATTTTTGGAAATCACAATAACTCTCAGCTCTCTTCGTTGTATCTTCCTCTATGTGTTCTGCAGTAACACATAAATTAAAACAAGAAGTGCTAGCAGTATTCATCCATTCAGAATTGCTAGGTAAAGTACCTTGGTTCCTACCTGATATGACATTGGCCAGTTGTCCCAATTGTATTTCCATATTTCGGATTAATGCCTCTTGAGTTTGAAGCCTGGCTTCAGTCCGAGCTTCACTTTTCTCTTGATTTGCTAGAATCTTTGAAAGGAGGTCCTCATGGCTGGCTTTTTGTTCCTGTTCTTGCCTCCATGGATCATAATTAGACGATGCACAATAGTTATCCACTAGAGGGGCCAACCTAGACAAGTCTTCTTGAGGCTGAAGGGGCGGTGAATGATGATAAAGATAATCATGACACATGGGAGTATTCTCATACTTAAACATGGATGGTTTCCCATGTGGCCAATTGACCTGCCAATCATTCTCAAAACACTGATTTTCATTTTTCCTAGAGAAATCATCATCATGCTCTCTTCTATAGGGATCATTAGGTTCATAATCAAAGGAACATGATATATCAGAATCGTACCTCCATGGATCATAGTTAGAAGTTGTATATGATTGGGGAAATTCCCAAATTGAGTTAGGATATGGACTTACTTCATTCTGCACGTCTTTCCACCTCTCATCTGTGTGCTTGAAGTTAGACCATTCCATTAAAGTTCACAAGCCACAGATCATAGTTACCTGAGTACTCTTTCCACTTCCAGATCGATTTCAGCAAGTGGCTCTCCACTAATTCTAGCTTCATGAACTGATCCAAAATAATTTGAAAAGATAGAATAAAAATTTTAATCTCAATCAACAAATCAAAATTCACTTAAACTTACTCTCAATTCAATGATCCCCGGCAACAGCACAAAAAACTTGTTGTGTGTCTAGCAAGTGCACTAGGTTAGCAAGTAATATAGACTCGAGAGTCCAGATATCGATCCCACAAAGACCTTGATGAGAACCTAATCTAAGCAAACAATTTTGTATTGATTGAGGTGAAGAAGATTTGAGTTTTTGTTGAGAACTGAAAAAGAAAGCAGAATTAAACTTTTGGAAAACTTATGAAGATGAGATGTTGGGGAAAAGTGTCAATCCCTCCTAGTTGCTAACATGTAGAGTTCTGATTTTATAGCTCAAATACCCTTACCTTGACTTAGCTTTTGAAAACCTGGTTACCCATATGCCGGAAATAACTTTTACCTATTCCTTGAACTCCATCACAATCCGGAAACATTCAAATCTTAGATGCATAAATATAAAAGCTTAAAGATTAACTCTCTCTTATTCAGAAAAAGAGTTATAGAAATCACATCACTTTTTAAGTAGTCTCCATCCCAACCCGGAACGATCTAGTTAGAAAAGCAAGTTGTTTTAGAAAATAGGAATCGAATCACTAACCCAACTCTCTACTGAAATTTAACTTCTCTATTCGAACCTCATTAAATTTCAGAATTCAAATCAGATCAGAAATTAGCATTAAACTCAGTTTCTAAAACAAAAGCGAGATACTTTATTGCTATAGAATTCAAAACTTAAACAATTCAACAACTAGGAGTTCATGACTTCCCCAACAGAGAGAGACTACTCCATGATAATAGAATAAGCACACACAAAGGATTCAATTACAGCCATGATAATAAGAAGAATATAAGTACAGAAAACCCCCTTGAAGGACTGCCCTTAGCTTCAACTCGTGCCTTGGCTGAAATCTCTTCCTTCTCTCTCTTTCTCTCAACTCCAAACTAACTAAAAACAATAAGAAACTAAACTAAAACTATTCTAAGAGCTAAAAACTGAATTTACACTACAAAACTCGATCTAAAACTGGATGCCTTGTTCTCTGCCTCGGACCTCTATTTATAGCTAGGCTTCTGTCCAGAACTTGTAATTTTGTCTCTGTCCAGGGGTTGAAATCTTGCTTTACTGACCTCCGAATTTCTTGAAATTACTGATGAACCTTCTTTACATAGTCCTTGACTTGTGTACAAAATTTGAAGTCATTCTGAGTTGGAAAACTTGAGATATCACCTTGAGAAGTTGAACTGCTTCTGCTGCCAATTCCAGCACTGGGTCCACCACTTTAAAAGTATAAAACTCTGAGAACCCGACTTGGATTGAGCTGAATTTCTGTGATATGATCCTCAATCTCCTCAGGAAGCTTCATTCCAAATTTGCGTCCAATTGGGAATATGGAACTCCAGATATGGTTATCTTAAAACTCAGATTTTCTCTTCTTTTCTGGCGGCAGTTTCCTTCTTTGTTTGGAACTTCTCTTCTTGGTCATTCAATGCACCTAGACTCGAGCCAATTTCCTTAAAATCTTCGTGGATACCTTCCTTAGTCAATTAGGACTTCTTCTCCCAAGTTTAGACTTGATTGGTAGTCAGAATCCTGAGATTTTTGTAATTCACGTTGTTGAGTCAGCGGCGCGGTCGCGCCACATTTTCTTCTGATTTTGGTGTGGTTGCGCCACTCCTTAGAATCTTTACCGACTTCCCGAAATAGCACTTTGAACTCTTTGTAAGGCAACTGTTCAGCGCGCCAACGCCACTGGTAGCGCCATCTTCCAGGCGCGGTAGCGCCTTCTGGGGGTGCGGTCCCGCGGTTTCACGTTCCCGAATTGTCCTCTTTTAAGCCTTACTAGCCGTTGGGAATTTCCTTCATTTATTTGAATTTACGCATATTTTCCCGGTGCGGTCGCACCATTCCCTTTTTGGCTCATTTTTGCTCCTTTTTCCTTCATTTTCACTCAGAATTTTGATTTTCTTCTTCTACCAGGTACCTGAGACACAAAACATGAATTTGAGTTATATATGTTATTTTCATGCTAATAATCAACTCAAATTAGGAATTTATGATCAATAATTCATGCATAAATAAGTGTCTTTTAGACACTTATCAGTAGTGGAAGTGTGCTTTGAGACCTCATGGAAGGCGCTCGCGATGATTTCTGCAAACTTCGGCGGTCTTCGGGTATCGCGCAAGTGAGCATCGCGAATTGAGACGAACCGCGACCCTTCTGTTGTGGTTGGATTGAACTTAACTTTGGCTTGATTGCATATTGCTATCCTGCGATCCGCTTTCCTTTGTAGTGACGCACGATTGACTCCTTCAAATCGGTTTAGAAGAACCTTACAATGTCACAGTGTTTGCAAAGAAATTTCCGCCGCTCCCCATCATCTTCCTTGAATTCGCGCAGCTTTAGAGGAACTTCATGTTGGGGTCTCCCGTCTTCTTCTGGACTGGTATGATTGAGTTTCAATGAGTTGAACTGAGCTCAGAGTGACGAAGTTGTTACCGTCGATCGCAAACGAGAGATGGCCGTCGGCGTGAAGAAGAGGTCGTCGCGGATGATCGGCCTTGACTACCACTGACATCAAGAGCTTCAAGGCGGCTATCGACGAATCGCGGCTGCTGTCGAAAGGGGATAAAGGGAGGAAAGGGTCGAAGGAGATGGTTTCACGTCTTTTGTCTCAAGACGATACTTGTACCCTTTTCCCGAACTAACCTTCGTGTCTTCTCGCTCCAACTGATGAAAGTCGAAGAGTTAAGTAGGGTTTTAGGAAAATGTGGGCCCCGCTCTTCTAATTGGCGTCTTTTCTTTTCTACGGATTTTTCAAACTGAATTTTAACTTGAATAGGAGTCCGCCTTGAGACCTATAAGTTCCCGTACGCCTCTGGGAAAGTTAAACGATCTCCTTCTTTGAGAGAAATTCTCCGTCTTCCTTCCTTTAAGAATCCTCGTAACATCGTAGTTCTTTTCCCGTCCTTCTCAGTCTGACCTAGGCTGCAAGTTGAAAGGAACCGAGGTTTGAGAAAACCCGTCGACGTTCGCAACTGCGACTTTGGCTTTGTCTCTTCCCGGTTGGCATCAGAAAGCTTCCCACAACCTAGGATTGAAAGGTACCGTAAAGCTTTTCTCCCTTTTTTTTTTTCTCGGAAACCTCGTATTGAGTTCAAGTCAGCCGGGGTCCCACTCTCTTTTCTTTCTTCTTCTCTTCCTCCATCTTTCTTCTTCTTTTTCTCTCCTCACTTTTTTGACTTCTCCCTCAGTCTCTCTTTCTTTTTCTTTCTTCCCCTTTTTTTTTTGCTTTTCTTTTTTTTTTTCAATGTTTTCTCTTTTTTTTTGTTACCTTTCTCTCAAACCGGTTTCCTTGCGCGCTTCTGGTGTCGGTCATCTTGTCAATGTGAATGTCTAGCCTCCTTTTGCGCGTCGTCTAGCCTAGAGGTGCACTTGGCGCTGTTGTCGAATGCTAGAGTTGAGTTTTGATCGCCTCCGGCTCGGTCGCCGGGAGGTTGATCTTTTGGTTAGGTCGTGCTCGACTGTGTCGCCGCGTACAGAGCTCCTTGGTTTGTATCCGGCTCTGTCACAGGGTGCCGAAGCTTGCTTTGAAGGATCCTGGTTAGGTTCCCAGGATGTTGAGTTGTCTTCACGACTTCCATCACATTGGCCGGGGAGTAAAGGTCGGGTCCGGCTAGGTCGCTGGGCGTTGTTGCCGTTTCTGCTTTTGGTCGGCTCGGTCGCCGAGAGGTAACTTTTTGTTTCGATCGCCGGGCGTCGAAGTTTTGATTCGACTGAGTTCAGCTGATCTGTTAGAAGGTCTAATCTCGTACCAACACCTTTGGCTTGGCCGTCTAGTTTCGATTTCTACGTAATCACGGCTGGCCATGATTGCCGAAGCACGAGTTGTTTCAGCTGCCTCTTTTTCTGGTGACGACTCCTTGTCACAGTTCCTCTCTCTCTTTTTTTTTTTGTTGCGCCAGCTTCTTTTTGTCGCAGTCCCTCTTTTTTTTCTGTTGCGACGGCTTCTTTTTTTGCCCTTGAGTCCCTTCCCTTTTTTTTTTTTTTTTTTTAGGGGAAGAGCTGCTTACCTAACCCCGTCTGCCCACGTCCCATTTTCGATCACCGGATGCAGTTTGATCGCACCCGGCCTTGCTTCTAGTCGGTGGTTTCGAATCGTGCTCGGCCTGGTTGCCGAGCACTTGCGGCTGACTATATGGTTGGCCGCAGAGCTCTGTGTGATGCTCGGCTCGGTCCCCAGGCATTTTTTTTTCCGCAGCATTCGTCTCCTGTCCAACTCGGTCATCCGGCACTGGGTTTCGAGTACGCCGCATCTGGTACTGTCGCCAGATGTTGAATTCTCCACCTTGTTGTGCTCAATTTGGTCGTCGAGCATTGGAGAGTTCACTTTGTTTGCCTCCAGTTTGTTGGCTACGAGGCTGCTTGCTGTGATCGCGTTAGACTCTGTGGTTGTGCGCGTCGTTTTGAAACTGTGTTCGGTTTAGCCGCCGAGATGCAATTTCTTTTTTTTTTGTTTACGACTTTGATTCTCTTTTGCCGCGGCTCATCCCTTTTTTTTTCTACGACCCTTTCCCTTTCTTTTTTTTTTTTATCGCAAGGTGAGCAAATTTCTTTTTTGAATTGAAAGAGGGGTAGATTGCGTACCTGGTTTTGACTTAGCTGATGGTCTCGGTACTTTGCTTGTAGATGTCTACTTCTTCAGAGTCCGTCTCCTTCCTTGGCCTCGTTCTTACGAACGTCCAGACAACCATACAGGGTACTCGTCGAGAGTGTTTACGGATTCGCGACTCGAAGCGAGAGCGGAGACCGTTGTTGCTACCCCTTTGGAAGCCATCGGCTTTTGGAGGTGACGACGTACAAGTACCTCTGATCAAGGCTACATGCGAACTCTGGAGTCATCCCGTCGTCGATGAGGATGACCAAATTTGTCATATCCCGACGGTCGGTGAGGCTTCATCGCCTCCGCACCAGGCTACGGGCACCATCTTGTTGAGTCCCATGCATGACAATTTGGTTCGTTATTCAGAACCGGAGCTCTTCATCGACCGCAACCGATTCGGCCTTTGGGAAACTGAGTCGACGGAGGCCATGAGCCCTCAGCACATTTCTTTTTACTTCGAATGGGCGGACATCGTACTCCGTACTTGTCTTGAACCATTAGCCGCGGTTGACCTAACCCACGCCGTCCGAGCATCGATGTTCCCCTACCGATGTCGTAGCAATGTTGTTAATGCTTTCATGGAGGTCTGGTGTTCTTCTACCAACTCCATCTTTACTCGCGAGGGGGAGCTGTCGATCTCCTTGTGGGACATGCATCAACTCGGCGGCCTACCCCTTTTCGGGAGTATCTTCGACGAGACAACTCCATCTGTCGAGGACTTCCTCCAAGGCCGCTTCCTTCAAATGCCCGAAAGCATTGGATATTTGATCCTTGCTTATTACCATATCTTCGACCGTGCTCGACCTTCGGAGGCGGATTTTCTCGGAGTTTCCATGGCCGATTGGGCAGCTTTCTGGTTCTGCGCCAAAGAGGTCACACAGCCTTCAGAAGACCCATGGGCTGATCGTGAGAAGACGTCCGGCCTCATGAGCCGCGATAGGTCAGCTCGGCTGAATCAACCTATGGTCGAGCTTGGACTCCCGGACGCACTTGCGGACGAGGTATATTTGGTGGCGTTCCTATCCTTGTGGATTTGCCGTTTCGTCCTTCCTCTGTCGGGCAACTTTCTGAGGTTCACAGAGGTATATTTGGCGGCGTTCCTATCCTTGTGGATTTGTCATTTCGTCCTTCCTCTGCCGGGCAACTTTCTGAGGTTCACCGTCTTCAAGATGGCGTGCTACTTAGCCAACGGCAAGAAGTGCAATTTGGCCATCGCGGCTTTGGCCAACCTCTACCATGGACTTAACAGTTCCACATTGGGGAGGGTCCCTTGGCCATTCGTCTTTGCGTGGCTCGCTCAGCGATTTGGTGTCCACGGGGCTGATTCCTCGGAAGGCGACTGGCCTTTAATGATGGTGTACCGCAATCCGGATCATTTCTACGCTTTCACCAAGGGAGCTGCTCACGAGCTATTTTGGCGCTGCAGAGTACGGTGCTGGTATCCATCTCAAGCTCTTCCTCCCGGCCCAATTGTTGACAAGCCCGGTCATTATGCTTCACGGATTGAAGTGGAATACTTCCATTGCTTGCGAGCGACCCGTCTTGTGTTTCGGCAACGTGATCTTCTTATCGTGGAACCTTATAGTCCGCACCGGTTCGCTCGCCAGTTCGGATTCTGCCAGGACCTACCGGGCATTTTGGTCGGTGACCAACGGAAGGCGGCTTCGGTTGAGGCCTTGGTAGAAATCTGGCAGACCGGGAACATCAGTCCCCTCGGCATGATGGATGTGCCTCCTTTTGTAGATCCGAGCTCTGACCCGGGCGTGACAGCCCTATTCCGGGAGTCCTGGCTCGAAACAATTGTTCCCCTGTTCGAGGTAACGGTTTCTCTTTACTTCCCCCCCTATTTTTTTGTCGTCTCTTCTTCTTTTGTCTTTTACTTCACTTGTCCCTCTCTTTTGTGCAGAGGGAGTGGCAGAAGTTTACTGGCGAATCCACGCCAAAGAAGAAGGCTATGCCGAAAAGGGCCATTGTGAAGAGGAAGGCGCCGAGGCCGAAGGCCGCCAAGAAGACGTCGACGACTCCGACACCAGAAACGCCGACAAAGGGGGTCATGATCAGAGCGGCTCCCCCAGTAGCGGATGTTACCCAGCCGAGCTCAGTCTCTTCGCCGGAAGAGGACGTGCTCTCAGGCAAGGGGAAGGGAGTCGCTGAACCGGTGGCTTCATCGAAGAAGGCTACTTCGAGGAGGAAGAAGTCTGAGGCCCCTCGCTCGAAGCCGTTCATTTTTTTCCTGCCTCTTTTCAAGAAGAGACTGCGGACTGGTCTCCATAAGCCCTCGACTCCTCTTTGTGGTGTTCATCTTCTGGCAATTTCCGCTTTGGAGTCGAGAGAAGAGGTTGCAGAGGTGAGACCTGCCGACGGATCTGTTGCCCTGTCGTTCGGAGGGGCTACTACGAAACCGAAGGTGATGCCAATGCACTCGTTCCTGGTTCGGTCGCACGCTGCTGAAGATTCTCTCGCTCTACCTGCCAACACACTTGCGATCGTCCCCTCTCCTCCTGCAGGCCATCCTATCTTCCGTCAGGATGATTCGCTTGACCCTGTCGCCTCGGAGGATAACCGGCAGTTGGAGTGGGTTGGAGGAAAGACGCCTGCCGCTGCCGTCGCTGGTAGATTGGAGGTCGGCGATGCTGAGTGTCCGATGACCATTTCGAGTGATGGTGAGGCGTCTTCCCAGCCTTCAGGTGGAGCGGCCGGGGCCGAACTTCAGACTCCCGCCTCTGACCCAAGCCGTCCAGTGGCCACAACTCTGAGGGAGGAACCTTGTGTGAGGGATCTGCCGGGTGACGAAGAGGCGACTCTTGACATCGAGGAGGGAGCTCCGAATTTAAGTCGTCGACCCATCAGTGAGAACTCGTCCACTTCACCGTTCGCGTCGCTAAGTACTTATTGCCTTCTTCTTCCCTTTTTTTTTTTTTTTTTTTTTGACTCTTTCTGGCTTTGACCCTCCTCTTTTTTTTTTTGTTAGTCGTCGTCGCTTCCTCTTTCGGCGAGGTCGAGGCAGTGGATGCAACAGTCTGCGCTGGGCCTGTGGGCTAGGCTCGTCTAGTCGGTCTTAGCACCAACTGACGACCCTTGTTCCCCTGAGCTCGTGGCCGACACCCGCGTCTTCCTGGAGCATCTACGAGGGGTTAGCGTCAATACTTCGATCCTGGAACAGTGGGTGGAAGACTTCGCTTTGGAGGCAGTTCTTCTTCAACAGTTGCGCAGTTCCACGGCCGAGAAACTCAGTTTGTTCGAGCGTTGTACTATCGAGGCTGAGCTCACGCAATCCATCCGGCTGGTGAACTATCAGCGCGACGCTTTGACCATGAACTTAGACCGGTGCCAGGCTGAGCGTGAAGCTACAGAGTCTGAGCAGGCGGCACTTCGTGAACGTCTGGCAACTGTCGCGGCGCGACTCGACTCTGTCACAGCTGAGATTGCCTCCACTCGTACGGAACTCGATGCTATCGAAGAGAAAGCCTCTGCATTGGAGGGTCGGCTTGGTTCTGTCCGTGCACGACCTATTCTCAGTGAGGCTGAGGCACGTGAACTGGACGAAGTTCGTGCCGAGGTGTTGCGACTGCGGCGACAAGTAGTCGACTTCGAACTATCATCTCTCTGATCAAGTTATTGTGGCCTCCCTCCTTTTTGCTTTCGAGACATGGGGATTTTTTTGTAGTCTCTCTTTTTTTTTTTTTTTGAGACTCAGGATTTTTTTGTAGTCTAGCGTATTTTTGTTACGAGACCTGCACTGTACTCACTACACATTTTTTGCAATGAGAAGTACACATTTTTTTTTTTCAGTTCTTTTTTTTTTCTACTGCCCTCTTCATGGGTAAAATCGTTTGAGAAATTTACCATTAGTTATTGGCAGCTCCGAACCGTTCAAGGTGACGAGCTTATATGTGCCATTTGTATAGGCCTCCTGCACCACGTAAGGTCCTTCCCACTTCGGTGCAAATTTTCCCCCGGTTTTGCTGGTGAAGAGCATTGGTCGTTTGATTGCGAGCATGAGGTCGCCCTTCTGGAATGACCTGAGTCGTACCTTTTTGTTGAAGGCTCTGGTCATGCGAGATTGATAGCATTCGAGGCGTTGTTGTGCCTCAAGTCGCTGTTCATCGAGTGACTCGAGCTCTGCCAATCGCAACTGAGCACATTCCTCCGTCGTCAGTCCTTCTCTCATTGCAATTCGCAGAGAAGGGAGTTGCACTTCGAGAGGGAGCACTGCTTCGGTGTCGTAGACGAGCGAAAATGGAGTCGACTGGGTCGGCGTTCGGAATGACGTCCTATATGCCCATAAGACTTCACCAAGTTTCTCGTCCCAACTCCTTTTGTTGGCGCCGATGGTCTTCTTTAGGATTTTGCAGAGCGTCTTGTTAAAAGCTTCTGTGAGTCCGTTGGCTACCAGATTGTAAGCCGTTGAGGTCCTCTGTTGTATGCGAAATTTTTTGAAAAAATGGTCCATGACTTTGTTTTAGAATGGCGTACCATTGTCCGTCATTATGTATCGGGGGACTCCATATCGATAGATGATTTGTGTTCGAATGAAGTCGACGACAGTGACGGCCTTCACTTCTCGGTAGGTGGCAGCTTCGGCCCATTTTGAGAAGTAGTCGGTGGCAGCCAAGATGTATTTCCTGTCGGAATCAGATTTGGGAGAGATGGGCCAATGATGTCCATCCCCCAAGCTTCGAATGGTCACGATACGACCGTTGGATGAAGTGGGTCTAGCGCCTGGTGTATGTAATCGGCATGGAGTTGTCATTGTTTGCACGATCGAGCCATTTCGATGGCGTCTCTGAGCATCGACGGCCAGTAGTAGCCCAGTCGTTTGACTTGTAAGTGGAGCTTCGGGCCGGCTTGGTGTGCGCCGCAGATTCCACTGTGTATCTCTTTGAGAACTTGCGACCCCTCTTCCTTTGATAGGCAACGAAGAAGTAGACCCTCGTATGACCTTCGGTAGAGTACGTCATTGATGAAAACATACTTCAGAGCTGCTCGACGAATCTGGACTCGCTCTCTCAGGTCGACGGGGAGTGTGTCGTGACGAAGAAAGTTTGTAATAGCTTCTCCAATCTTCGGTTTGATTTTGGCTGGCCGAGATAGGCAGAGATTCTTCTATTTCTTCTAGTTCGTCTTCTTCAGTTTCTCCCTCGGACGGTGGAGGGATTACCCATCGCTCGCAAATGAGAATTTGGCTTGGTCGCTGGTCGAACTGTGCCAAACTAGCCGCGATGCCGGATAATGCGTCGGCTGGTCCATTCTCGGAGCGAGGGACATGGTGGAGTGAAGCTTCCGGAATTTGGGCCAGAAGTTCACTGGCATGTCTCCAGAGTGGTTCGAGTTCGAGTTTCTTTACTTCGAACTCTCTTGTAAGCTGCTTGATGACCAGAGCCGAGTCGCCGTAGATGTTTAATTGTGGCAACTGCATTTCGACCGCTATGTCGAGTCCGAGAAGGAGAGCTTGGTACTCTGCTTCATTGTTCGAGCAAATTTGGGTGAGCACGAACGAGTATGGCAGCAAATCTTTCCTTGGTGAGACGAACAGGACTCCAGTGCCAGTTCCATTTCTTCGTGCGGCTCCGTCGAAGTACATCTCCCAAGGAGGGAGTACCTCGAGCAAAAATATTTCTTCATCTGGGAATTCCTCTGTTAACTCCCATTCGGCAGGTACCGGGTGGTCGGCCAAGAAATTGGCCAATGCTTGGCCTTTGATTGCTCGCTGCAGCACAAAATTGATTTCGAACTCGGAGAGGAGCAGTGCCCATTTCGCCAATCGACCAGAGAGAATTGGTCGCGACATAATGTACTTCAGCAGGTCGGCTCTCGAGATGAGGTTTGTCGAATGCGCCAGGAGGTAGTGTCGAAGCTTTTGAATTGCGAAGATGAGAGTCGGGCAAGTTTTCTCGATTGGGGAATAGTTGAGTTCGGCGCCCACCAATGTTCGGCTTAGATAGTACAGAGAACGTTCTTTGTTGTTCTTGTCGCACTGAGCCAAGAGAGCTCCCACCGATTTCTCCTGTGTGGCTATGTACAGCAGCAGCGGTCTGTCGACAATTGGGGCTACGAGCACTGGTGGTCTGGTGATATACGCCTTTATGTTGTTAAAGGCATTTTGGCAAGATTCGTCCCACTCGAACGGTGTATCTTTCTTAAGCAGATGACTGAAGGGCTAGCATCTCCCGGCTAGATTCAAAATGAAACGCCGAATGTACGCCAAGTGAACTTGGAAGCTTTTGAGTTCGGAGACGTTTTTGGGCTCCGACATCTTTTGGATGGCTTCGATTTTTGACTGGTCAATTTTGATCCCTTTGTGATGGACGATGAATCCCAGGAAATTGCCCGAAGTGACGCCGAATGCACACTTTAACGAATTCATTTTGAGTTGAAACTGTCGCAGTCGCTCAAAGACTGCCCTGAGGTCGAGAAGATGGTCGGCCCTCTGTTTTGTTTTCACCACCAGGTCGTCAACATAGCATTCGACACGCTTGTGTAAGAAATCGTTGAAAATATTCTGCATTGCTCTTAGGTAAGTCGCGCCAGCATTCTTGAGTCCGAACGGCATCACTTTGTAACACAAGATGCCTTTGGGCGTACGGAACGCAGTGAGCTCCTCATCCTTTGGTTCCATCCGGAGGAACCATCCATGAAAGATAAAGCTTCATGACCCGTCATCGCATCGACCATAAGCTCAGTTATCGGCAGAGGGAAGTCGTCCTTCGGGCATGCCTTTTCAGGTCACGAATGTCGACACAGACACGAATTTGGCTAGTCTTTTTCTTGACAGGCACGATGTTAGCGATCCAGGACGGGTATTTCACCTCTCTGATGAAGTTGTCGCGATCAATTTGTCGACCTCCTTTTCAATTTCTGGCACCAGTTCAGGTCGGAACCTTCGCTGCGACTGCTTAACCGGTTGAATAGAGGGATGCACCACCAATTTGTGGCCTGCAACTTGCGGGTCGAGGCCGGGGATTTCTGTGTAGTTCCAGGCGAAGATGTCGCGATATTCGTGGAGCAACGCCATGTATTCAACTTCTTCTTCAGCCGTCAGTGAAGCACTGAGGAATGTCGGCCTCGGGTCATCTGCTGTGCCCAAGTCGACTTTCTTCAATTCGTCGACAGTCGACTGGCCTCCTTCGAACTCAGATGGAGCCTCCTTCAAGACGAATTCCTCTTCCTCTTGGTCGTCGTCAGTGATGGAGATGTGGTTCACCATAACTGAGTCGTAGGCACGATCTCGTGCTATTGCAGCTCTCAGGGTGTAAATAACCACTGGTTTCGGCGCGTCTTTCTTTTCCGTCGGAGTTTGGCCGATTGAAACTTGATGTACATCTGCAGAAGCCTTCCTGGTTATTTTAACTGGCTTCGCTTAGCTAGTGTAGATTGTGATCGGCTTCTGCTTCTCGTAGCCGAGGCCTAGGCGACCTTGGTTGATTCTTTGACCTTCGTTTCTCAGCATCTCCTATTCTGGAGTGAGAACCGGTAGAGTGACGGGTAGTTTAGCATGAATTTCATCTTTTGTAAGGTTGCCCCCAGCTCTGGCCATCAGTCGGTAGGCGTTCGGGTCGAAACCTTCATTAGAGCGTGTGGACGGTAGCTGCTGTTGGCTCGGCAACTGCTTCTCGGTGCTTCGTTCCTCCAATTTTGGCAGAGGAAGCGTGACTTTTTCTGGCAAAGAGGTCGGAGTCTGTCTTTTGTGGCATGCGACCAAGGGGGCTTCTCCCTTCTTCCTTCGCGATTGTGGTATATACCGTAAGATAGGTACGTTATGTTGCGCTGACTTTGGAGTGGCTGAGGCCGATTTGTGGCCGTGTGACGGCTGGCTGTTGTGCGCAGGCTGCTTTGGAGACAAGACCTGCGTCGTGGTCTGTTTGGGAGGTGTAACTTGCTTCGGCGTCGGTGGTTTTGTGGGCTGTGACGGCTGTTTGAGCATTGCGACCTGCATCGGTTGTTTAGACGATGCAGTTTGCGTCGGAGTGCTCTTGGTGTTCGCTGCCTGGTTCGACCATGGTGACAATTTGACTATTGATCTAGTCGTCATATAGAATTTGGCGTCTGCGAACGATGCCTCTGCCTCTATGAATGGGCTTTCATCGGCATACACCGTCTTTTGTTTGCCATTTTCTCAATACTTGAAGCATTGGTGTAGTGTGGATGGCACGACTCCGTTTGAATGAAGCCACGGTCGACCCAAGAGCAGGTTGTAGGATGTCCTGGAGTCGATGACTTGAAAAGGAGTTTCGGCTACCATGTCGCCAATGTGCAGCTTGAGATTTGTCATGCCGAGTGTTCTTTGACCCTCTTGGTTGAAACCTTGGATGAGAAGAGAACTTGGAGAGAGGTCACCGACAGAGAGACTGACATTCTTCATCGTGTGGATTGGCAGGATGTTAACTGCAGATCCACAATCGATAAGGATACGATTGATTTTGTGATCTCTGATGTAACCGGAGATGAACAACTGTATGTTGTGATTTTTCGTCCCCAATTGTGTGTCCTCTTCTCGGAATGTAATGCACGGTGGGCATGTTACGGCAAGTGCTTGTTCCGACTTTGCAAGTTGCGGGGAGGATAGTGCATCTTCTTCCTCCTTTCTGAAGGGTGGAGTCAGCCCGACTTTTGGCAAGTCGTGCTTTCTCATGAGCAGCATCTTAAGTTCGGCTTTGAGTTCCTCTGGTTTGTCGAGGACTCGAATTAGAGCTTGTCTTGACCTGATGTCTAAGTCGAGATCATGTTTTATCTCGTTGAGATGCGAGATCTGTTTGAGTGACGTCTAGAGGTCGTCACATTTGACGACCGGTCTTTTGCCTTTATCTTTGGCTGCTGTATGCTCGGGAGGAGCTGTTGAGCAGGTCGCCACCATTGCTGGCAGCGCGAAGAATTCCTTCGGAAAGAACTCCGCCAATGTGACGGGTCTTCTTTTCTTTTTGTTTGCCCCCTGTGTGTCAGTCCTGAGAGCTTTTCTTTGGCACTTTGCCGCTTTTTTATTTGACCGCTTCGCCTTGGTTCTGGTCTTCGCCGGTGCCGGTTCGAGTTCAAGAGCAGGCTTCTTTCTCTGGGTGACCAGGATCCACCCCTCTGCGTCGGCAGCAGCTATTTCACGGGGTGCCAATTTTGGTGCGACCTTAGCCGGTGGTCGTCTGTGATTGTGTGGTTAGTTGGAGAGACCAGCTTTTGGACGGTACTCTTTTCGTGTGACCTTCTGCTGGTGTAGCCGAGTTCGCTGGTTTGGCTCGGCTTCAATGGAGATGGCATGTGAGGAGGCTGTATTTTCAGCTCCTTCAATTTCGATGTGGCCTTGAGCCGCCAGCTCCATGATGCGATCCTTTAGGACGAAGCATTTCTCCGTCGGATGCCCAACCAGTCGATGATATTTGCAGAAATTTGGATCCTTGCTCTTGGATTGGTCGCCAGGTCTTTTGATTTCTAGCAGCCTCAGTAGTTGGTTGTCAAGGAGTTGGTCGAGCATGATAGGAACGTCTGCGTCGGCAAAGGGATATATCTTTGCCTGTCGTTCCTCCAGTGATAGCTTCTGGTATGTGCTCCCGGTTAATTGTCGTGGGAGGTAAGTTGCCTTGACCTTGTTTCCGACCTTGATATGTTCGAAAGCATTTGTCGCGAAAGAGGACTTTATTTTCTCCTTCGTCTCTTTTGGCGTCGTCGTGGCTGGTGCCTTCCCCTTTTTGCGAGGTTCTGCAGAAGAGGATGCTTCTTCTCCTCGTTCTTCTATCAAGTTCTCCATATTGTGAGCTTCTTTAGCAAGCTCTTGTAAATCGTTCAGCCTTCGGCTGCGGATGTAACGCATGAGTTCCCACTGCATCCCTCGCGAGCACATCTCTATTTCGGCCTCGAGGGAGTGGTTCGATCTTTCTTTGCAATTCAAGCTCAAGTTCCTCCACCAGTTAATGTAGTCGATTACCTTCTCGCCCTTCTTCTGCTTGAGATTGGCGATCTTGACCAGTGTTACGGTGCACCGAGTGCTGTAGAATCGGCTGAGGAACTCGCGCTCCAATTGTTCCCAGCTGTCGATGGACTCCTGGGGTAGCTCAATGTACCAGTCGAAGGCATTTCCCTTTAGCGACTGGCCGAATTGCTTCACCAACAGATCACCGTCGGTGCCGGCGTTGTTACAAGTCTCAATGAAATGAGCGACGTGCTGTTTGGGGTGCTCGTCACCATTGAACTGTTGAAACTTTGGAGGATGGTAACCGATTGCCATCGCGTTATTCTAGATTCTCTGCGTATACGGCCTTTTGTAAGTGACTGATTTGTGGTCGTCGGCGTTGTTCCGTACCGCGCAGTAGATGAGCTCGGTGACAGCATCAAGTGTAAGAGCAGATGGATCCAATTCGGCCCGGCCTCTGCGGATAGTTACTGGTGCGACGGGCGGCAGCTCGTCGTCGGAAGAAGGTAGGGATGGGATGGCAGGCGGGCGGGCGGGTTTTGGAAACCCATCCCCCCCCAAAAAAACGGGAAAACCCGTCCCGCGAAAAACCCGCCCAGCTGGTTTGATTTCTAAACCCGTCCCTGCCCTTGTAAAAAAACCCGCCCGAACCCGCGAAAACCCGCCCGCCCGCTGGAATACCGACCGACCAGCTATGTTTAATATTAAAAAATTGAAAAATATAAAAAAAAAATTAAAATAAATAATATAAACATATAAATACCTAAACATATTGTCAAACATAAGGGGAGAACATAAAAAAGTAAGGTTTTACTTTGTATTATTTAAATACCCTCTAAAACTTTTTTTTTTACATAAAATTAAGCGGGTCGGGTCGGGTTTTGGGGCAAAACCCGCCCCCCCGAACCCGTGGCGGGTTCTGCTCCCAAAACCGAACCCGACCAGCCCGGGTAAAACATAAACCCAAACCCGTTTTAAGCGGGTCGGGTCGGGGCGGGTTCCCCGCTAACCCGTACCCGTTGCCATCCCTAGAAGAAGGGTCTTCTTGTGGTGGTCCAGCTGAAGCACTGGTAGTCGGCCAGTTTCGGTCGACTTCTTGAGAAACGCCATCGGAATTGGCGGTGGCTGTGCCCATTTCAAACCGCTCTAACATTCTCGTGATTTGGAGATCACGAGCTGCGAGCTGCGCGTCTTTGATGCACAGCTGCTCACTTTGCTCCTTGAGCGCATGTTGCAATTCAGCTAGCTGCTCTTCGACGGTTTTGGCCGAAGTTGTCATCGCGGCCATTTTGACGGTTTGCGCCGAGAATTTGTTTTCAGCGTGGCTTGGAGTGGTGAAGCCGTTACCGGCGACCGCTTCGGGGAGATGGCCGTCGCCGTCAGAGAGGAGATCGTTGTGGCCGACCAGTCAAAGAAGCCAGTCGCGGGTTGATTGCGGAATGTGGCTCTAAGAGGTGACTGGGTTGAGGCGGCAGCCACCGGTGAGAGTTGGCGAGATGGAATGGAAGAAGTACCAACAGGGGAGATCGCCGATGTCTGTCGGCGAGGTGAGCGGATAGGTGGTGGTCCCGCTGCTGCGTTGAGTGCGGCCAGGAGGTCATGTGAAACCAACACAATCGGTGAATTGTCTGTGGTCGTCGCTCTCTGTACGGAGGAGGCCGACGATGAGTGCGTTCTCACTGAGGAGGAGGAGGAGATGCCTCCGTGTTGCTCGTATCGCTGCACTAAAGTGGGGACGATAGAGCTTGTTCGTGAAGGCGGCGACTATGCCGGGCTGATAGTCGGGCTGTGAGGAGGAGGAGATGCAGCGACGGCCAAATATGTTGGCTTGGTCATCGCTGGCATCAATTTGGCGGAGGCCGCAGCAGCCTGTGGTACGAAGACGGCACTTGGACGGCGCGCGTCGCGCATGAAGGGAGCCTGTCCGGTGGACAAGCTTCTGGCTAGAGCCCTTGTAACTGGGCGAGTGGCTGGTGGTGGAGAGGTAGGTGCGCGGAGGTCGGCCAGAACTACGACAGATGACCCGCGGACTCCAGCGGTTGAGTCTGCGATTGCGGCGAGGCGCTGGTGAGCAGAGCTCGAGGAGGCAGTTTGATTGCCTCTATTGTTGTTGTTGTTGTTGTTGTTGTTGTTGTTGGCGTTGTTGGCCATGGCTGAGGTTGGAGTTTTTTTTTTTGGACGGAGAAGGAGATGAGAGGTAGGAAATGTCCCACTGGGTATGCCAAATCTGTTTCACCGAAAATCCGCTGGTCCGCGAAGAGGCACGATCGAGAGAATATTTCAATTACTTTAGAATAAATTTGTGTTACAGGGTGTGTTTTATTAATCAAAAAACTGCAAGTACAATCTTCTATGCTTCCTCTGATTCGATCTCCGTGTGAACTTGGTGAAGTTTAAGCTTCTAGCAAGTACGTCGAAGTTTGAGTTCTAGAACGAGTGTGCACGAACTGTTGTGGCTTTTGTCGGTCGGACGGAGGTATTTGTGCTCCGCGTGTGTCGACTTGTGACGTTGCCGGCGAACGTGTAGAGCTGCTCCGGTCGCACTATTGAACGACGAACTGTGAGTGGCTGAACTTCTTTGGTTCGAGAACTTTTGCGAGTGCAGTTTTCTTCTCGGCAAGAAGGCTGACGAACTTGAATTTTTTCAACCCCTGTGACAGGGAACTTTCGGCTTTTTGTACCCGATCTTCTATAGTGGTTGAGGAATCGCCTGGGAAAGGGGATCGTAATCCTCTTTTGTTGGGGAAGTTGAGGAAGAAGAGGGGAAGATGAGGAGGACCGGGATCGCGACCTTCTTTCCCTCCTTCTATTAACGACTGGATGAGGCTGATGTGTACTCCAATTGCTGACTGGTGCTGATTCTTTCGTTAGCTGCTAACGGGGTGGCGTCGACTATGCTGCTGACGTGACGACGCGAGTGGGCTTCACGATGGGCTGTGTTGAACAATCGTGAGAATTGTTGGAGCCTATCCAAGAGCTTTGGTTGCAGGGTTGATGGGCTCCTAGGCTTGATGAATTTGGGCCACGCACATTTTGGTGCATACACATGCAACCTTGAATCCATGCAACATAATAATGCACTTACTTGGAGTCTCGGAGTACACATTTTTTAGACCTAAAACATATGGAAGAAGAATGATCATAGTAGAAAGCCTCTAGAGGATATTAATGCCTATTCATGTCTTAATTTATTCTTGATCTACCCACAACAAGAAGAAATAGAAAATGTACAAAACTGAAACAAAAATACAATTAAATTACACTATTAACAAACAGGAGTACCATGAAAAAAAGAAAAAGTTTAGAGAGGAAATAGAAAATGTACAAAGAACATGGATAAAAAAAAGGGTGAAATAGTCCAAATAAGCGAAAGTAGCACTGAACACTTGAATTAAGCTTGAAAGTTGACAATAAAGCTCAGATCGGCTTTCTTCGTCATAGGCACAGTCATGAGATTGACCATCATATTCCAGAATGCAAACTTTACCCCCAATCTCCTGTATATTGATTTTTTGTAAGCTCTGGAGATCTGACAATTAAGCGTCAACACACTTTCTCTTCAAACGCATGTAGTGTTGTAACTAACCTCCATCTTGAACAAAGCAAATCTCCCCTTCAATCTCAGTATGGGTATTTCAAATAAGCTCTAGCTAGGGATCTACCTGATTTGAAGGTTCATAACATATATATAGAGAGAGAGAGCAGTAGGATGTCTTCATATTTCAAAAATATAATCCTTTTGGTATTCGTCCGGCTAGTTGTGTTTCTATCTTGAATTGACCTCCCAAATTAGGATGAGGGTTCCTATACTTGATCAGAATCCAAAAACCTGTGTTTCCGGCTTGGGATTGAGGGTTCCTACACCTCTTCTACTTGTGACGTGAACCTCTTTAATTAGTAAAGTTGCTTCTCAATTAGGATTCTAATATTTCCTTGACAGAATTTTAATTGGTGCAACTGATCTAGAATTTATCCGGATCAGATGATATCCGTTTTTTTTATCCGGATCCGGATTTTGAGTTCTGTAAGACCTTTTCTCGATATCCGGATCCGAAGTAAGAGCCTTCGAAACGGGAATAGGAATAAAGGAATATCTAGATACGGATACTCATATTTTTTTAAAAATCTCTTCCTTGTCCTTGGACCTAAAACCAAGTTTTTTTTTTTTTTTTAAATCCCTTCGTCGTCCCCTTACCTAAAAAGCCAACTTACTTTTTTTAAAAATCCCTTCCTTGTCACTCCACCTAAAACCCAACCTTATTTTTTTAAACATTCTTTCCTTTCCTTTGACCTAAAACCCAACTTAATTTGTTAAAAAATCCCTTCCTTATCCCCCGACTTAAAACCCAAATTCACTTTCTAAAAATCCCGTCCTTGTCCTCTGACCCTAAAACCTAAAAATCTATTCTTCCCTCTATTCTAAAGACCTAATTATGTTCTAAATATATTTTTGATTTTTATATTTTTAAATATTATAATACTAGTAGTATACAAATTTCAATTAGGTAAAATTATTCATTTTAGTTTTATGGATTTTTTTTGTATTTTACTGGTATTTTTCTATTTAATTTGTATTTTTTAATAATTTTATTTATAATCTACATTCAGATTCGAATTTATTCGGATCCAGATCGGATTCAGATCTAAGTGGTGATTGTTGGATTCGGAACAAAATCACATGATCCAATCCATTCCGGATCCGTTTACAGGCCTAATTCTACTATTCTTCTTATTGTCAAAAATAGCCAACTTATTATGTGTTAAGACTTGTGTCACTATCTTGCATTTTAACTAGGTGCATTGCTTAGGATTGAATGTATTAATTTGAGAATTCTTGAATCTAAAATTAAATATTTATTTTTTAATATTTTAATTTAAAAGGTGATATAATTATCTACTATGGAGACTCGAACTTGAGACCTCTCGCAACACTAGCTCTTGACCGTGTGATATCCATTGTGTGCTGGCTCCCTGTCATATGACTCCACTGCCATGAAAGCTCGAACCTGACCTCCCGCAGTAATGACCCAGATAAGACCATCTGAGCTATCGCCAAGGCTCAAAGTTTCATTATACATGACAGAAGACAGGCCAAATTTGTAAGGTGTTTGGCTAAAAATGTTTTACTCAAAACAAAAAATGAAGCAAATCAAGAAGGTGATGGACCAAACTCTTTTGGACATGCCAGAGGAACAAGAAAACCAAAAGCAAAAGTACCTTGTTCTACTCCCAAATACAATTCTGTCATAACAATTGCCACCACTCTTTTATAGAAATATAGCAAAAAACAGGTTTCAAGATATGGGTTAGTAAACAAATAGAAAGTTAAGCAAAAGAATGTATTGTTCAGTTGTTCAGTACAAATGAAACAAAGAAAAAAAAAAAAGGAACTATGTAAGCTTTCTTTACCATTCTCTTGCACTTAATCAAAACAGGTTAGGCTGGTATCCCTTTAACTCAACCTTGAGCCAGCCCCTGCACTATGGAAGATTTAATCACCCAATGAGAAAAAATTTATATCAAGTTTCTCTCCTCACAAAAAGGAACTGAATTGCTACCTAAACTTCTCCAACAATCAGTCACATTAATAACAATAAACTGGAAATTAACACTAAAGATAAGTGGTAAAAGAGATATCAAGGAGAATGGCCAACATAATGAATATGAACAAGGAAATGTAAGTCCATTCAACAGTACATTCTTTTCAGTATTTAATGATTTGATCTCATTAAGGTTAAAAATAAAATTTACAAAAAGGGTACCCTAAAGCTCCTTTCATGTGTATGGCTAAAAACTATCGTCTACAAAAAGAGTGATATGCACAAAAGAAAAGCCTCCAGAGACCCTCCAACAAGGAATTTAAACAAATTCTTTCAGATGGAGACAACCAGTTGGATCTCTTGACTTTCAACTATCAGAATCATCCGAAGGTATCTCTATAACATCGTCAGAGAAAATGTCTATTGCATTCTCTAAATCGGCCCCACCATTTTGAAGTGGATGAGCTTCATCCCATATCCATTCTTCAAATTGATCAACTTCACCATCACCCCTATCATCTTCAAAATGATCTTTCTCCTTAACCTGTTTCACTTCAGATTGTCTCATTTCATAAACATAATCAACCCATGGGCCCATTAAGAACTTGATCCTTTCACATTCTTCTTCCATACCATTGTCCATTTTCAAATTCATACACCCTTCAATGTCTAAGTAAACAAGATCCTTACAGTTGGTGATAATTGCATGAAGCCCATAATCACTGAATCTTCCATAAGCAACTCCAAGGTAGCTAAGACCAGGCATTGCACCAGCAATAGCCAGTGCTTCCGATTCATCCACACTGGCTACACGATCTTGGCGATCATGATCATAAGGAGGCATTGGCATGTTTCTCTTTAAATGAACCAAACACCGACATTGTCTTCCAATTGTTTCAATGCCTTTGGATGTGATCTTCAAACAAAAACTAATATCCAAAACAGTCAAAGCTGTGAAAGCCCCTGCATATTTCTCCACCATTACATCACTAATTTCTCCCATAGGTGTGTTTAGAACTTTCAAAAATTTCCCACTGCATAATGAAAAAAGAAGCACATAAAAGACGAAATAAACAGAAACATTAGGCAACAATATTATTAGATTAATTCAAGATGCATGGAGTCCTAATTAAAAATTATGCAAAAATGATAATAAAATGACGAAGAAATGCATTATTCCTTCGGCTGAGTCGATACAATACAAATATCTACGCTAGAATCAACGATAACGAGAAGACAACTTTACACAGGAGGAATGAGAAGAGCAAAAAATAGAGTTCGCGAGAAAAATACACGCGGAGAAAATGGTTGGAACAAAAAAAAAAAAAGAGATAAGAAGTAAAAGGCATTCACAGAGAGCACAACAAGACATTTCCACCAGGCAGATGTATAAGCCAAGAATATTAACAGAATATGACTGATAAATGCAGACATAAACAGACAAAAAAAGAAATTAATATTAAAAAAAAAAAAATGTCAGAAATACAGCATATATTCCTTCCCCTGAGCTGATGAACTCGAGACGAGACATCTTCGGATAACATAAACAGAAAGCAAAATACAGCAAAAACATTGATACTGAGTTATAAAATGGAAACATGATCTTCGCAGACAACTCTAAAAAGGAGGAACAATTAATCTTAAAGAGGCTCTTGAGAAAAAAGACACTAGCTAGCGGCGGCCGTGAACAAAAAAGGAATAAATAAATCAGGAAAGAAATAACATCATCGTCGGTTAAGCTTATTGGAAGTAGCAGAGAAAGGAAAGAAATGAAGAGGCGTAACGCAGTACCAAGAAGCAACAAAAGAGAGAGCCGAATCGTCGAGCTTAAAGACCGCGAGCCGACGCACGGCCGCTCCGGCGCGACGAATGAGCTTCCTAACGACGAAGTTAATAACGTCGAAGCGGTCACACCGTCGACACCACTTGTTGATATCGATGACCGACCAGCAGTAGGGCCCCGCCACAGCCTCCGCCCACGACTTGCACACGAACGCCACCGACCGCGCCACCTCGTCCCCAGGCAGATGCGACGCTATCTCCCCCACTAACTCTGAGCTTAACGCGTCCCACGGTCCGCCGCTGCGGTCGACGTCGACGGCGACCACGCTTCCTTCGCGCGACAACCGCGGCCTCTTCTTCGCCATCTCTCTCCCTTTCTCCCTCCCACCTCGCCCTCTCCGGACTACTCCAGCACCATTTTCGTGAGCGGGGAATAAAAGACGCTACGCCTGCGCCTCCCGTCCGATCAATTACGCACTTTTCCATCCAGACCGCTCGTCTTCAAATTTTCGTTTTTATCTCAATTTTTCTAAAACTATACCTTCTTGGAGTGACAACTGTGAACCGGACGGAAGACTACGGAGGCCTTTAAAGCACAAAATGGCATATTTTTCCACCACCCTCGAAAACTCCTGCATTCTTGACTTTTTGAGTTTTAACCCAAGCAACTAGTATTTTATTCTTTAAATAAACACACTTTTAATTAAATATATAATATTTATATATTTATATATGTATGCACCAAAATGTGCATAGCCCAAATTCAACATGTCTAGGAGTCCAAAAATCCAACAAACAAGGTTCGTGGACAGGCCTCGATAATTCACAAGGTCATCCAACACAGCCCATCGCTAGAGCCATCCGTCTCGTCGCATTATCGACTCAGTGAGTCATCGTCTAGTCAGCAACGACTCGATGAGTCATCGCCACATCAGCATGAGTCAGCATACAGTCATCTACCTCAAACGTGGAGATAAAAATCCAGAAAAAGTGACACGATCCTCATTCAAGGGATCTCAACAGAGGAGCTCCTGGTCCTCCTCCCATGTCAACTACAGCAGTAGAAAGGGGATCGTGATCCCTTTCCCAGGAAAAATTTCTCAACAACTACACAGACTGGCTACAAAAGGCCAGAAGTTCCCTGTCCTAGGGGTTGGAAATTTTGAAGTTCAACAGCCTTCTTGCCGAGAAGAAAATACACTCGCGGAAGCACTAAAACTAGAGAAGTTCAGCACTCGCAGTTCGTCGTCCAACAGTTCAACCAGAGCAGCTCTACACGTTCGCCGACAACGTCACAAGTCGAAATACACGGAACACAAATACTTCCGTCAGACCGACCAAAGCCACACCAGATCGTGCACACTCGTTCCCAGAACTCAAACTTTGACGTTCTTGCCAGAAGCCGAAACTTCACCAAATTCACACAGAGATCGAATCAGAGGAAGGCCTAGGAGAGTGAACTCGCATTCCTTGATACAAAACACACCCTATAACACAAATTATTCTAAAGTAATTGAAATATTCTCTCAGTCGAGCCTCTTCGCGAACCGGCAAATTTTTGGTGAAACAGATTTGGCATACCCAGTGGGACATTTCCTACCTCTCATCTCCTTTTTCGTCCAACCAACCAAAAAAAAAAACTCCAACCTCAGCCATGGCCAGCAACGCCAACAACGGCAACAACAACAACAACAACGGGGGCAAGCAAATTGCCTCCTCGAGCTCTGCTCAGCCGGCGCCCGCCCAGCGATCGCAAAGCTCAACCGCGGGAGCTTCATGGGACCAGCAGCCGTCTCTCCGGCCTACCTCCGGCTCCAACCTCTCCACCACCTGCCACTTTCGCCCAATTACAAGGGCCTTGGCTGGGAGCTTGTCCACCGGGACGGGTTCCCTTCATCTGCGGCAGCGCGTCGCCCGGCGCCCGTCTTCTTACCCACCGGGCTACCGCGGCCTCCACCAAACCAGCCAGCGGCCTCAACCAGGCGATTCCAGCAATGGCCAAACCCACATACCTGGCCATCGCTGACTCTCCTTCTCCTTGCAACCCGATTTGTCGGTAGCGGCTCGGGTCACCACCATCGCAAAGGAGTTCCATCGTCCCTGCCTTGGTGCAGCAATACACGAAAGCAGCGTGGGGGCATGACTTCTTCCTCCGCGACAAGGATGAATTCACCATCAGCCTCTTCCGTACAGAGAGTAACGGCCAAAGACAAATATCCAATTGTGACCAACTCTCACGATCTCCTAGCCACGCTCACTGCAGCAGCCGGCTCGCCACCCATTTGCTCGCCTCGCCGACAGACACCGGCGACCTCCCCGGCTGTGCTATCACCCATTCCTCCTAGCCGCATCTCATCGGGGGCTACCTCCGCAAGCCAGTCGCCCACAGCAACTTCTTCACACCCGAGAACACCGACAACCATCTCTCCAACTCGGTCGCTGGCAAAAACTTCACCACTTCGATCTACGTCGGGAACAGCTTCGTCGACGCCGACCGTCGAAATGGCTGCAATGATGACGACGGCCAAAACAATCGAAGAGCAGCTTGCCGAAATGCAAGCCACACTTAAAGAACTGAGCGAACAACTGCGCATCAAAGACGCGCAACTTGCAGCTCGCGATCTCCAGATCGCAAGGATTATGGAGCGGCTCAAAATGGGCGCGGTCGGAAATAGCACCGGCGTTTCGCAAGAAGTCGACCGAAACCGGGCGACTACTAGCGGCTCAGCCGAACCATCGCGAGAGGATCCTGCCTCTGACGACGAGATGCAGCCCATCGTACCGACGGCCATCCACAGAGGTCGAACTGAAGCAGAGCCAGCTGTCCTCACCTTAGATGCGGTGACTGAACTCATCAACCGTGCCATGCGAAACGGCTCCGGCGAAACCAAGTCGGTGGCCTATCGAAAGCCGTACACGCAGAGGATACAAAACATCCCAATGCCATTCGGCTATCATCCGCCGAAGTTCCAGCAATTGAACGGCGACGGCCATCCCAAACAACATGTCGCACATTTCATTGAAACCTGCAACAATGCCGGCACAGACGGCGATCTGTTGGTCAAGCAATTCGGCCGGTCCTTGAAAGGCAACGCCTTCGACTGGTATATCGAATTGCCATAGGAATCAATCGATAGCTGGGAACAATTGGAGCGATAGTTCCTCAGTCGATTTTACAGCACTCGACGCACCGTCACTCTGGTCGAGATAGCCAATCTAAAGCGTAAGAAGAAGGGGCGAAGGTCGCCGACTACATTAACCGGTGGAGGAACTTGAGCCTCAATTGTAAAGAGAGCTCGAATTTATCCCTCGAAGCCGAAATCGAAATGTGCGCTCGAGGAATGCGATGTGAACTTTTGTGCTATATCCAGAGCCGGAGGCCGACGAACTTTCAAGAACTCGCGACCGAGGCCCACAACATGGAGAACCTCATGGAGGAGCGAGGGGAGGAAGTTTCATCATCTGCCGTCGCGACCGTACCCACATACGTGAAGGAGAAAACTAAAACATCCTTCGCGACGAATGCTCTCGAACCAATAAAAGTCGGGAGCAAGGTAAAAACAAACTTTGCTCCACAACCGTCCGCTGGGAGCACCTACCGAAAATCGTCGCTGGAGGAGAGGCAAGCAAAGACCTACCCCTTCGCCCGACGCCGATGTTCCTCTCATGCTCGAGCAGCTGCTCGAGAACAACTTGATTAAGTTGCCGGACATCAAAAGAGTCGGCGACCTTGCGAAATCAAAGGACCGAAACTTTTGCAAATATCACCGTCTGCTTGGTCACTCAACCGAGCAATGTTTCATTTTAAAGGATCGAATCATGAATCTCGTGGCGCAAGGCCGCATTACGATTGACGGAGCAGAAGGAGCAGCATCGGCAAACATTGTCTCCATTCAAGCCGAGCCAAACTGGCGAGCTCGGCCGAACAAACAACAGGTCGCAAAGAAGGAGTACCGTCCAAAATCCGGTCCCTCCAGCCGACCGCACAACAACAAACGACCACCGGCTAAGGTCGCACCAAAACCGGCACCCCGAGAAACAGCTGCAGCCGACGCAGGGGGGTGGATCCTGGTCACCCGGAGAAAGAAGCCTATTCGAGAAATCGAACCGGCACCGGTGAACACCAGAACCAAGGCAAAGCGGCCAAACAAAAAAGTCGCCAAGTGCCAAAAGAAAACTCCCAGGACCAACGTCCAGGGGGCAAACAAGAAGAAGAGGAGACCCCTCACTTTGGCGGAGTTCTTCCCAATGGAGTTTTTCGCGGCTCCAGCAATGGTGGCAACCTGTTCGATAGCTCCTCCCAAACCAGCAGCAGCCAAAGACAAAGGCAAACGACCAGTCGTCGAATGCGACGACCTCGAGACGTCATCGAAGCAAATCTCGTCACTCAACGAGATAGAAGACGACCTCGACTTGGCCATTCGATCAAGACAAGCCTTAATTCGAGTCCTCGACAAACTGGAGGAACTCCAAGCCGAAGTCGAGAGGCTGCTCATGAGAAAACATGACTTGCCGAAGGTCGCGTTAACTCTACCCTACCGAAAGGAGGAAGAAGATGCACAATCCTCCCGGCAGCCGGTAAAGTCAGAAGAGGCACTTGTCGTCTCCTACCCACTGCGCATTGTGTTTCGAGAGAAGGATGCACAACTCGGGGCAAGAAACCATAATCGGCAGTTGTTCGTCTCGAAAGAGGCCCCGACTACACGCGAGAAAGGCGACTTGGTGCTAGCAGTCAGACGACCAATGCTCTTTATGAGCAAAACCAGGGGCAAGGTCGCGTCGAAATGGGAAGGGTCGTACGTAGTGCAGGAAGCCTATACCAATGGCGCGTACAAGCTCGTAACATCAAATGGCTCGAAGCTGCTGACAACAAATGGTTAATCCCTCAAACGCTTTTATGCATGAGGGGGAAGCGAAAAAAAAAAAAGAGAAAAGAAGAGTCAAATAAAAGAAGCCAATGTTTCTCATTACAAAAAAAAAAAGAGTGGGAACAATGTATGCCTCTCAAACAAAAAAAAGAGAGAGGCTACAAGTCAAAAAAAAAAAAAGGTACAAGAAAAAACATCAAAGCTGTGGAAGCTCGAAGTCGGCCACCCGTAGCCGAACGACTTCGACACGAACCTCGGACAGTTCCCGTGTCTCGGCCTCGCTGAGAGTTGGGCGCGAACGAACAGAAGCAAATTGGTCCTGAAGAGTAAAGGCCTCCTCCTCGCTGGCGTCAATTCCCCTCCGAATGGTCGCAAGCTCGACATTTATGGATTCGAGTTGAGCCGATACGAACGCCAGGCGCTCGCAAGGAGTCTTCTGTTCAGCCTCCACAGCTTCGCGCTCCACCTGACTCCTATCCAAGTCCACTATCAAGTCATCGCGCCGACGGCTCACCCGCTGGACAGACTGAGCGAGTTTAGCTCCGGCAGCGAACCATTCGGCCAAACTAAGCTTCCCCGCCAAGGAGTTGCGCAACTGCTAAAATCGATGCACCTCTGAGGCAAAGTTCTCCACCCACTGCGACAGAACAGGAAAAGTCAGGTACGCAATCCACCTCTCCCTCAATTCAAAAAAAAATGCATCCGCTGCTACCAAAAGCAGAGTCGCAGATAAAAAAAAAA
The DNA here is from genome assembly GCA_019845555.1 of Aristolochia fimbriata. Taxonomy (NCBI): domain Eukaryota; kingdom Viridiplantae; phylum Streptophyta; class Magnoliopsida; order Piperales; family Aristolochiaceae; genus Aristolochia; species Aristolochia fimbriata. The sequence goes on from CM034081.1 coordinate 11,182,032, forward strand.
GAAGGGGAACCTGCGGAAAAAAAAAATTGAAGTCGCAAGAAAAAAAAAAAGGGGCGACAAAAAGAACCAGTCGCCGATCAAAAAAATGAGAAAATGGAGAAACAAAAAAAAAAAGAGTGGGCAAACCGAAGAGGTATACCAACCCTCTTCGACCAACCAAGCGAGAAGCAAATCTCGCGCCCGACAACCGAGCCGGGTGCGACCAAAACAACAATTATTGTTCTCGGCGACCCAAACTGAGAACAGTCTCAAAGTCTCGCGCGCAACAACCAAGCCTGGCGTGACCAAAGCAACCGGCCTCGCGGCAACCAAACCGAAGGCGAACAAAATCGAGTTCTCCAGTGCCCGGCAAACAATTCGGACATAACCAAACGGAGGATTCAACATCTGGTGACAAAGCCAGAAGCCGTACATTCGAGCCCAGTGCCGGACGACCGAGTTGGACAGGAAACGAATGCTACAAAACAACAAGCAAGTGCCCAGCAACTGAGCCAAGCACAGCTCAAAGTCTGCGCCCAACAACAAAACGGACGCGAAGAAAAATGCAGAGACACTACCCGACGACTGAGTCGGGTGCTGTACTACAAACTCCTGCAGCCGGCGACCAAGCCGGACGCAGCCAACAGAATAAGGTACGCAACCCATCTTCTCAAAAAAAAAAAAGGGAGAAAGAAAAAGGTGGTGACAAAAAGAAGTCGTCGCCGAAAAAAAAAAGTTGCGACAAAAATGAGCAGTCGTAAAAGAACAAAAAAAAATGCAGCGACAAAAAGAAGCAGTCGCAAAAGAAAAGAAGTGGTTGACAACCAAACCAGAGCCGACCACTCAGCAGCTCGCAACAGTTCATACCCGGCGATCGAGCCGGGTGCGCCAACACAAGAATTCAGCTTCCTGGTGAGCTAGCCGAGCTCAGCCGAACCAAAGCCTCGGCACTCGGTGGCCAAAACAAAAGTCAGCCTCCTGGCGACCTAGCCGAGCTTAGCCGAACCAAAGCCTCAGCACTCGGTGGCCAAAACAGAAGACTAACCTCCCGGCGACCGAGCTGGCCAAGTTTAAAACAAAAACTGCAACACCCGGTGATTGAATCGTGTGTCGTGCAGCAAATTCCTGCAATCGGCAACCAACCCGGACGCGGCCAACATAACCAGGTACGTAACTCGTCTCTGGACAAAAAAACAAAACAAAAAAGAAGCGGTCGCCAAAAAGGCTGCGACAAAAAGAAGTCGTCGCCAAAAAAAAGAGCTACGACAAAAAGAAGCAGTCGTGAAGTGAAACTGAAAAAGGTCAACACAACTCGCACCCGGCAAACCTTGCCGGCTGCAACCTCAGAACAACTCGCATTAGCAACCATCTCTGGTCGACTGAGACCAAACTGCTAATTGCACCCGGCGTCCAAAACAGGTATGCTAGTGCTGACAGACTGTCTCCTGGCGACCAATCTGGATCAGCCCACAAAAATTTCAGCACCTGGCTACAGAGCCCGGTGCGACCCGAAGGAACTGCAGCACCTGAAGACAGAGCCAGGCGCCACACAAATTCACAACGTTTGGCACAAAAGCTGTCAGTTTGTCACTACAGACAAATTGACAAACACTTAGCGTGTGAGAAAGAGAGAAATGAAATTTAAAAAAAAAAAGAGAGAGAGAGAATGAGAGACTGAGGGAGGAGTCGAAAATGAGAGGAGAGAAAAAGAAGAAGGAAAAGGAAGAGAGAAGAAAAAAAAAGAAAGTGGGAATTCTGGCTTACTCGAACTCAATCTGAGGCTTCCAGGAAAAAAAAAAGAGAGAAATTTTTCTTCACAGTACCTTTGAATTGGATTCGCAGAGAACTCTGACACAAGTCGGGGGGCTCAGAGAAGATAGCAGACGACCAACGTGCAGCCTCCCAAAGTCGCAGACAAGAACAGTCAGTTCAAAGACTGTCTCCCAAAGCAGAGTCGTAGACAAAGTGTAGACTGACAAAAAACGTCAAACCACAGACAGTATCAAATTGTGGACTGACAAAAAGGGGTAGGTCGCAGACAGTCAAGAAGAAAAAGAGGATTTTTTAGAGCAGGTTCACAGGAGAAATTAAGGGAAGTCAATGAGTTCCTCTGTTATGGGAATTAATTAACAAAAGTTAATAAGGAAGAGAATTAGGGCGGGGCCCACGTCCTTTAATTGAGGAGGCACGACCTGGGGAAAACCCTAAGTCAACGCCAACCCAATTAGGGCGGGACCCACACTCCATGGCTAAGGAGGCACGACCTGGGAAAACCCTAGGTCAGCGCCAACCCTGTTAGGGTGGGGCCCACGGTACTGTCTTCTCTTTTCTCTAGCGCTGGAGCAATTTTGCTGACGCAGGAGCTCGCTGATGAGTCAGCGCCACACAGGGCAGGGCCCACGGCGCTGCCTCCCTTCCTCCCCAGCGCTGGAGCAATTTTGCCGAAGCATAAGTCGCCCAAGATGAGTCAGCGCCACACAGGGCAGGGCCCACGGCCCCTGCCTCCCTTCTTCCCCCTGTTGGGGCAGTTCTGCTGGCCTTGGGGCTTCAGCTAATGAGTCGGCGCCACACATGCTTGGGACCCCTGGCCTGCCTCCCTTCCTCCCGTATTTGGAGCAATTCTGCGAAGTCACCCAAGATGAGTCGGCACCACCGGAGGCGGGGCCCGGGCTGCCTCCCTTCTTTCCCTTGCTGGAGCGGTTTTGCGAAGTCGGACTCGGCTGATGAGTCGGGCCACCTGAGGCGGGGCTGCGGCGCTGCCTCCCCTTTTCCCCTGCGTTGCCCCCTTTTTCTCCTGCGCAGAATTAATTTTGTCGAAGCAGAATTTCACCAGATGAGTCAGCACCATGCAATGTGGAGTTCACTACGCAGTCTCTCTCTTCTCCGGCGTTAAAGCAAAGCTATTGAAACTGCACCTCTCACCAGTGCGATGCACACAGAGTCGCCGAGTGACACCTCTTCCCCGGCGCAACATCCAATGTCGCCGAGGTTTGCAGAATTTTGCAAAATCTATCGCGTCGGCCTTCTCTTGGGTTTCGAAACAACTTTCGACAATACTCAAAGCAGACCGTAGCCAACAGCTCAACCCCAATTCGCCATTGTTGGTCAAACCTGGGCGACATCTTTGCCCAGGTATTCATCATTTTTCGATACCGTACATACTCCACATGTACGCGTATACAAAAAAAAAACACAAACAGCTCTAAAACAGCAAGAGAGCCAAAAAAAAAAAAAAAAACGAAAAAAAAAATTTACAAAGTGTACAGAAAATATACACTGTCCTAAAAAAGCAAGAGGATAGAAGAGCATACGTACACAAAAGATAAACGATCCTAAAAGAGTAAGAGGATCAACAAAAAAAAAGAAAAGTGTGTGTGCGTTGTGTTCGTTCATCTTCACTTTCGACACTTGATCGTTTTCTCCAAAACGAACAAGTCTCGAAGGGGGCAATCTGTATGCACCAAGATGTGCATGGCCCAAATTCAACAGGTCCAGGAGTCCAACGATCCAACAAACAAGGTTCGTGGACAAGCCTCGACGATTCACATGGTCATCTGACACAGCCCATCGCCAGAGCCATCCGTCTCGCCGCATCATCGACTCAGTGAGTCATCGTCTAGTCAGCAATGACTCGGTGAGTCATCGCCACATCAGCATGAGTCAGCATACAGTCATCTACCTCAAACGTGGAGATAAAAATCCAGAAAAAGGGACACAATACTCATTCAAGGGCTCTCAACAGAGGAGCTCCTGGTCCTCCTCCCATCTCAACTACAGCAGCAGAAAGGGGATCGTGATCCCCTTTCCCAGGAAAAATTCCTCAATAACTACACAGACTGGCTACAAAAGGCCAGAAGTTCCCTGTCCCAGGGGTTGGAAATTTTGAAGATCGACAGCCTTCTTGCCGAGAAGAAAATACACTCGCGGAAGCACTAAAACCAGAGAAGTTCAGCACTCGCAGTTCGTCGTCCAACAGTTCAACCGGAGCAGCTCTACACGTTCGCCGACAACGTCACAAGTCGAAACACACGGAACACAAATACTTCCGTCCGACCTACCAAAGCCACACCAGATCGTGCTCACTCGTTCCCAGAACTCAAACTTCGACATTCTCGCCAGAAGCCGAAACTTCACCAAATTCACACGGAGATCGAATCAGAGGAAGGCCTAGGAGAGTGAACTCGCATTCCTTATACAAAACACACCTTGTAACACAAATTATTCTAAAGTAATTGAAATATTCTCCCGATCGCGCCTCTTCGCGGACCGGCGGATTTTCGGTGAAACAATATATCATACTATATGCACCAAAATGTGCATGGCCCACTTTCGACAGATCCAGGAGTCCATCGACCCAACAAACAAAGTTCGTGGACAGGCCTCGACAATTCTCGAAGTAATCCGACGCAGCCCATCGTCGAACTCATCTGTCTCGCCGCATCATCGACACAGCGAGCCGTCTCGCCGCATCGTCAACTCAGTGAGTCATCGTCTAGTCAGCAATGACTCGATGAGTCATCGCCACATCAGCATGAGTCAGCATACAGTCAGCCATTTCAAACAGAAAGATGAAAACCTATAAAAGAGGCTACGATCCTCATTCAGGGGGATCTCAACAGGAGCTCCTGGTCTCCCTCCTCCCCTCTTCCCTCAACTTCACGAGCAGAAAGGGGATCATGATCCCCTTTCCCAGGCAAAATCTCTCAACAACAACAAAGGCTGGCTACAAAAGGCCAGACGTTCCCTGTCCCAGGGGTTGGTTGGAAAAATTGAAAAGTTAGAGAAATCACATTCGAAAGGCTCTCTGAACATCAGTGCAGAAGCTCTCTCTCGTTCCCAAATCGAAGGTCCAAAGCTCCCTTCACCAAGAAGAGTTCCTCACGCACAGAGGTTCTTTCATCGCAAAGAAGTCAACATCTGCAGTTCGTCGTTCTACAGCTCGACCGGAAGCAATTTTACACCGTCGTCGGCATCGTCACAAGTCGAAATACACGGAACACAAATACTTCCGTCCGACCGACAAAAGCCACACCATATCGTGTACATTCGTTTCTGTAACTCGAAGTCTCGACGACGACCTCGCCAGAAGCTTTAACTTCACCAAAAACACACGGAGATCGAATCAGAGGAAGCCTAGGAGAGTGAACTCGCATTCCTTGATATTTACAACACACCCTGTAACACAAATTTATTCTAAAGTAATTGAAATATTCTCTCGGTCGCGCCTCTTTGCGGACCGGCGGATTTTCGGTGAAACAGATTTGGCACGCCCGGTGGGACCTTTCCTACCTCTCATCTCCTTCTCCGTCCAACCAAAACAAATCTCCAACCTCAGCCATGGCCAGCAACGCCAACAACGGCAACAACAACAACAACAATGGGGGCAAGCAAACTGCCTCCTCGAGCTCTGCCCAATCGCGCTCCGCCGCAACCGCAGGTTCAACTATTGGAACTCGCGGATCTGCTTTCGCATCGCCGGCCAACGTTCGTGTTCCTACCTCACCACCACCGGCCACTCGTCCAATGACGAGAGCTATGGCCAGGAATTTGTCTACGGGACAAGCTCCTTTCATGCTGACGCCGCCCGTCAAAGCGCCTTATTAGGTGCCCACAGGCTACCGCGGCCTCCAGCAAACCAGCCACGGTCGCCGCTAAACTGCTGCCAGCGATGGCCAAGCCAACATATCTGGCTGTCGCTGCATCTCCTCCTCCTCGCAGCCCGACTGCCAGTCCGACGCAGTCGCCGCCATCACGGAGAAACTCTATTGTTCCCACCTTAGTACAGCAATACGAGCAAAGCGGGGGCATCTCCTCTCTCCCTGCGACCTGAACACACTCTGTTTCGGCTTCCTCCGTACAGAGAACATCGGCGACAGACAACTCGCCGGTTATGTTGGTCTCACACGACCTCCTGGCCGCACTCAATGCAGCAGCTGGTCCACCACCAATCCGTTCACCTCGCCGACAAACAACGGCGACCTCCCCTACCGCAACATCACCTATCTCGTCCTTCCGATTCTCACCGACGGCAGTCACTACAAGTCAGTCGTCGCCCAGAGCCACCTTTCACAATCAACCTGCGACTGGTCCTTCTGACTGGTCCTCCACAACAACCACCTCTCCAATGAAGTCACCAACGAAGGCTTCATATCTTCAAGCTGCGTCAAGAATAACTACCCCGACGCAAACTGTCAAGATGGCCGCGATGACGACTTCGGCCAAAACTATTGAAGAACAGCTTGCCGAGATGCAGGCTGCAATAAAGGAGCAAAGCGAACAGCTGCGCATAAAAGATGCGCAGCTTGCAGCCCGTGATGCTCAACTAGCAGCTCGCAATGATCAAATTGCGAAGTTGTTTGAACGGCTCAAAATGGGCACAACCACCAATAACACCGGTGGCGCCTCTCAAGAAGTCGACCGAAATCGGCCGACTACCAGCCTCAGCCGAAATGACGCGAGAAGACTCTTCCTCCGACGACGAGCTGCCGCCCGTCGCTCCAGTGGCCATCCACAGAAGCCGACCTGAAGTCGATCCATCAGCTCTCACACTTGACTCCATTACGAGCTCATCAACCGTGCAAGATGCGAAGCGATTGTCGGCGACCACAAATCATTAAGCCTACAAGAGGCCGTACACCACGAGAGGATCCAGAATATTCCAATGCCAATCGGCTATCACCCTCCCAAGTTTCAACAATTCAACGGCGGCGGCCACCCAAAGCAGCATGTCGCACATTTCGCCGAAACTTGCAACAACGCCGGCACGGGGCGGCGACCTATTGGTCAAGCAGTTCGACCCCGATCGCTGAAGGGAAATGCCTTCGATTGGTACATCGAGCTGCCTCAAGAGTCTATTGACGGTTGGGAGCAACGGAGAGCGAATTCCTCGGTCGATTCTACAAGATTTTCGGCGCATTTGTAACACTAGTCGAGATCGCCAATCTAAAAACAGAAGAAAGGCAAAAAGTGGTCGACTACATCAACCGATGGAGGAACCCGAGCCTCAATTGCAAAAGAAAGCTCGAATCTATCATTTCGAAGCGAAATAGAAATGTGCTCACGGGAATGCGATGGAACCTCCTCTGCTACATACAGAGCCGAAGGCCGAAAGATTTCCAAGAGCTCGCAACTGAAGCTCACAATATGGAAAACCTGATAGAAGAACGAGGAGAAGAAGGATCCTCTTCCGCCGACCCTCGCAAAAAGGGGAAGGCATCTGCTGCTACTGCATCCAAAGAAACGAAAGAGAAATCAAAATCCTCTTTCGCGACAAATACTGTCGAACCAATCAAGGTCGGCAGTAAGGTCAAGCAGACTTACCTCCCACGACAATTGACGGGAGGTTTCAAGAAGTTGACACTGGAAGAACGACAGGCAAAGACATATCCCTTTGCCGATGCCGACGTTCCCATCATGCTCGATCAGCTGCTGGACAACCAACTATTGAGGCTGCCAGAAATCAAAAGGCCTGGCGACCAATCCAAAAGCAAAGATCCCAATTTTTGTAAATACCATCGACTGGTTGGGCACTCGACGGAAAAATGTTTTGTCTTGAAGGATCGCATCATGGAGCTAGCGGCGCAAGGCCGTATTGAAATTGAAGGAGCTGAAAACACAGCCTCCTCATATGCCATCTCCATCCGAGCAGAGCCGAATCAGCTAACTCGGCCAAACAAGAAGCAGGCCACGAAGAAGGAGTACCGACCAAACCCCGGTTCCTCCAGCCGACCGCACAATCACAGACGACCACCGGTTAAGGTCGCAGCAAAACCGGCACCCCATGAACAAGCTGCAGCCGACGCAGAGGGGTGGATCTTGGTCACCCAGAGAAAGAAGCCTATTCGAGAAATCGAACTGGCACCGGTGACCATCAAAACAAAAGCAAAGCGGCCAAACAAAAGAGCCGCGAAACGTCAAAGAAAAGCTCCTAGGACTGACGTCCAGGGGGCAAACAAAAAGAAAAGAAGACCCGTCACATTGGCGGAGTTCTTCCCGAAGGAGTTCCTCTCGCCGCCTGCAATGGTGGCGACCTGCTCAACAGCTCCTCCCGAGCAAACAACAGCAACAAAAGAGAAGGGCAAAAGACCTGTCGTCGAATGCGACGACCTCGAGACGTCGCTCAAACAAATTTCACATCTCAACAAAATAGAAGATGATCTCGATTTGGACATCAGGTCCAGACAAGCTTTAATCCGAGTCCTCGACAAACCAGAGGAACTCAAAGCTGAGCTCGAGTTGCTGCTGATGAGAAAGCACGACGTGCCGAAAGTCGGGTTAACCCCTCCTTTTCGAAAAGAAGAGGAAGATGCCTACACCAAAGCGCATCTCACAAAGTCGGAGGAAGCATTGGTCGTCACATGCCCGCCCTGCATTACATTCAGAGAAGAAGACGCACAATTGGGGTCAAAGAATCACAACAGACCGTTGTTCGTCTCTGGCTATATCAGGGATCACAAAATCAACCGTATCCTCATCGACTGTGGATCTGCAGTCAACATTCTGCCCATCCGTACGATGAAGAATATAGGTCTCTCTGCTGGCGACCTTTCTCCAAGTTCTCTCCTCATTCAAGGCTTCAACCAGGAGGGCCAGAGAACGCTCGGCATGACGAACCTGAAGCTGCACATCGGGGATATGGTAGCCGACACGCCTCTTCAAGTCATCGACTCTAGGATGTCCTACAATTTGCTCCTGGGTCAACCATGGCTTCATTCGAACGGAGTCGTACCATCCACTCTGCACCAATGCTTCAAGTATTGGGAAAACGGCGAGCAGAAAATGGTGTATGCCGACGAAAGCCCATTCACAGAAGCAGAGGCGTCGTTCGCAGATGCTAAATTCTATCTGACGACCAGACCGACAGTCAAATTGTCACCTTGGTCGAACCAAGCAGCGAACGCTAAAGGTACCCCGACGCAGGATGCATCGTCCAAACAACCGGTGCAAGATGTAACATTAAAACGATCGTCGCTGATCAGCCAAACCACGGAGACTTCGACGCCAAGTTGCATCTCCCAAACAGACCACGACGCAAGTCGTAACTCCACAGCAGCCAGCACACAGTCATAAATCGGCCACAGTCGCGCCTACACCAAAGCGGCGCAACATGCCCATCTTGCGATACATTCCACAGTCCCAAAGGAAGAAGGGAGAGGCCCCCCTAGTCGCCTGCAACAAAATCCAGCCGACCCCGTTGCCAGAAAAAGTCACGCTTCCTCTACCAAAATTAGAGAAAAGAAGTATCGTGAAGCAGCTGCCGAACCAACAACAGTTGCCGTCCACACGCTCAAATGAAGGCTTCGACCCAAATGCCTACCGGTTGATGGCCAGAGCAGGGGGCAATCTTACAAAAGACGAGATTCACGCCAAGCCTCCTGTGACTTTACCCGTCTTCACTCCAGAGCAGGAGAAGCTAAAGAACGAAGGGCAGCGCATCAGTCAAGGTCGCCTGGGCCTTGGCTATGAAAAGCCAAAGCCAATCAAGATCTATACAGCCCAAACGAAGCCGGTAAAGATAACCCGAAAATCATCGGCAGACGTGTACCAAGTCTCAGTTGGCCAAATCCCAACAGGGGAACAGGATACTTCAAAGCCGGTGATTATTTACACAAAAGCAGTCATCAATCGACGTCAACCAAAGAAAGACGGCGAGCCAGTCATCATCTATACTTTGAAAGCAGCCCTCGCACGAGCTCGCGCATACGACTCGGTAATGGTGAATCACATCTCCGTCACCGACGACGAACAAGATGATGAGGAATTTGTTTTGAAAGAGGCTCCGGCTGAATTCGAAGAAGGAGGCCAGTCAACCGTCGATGAGTTAAAGAAAGTCGACTTGGGCACATCAGAGGACCCCAGGCCGACATTCCTCAGTGCTTCATTGACGGCCGATGAAGAGGTCGAATACATGGCGCTGCTCCACGAATATCGCGACATCTTTGCCTGGAACTACACAGAGATGCCTGGCCTCGACCCGCGAGTGGCAGTCCACAAGTTGGCGGTTCATCCCTCTGTTCGACCAGTGAAGCAATCACAACGACGATTCCGGCCAGAATTAGTGCAAGAAATCGAAAAGGAGGTCGACAAGTTGATCGCAGCAAATTTCATCAGGGAGGTGAAATACCCGTCCTGGATTGCAAACATCGTCCCAGTCAAAAAGAAGACTGGCCAAATTCGGGTTTGCGTCGACTTTCGCGACCTGAACAAAGCGTGACCGAAGGATGACTTCCCTCTGCCAATTACCGAGCTCATGGTCGATGCGACGATAGGTCACGAGGCTCTATCTTTCATGGACGGGTCCTCCGGCTACAACCAAATTCGGATGGACCCAAAAGATGAAGAACTCACTGCTTTCCGCACCCCCAAAGGCATCTTCTGCTACAAAGTTATGCGTTCGGACTCAAAAAATGCCGGGCGCGACATATCAAAGAGCGATGCAAAACATCTTCGACGACTTCCTCCATAAGCGAAGTCGAATGCTACGTCGGCGACTTGGTGGTGAAAACAAAGCAGATAGCCGACCATCTTCGACCTCCGGGCAGTATTTGAGAAGCTGCGACGGTTTCAGCTAAAATGAATCCGTTAAAGTGTGCTTTTCGGCGTCACCTCCGGCAAATTCTTGGGATTCCTCGTCCATCACAGAGGAATCGAAATAGACCAGTCGAAAATCGATGCCATTCAAAAGATGTCGGAGCCCAGAAACGTCTCTGAGCTCAAAGGCTTCCAAGGTCACCTGGCGTACATCCGCCGCTTCATTTCGAACCTTGCCGGGAGGTGCCAGCCTTTCAGCCAGCTGCTGAAGAAGGGTACACCGTTCGAGTGGGACGATGCATGTCGGAACGCCTTTAACAACATAAAGGCATATCTCACCAAGCCACCAGTGCTCGTAGCTCCGATCGTCGACAAACCACTGCTGCTGTACATCGCAGCACAGGAGAAGTCGGTGGGAGCTCTTTTGGCTCAATGTGATGAGGACAACAAAGAACGTTCTCTCTACTACCTTAGCCGAACATTGGTGGGGCCGAGCTCAACTATCGCCCGATTGAGAAGACTTGTCGGCTCTCATATTCGCAGTTCAAAAGCGGCACTACCTCTGGCGATTCGACAAATCTCATTTCAAGAGCTGATCCGTTGAAGTATATTATGTCACGACCAATTCTCTCTCGGTCATTTGGGCGAAATGGGCGCTGCTTCTCTCGAATTTGAGATCAACCGTTCATAACGAGCTATCAAAGGTCAAGCTCTTGCTAATTTCTTGGCCGACCACCGGGCCGGGCGAATGGGAGTTAGCGAGGAATTCCTGCAGGCGAAGAAATATTCCTGGTCGAAGTACTTCCCCTTGGGAGATGTATTTTGGCGCCGCCGACGAAGAAATGGAGCTGGCGCTGGAGTCCTTTTCGTGTCTCCAAAGAAGGATCTACTGCCGCCAGATTCGTCGTGTTGTCCCAGATCTGTTCGAACAATGAAGCAGAGTATCAAGCCATCCTCCACGGGACTCGGTATAGCGGTCGAGATGCAACCGCCGCAATTAAATATCTCTGGCGACTTCGGATTTGGTCATCAAGCAATTGTCAGGAGAGTTTGAAGTCAAGAAACTCGAGCTCGAACCTCTCACGGAGATATGCGGTGAACTTCTGGCCCAAATCCCGGAAGTTTCACTCCACTATGTCCCTCGCTCAGAATGGGCCAGCTGACACATTAGCCGGCATTGCCGCCAGCTTAGCACGCCGACGAACGGCCAAACCAAGTTCCCATTTGTGAGCGATGGGTCATCCCTCCACCACCCGCGAGGAAGAAAAAGAAGAAGAGCAAAAGAGGAGGAGAGGAAGAATCTCTCCCTATCTCGGCTAGCCAAAATCAGACCGAGGACTGGCGCAAGCCTATCATCAACTTCCTTCGTCACAGCACACTCCCGGTCAACCCTACGAGCGAGCGAGTCAAATTGGCCGGACAGCTCCTCGGTGCGTTTTCATCAACGACATACTCTACCAGAAGGTCGTGCGAAGGTCCGCTCCTTATTTGTCTTTCAAAAGAAGAAGGACTGCAAGTGCTGAAAGAAACACATGGTGGGATCTGCGGCGCACATCAAGCTGGCCCAAAGCTCCACCTACAGGTCAAAAGACTCGGCTACTATTGGCCAACTATGCTCAGGGACGCCATCGAAATGGCTCGAACCTGCAAACCGTGCCAACTCCATGCCGATTACATACATCAACCACCGGTGCCGCTTCACCCAATGGTCGCTTCCTGGCCATTCGAAGCTTGGGGTATGGATATCATCGGCCCTATCACTCCTAAGTCCGACTCCGAACGGCAATACATCTTGGCTGCCACCGACTATTTCTCCAAATGGGCAGAAGCTGCAGCCTATAGAGAGGTCAAAGCCACCACCGTCGCCGACTTCATCCGAACTCAAATCATATACAGATATGGAGTTCCACGATATATTGTGACGGACAACGGCACACCCTTCAGAAACATAATCATGGACCGCTTCTACGAAAAATTTCGCATACAACAGCGGATGTCGTCAGCTTACAACCCGGCAGCCTATGGACTCGCAGAGGCCTTCAATAAGACACTCTGCAAAATTCTGAAGAAAACGGTCGGCACCCACAAAAGGAGTTGGGACGAAAAGCTTCCCGAAGCTTTATGGGCATACAGAACGACGGCCAGAACGCCTACCCAGTCGACTCCATACTCGCTGGTTTATGGCTCCGAAGCGGTGCTCCCTCTCGAAGTACAACTCCCTTCCTCACGCATAGCAGTAAGAGAAGGACTGACGACGGAGGAATGTGCCCAATTGAGGCTCGCCGAACTTGAGTCTCTCGATGAACAACGACTCGAGGCACAACAACGTCTCGAATGCTATCAGTCCCGAATGACCAGAGCCTTCAATAAAAAGGTACGACTCAGGTCATTCCAGAAAGGCAATCTCGTGCTCACAGTAAGACGGCCGATGCTTTTCACCAGCAAAACCGGGGGCAAATTCGCCCCAAAGTGGGAAGGACCTTACGTGGTGCTGGAGGCCTATACCAATGACGCCTATAAGCTCGTCACTGCAAGCGGGTCGGAGCTGTCAATAACGAACGGTAAATTTCTCAAACGATTTTACCCATGAAAAGGGCAGCGGAAAAAAAAAACGCGTGCGAAAAGGAAAAGTAGTCGAATAAAGGAGAGTACTTATCATAAAAAATCAAATGGGAATATTCTCAGCCTCACAAAACATAAACGAGGCAAACAAAAAAAAAATGCAAAGGAAAGAAAGAGTGATATGGCCTCAAAGTCGCGGAAGCTCGAAACTGGTAAGTTGGCCCTTCAAACGAATCACCTCAGCCTGGGCGTCGGCTAGCTCATGTCCCTCTTGCTCGCTAAAGGTAGGTCGAGCTCTAACCTCAGCCAAACGTCGACGAATAATGGCAGCCTCTTCATCTTTTGCATCAAGCTGTCTCCTATCGGTCGCAAGTTGTGCATCCAAAGAGTCAAGTCGAGCTGAAACCTGAGTGAGCTGCTCGCGAAGCCGCTTCTGCTCCTCTTCCGCAGCCTGCCTAGCCGCCCGATTCTGGTCGACACTAGCGGACAGTTGGTCACGACTGCTGGTCACACGTCGCTCAGCTTCAGTAAGTTCAGCCTCTGCAACTTGGCGCTCTTCTAGACTGAGCTTCCCCTCCAACGAACAGCGCAGGCGCAGCAGTCGAGCCGCCCCGGATGCGACTCCTCAACCCAATGCTCCAAAGTAGAGGTGTCAATACCCACCTCCATCAACCTCTCAAGGACAACGTGGGTATCCTCGACCAATTCGGGTGAACTTGGATCACTGGACGACTCCACAAGTCATGCACATTCATGAGCGTGGGCGCAGACTTGGACTGACTTCCAAATACCGATTCGCCGTGAGGTAATAACATCAACTTCTCCTCTCCGTTTGAATCTCTAACCCGCAGGCAGCGTCGCGCAACACCGTCGAATAGAACAGGGACATCCGCGAAACTGAAGCTGAGACAGTAGACATCTGCGGCAAAACAAACAGGTACATCAATCACACAAAAAAAAAAAAATCTTTGCATCCTCTGCGACAAAAAAAAAAGAGAGCAGAGTCGCAAATAAAAAACAAAAGAAGGGGAACCGGCGAAAAAAAAAAATCGAAATCGCAAGAAAAGATAAACAGAGGGACGACAAAAAGAACCAGTCGTCAGTCAAAAAAAAAAAATGGAGAAACAAAAAAAAGAGAGTGGGTAAAACTGAATGGGTCTACCGATTCTCTTCTGCTCGAGAAGCCAACCTCGCTACCAAAAAAAGAAGCGGTCGGTAGCGAAAAAAAGAATGCAGCATTCAGCGGTCGAGCTGAGTGCAATCAAAGCAAAGTCGCTACTCCTGATAGCCAATCCGGGTGGAGCACATCTTCAAATTCGCAGCCAACTACAAGGCTGGCCGCAGTCAAACAAAAAGAAAGCAGCATCCGACGACCAAGTCGGGTGCGACCAAAACAACAACACTGCTCTCGACGGCCCAAACCGAGAACAGTCCCGAAGTCTCGCGGCCACCAAACCGAAGACGAATAGAACAGAGTTCTCCAGTGCTCGACGATCAAGTCAGGTGCTCCCAAAACAGAGAATTCAGCATCTAACGACAGAGTTAGACGCCGCATACCCGATCCTAGTGCCGGACGACCGAGTTGGACAGGAAAGGGATATTACGAAACAAAAATGCCCGGCGGCCAGGCCAGGCGCAACTCAACTCATTGCAACAAAAATGCCCGGCGGCCAGGCCAGGCGCAACTCAACTCATTGCGACCAAATCCAACAGTTGGCCGCGACCAAAACAGACGCCCAACACCAAAACGGACGTGAAGAAGAGTGCAAAAAACACTACCCGACGACCGAGTCGGGTGCTGCACTTCACACTCCTCGCGGCGACCGAATCGAGCCGGACGCGCAACCAACAGAACAAACAAGCTTCGCACCGGGCGATCGAGCCAGGTGCATCAACGCTGGAATTCAGCCTCCTAGCAACTTTGCCGAGCTCACCCGAACCAAAGCCTCGGCACTCGGTAACCACAACAGATGTCAAACCTCCGGTGACCAGAGCCGACCGCGAATCAAAGGGTATCAGGCACGTAACTCGTCCCAAAGAAAGAAAAAAAAAGAAAAAGCAGCGACAAAAAAGAAGTCGCCAAACAAAAAAAAGGCCAAAAAAAAAAAAAAAGAAGCCGTCGTTCAAAAAAAAAAAAGCTACGACAAAAAAGAAGGTCGTGTAAGAAGAAGAAAAAAAAAAAAAGTCAACACAAAGTCGCGACTGGCGACCTTTGCCGGTTGCGACCTCAACACAATTCGCGACCGCTGACCTTTGCCGGCTCGCGACCTCAACCTGGTCGCACCGGCGACCTTTTGCCGGCCGCGACCTCAACCTGGTCGCACCGGGCGACCTTTGCCGGCTGCAACCTCAACACTGGTCGCGACCCGGCGACTTTTGTCGGCCGCGACCTCAACAACCACTCGCGACTGGCGACCCTTTTGTCGGCTGTAACCTCGCGATTAGCAACCAATTCTGGCCATCTGCGACCAGACCGCTAATTGCACTCGGCAACCAAAATAGGTATGCTAGCGCAGACATGATCGCTCTCCTGGCGACCAAGCGGGATCAACCCACGTAAATTTTAGCAACCGGCGACCGAGCCAGTAGCGACCGAATGAACCTCAAGACTGGCACGGCGACAGAGCCAGCGCCACATAAAAAAATCACAACGCTGGTAATAAAACTGTCGATTTGTCACAAAGACAAATTGACAAATACTTAGACCGCAAGACAGAGAGAAAAGAAAAAAAATTCAAAAAAAAAAGAGAGAACAATTCGAAAAAAAAAAAAAAGAGAGAGAAAATTAGAGACTGAGGGAGGAGTCGAAAATGAGAATAGAGAAAAAGAGGAAGAAAAAGGAAGATGACAAGACAAAAAAAGAGAGTGGGGAAACCTGGCTGACTTGAAGCCAATCCGAGCCTGCCAGGAGAAAAAAAAATTTCTTCCTTTTACAGTACCTTTGAATCGGATTCGTAGAAAACTCTGACACAAGCCCGAGGGATCAGAGAAGATAGCAGACGACCACGAGCAGCCTCCCAAAGTCGCAGACAAAAAACAGTCAGTTCAAAGACTGTCTCCTAGAACACAGCAGGCAGAGCACAGACTGACAGAAAACGCCAAACCACAGAATCTCAAATCGTGGATTGACAAGAAAAAAACAGTCGTCACAGATGGTCAAGAAGAAAAGGAGGATTTTTTAGAGCAGATTCACAGGAGAAGCTAAGGAAAGTCAATGAGTTCCTCTGATAGGGGATTAATTGACTAAAGTTATCAAAGAAGGGAATTAGGGCGGGGCCCACATCCCTTAATGGAGGAGGAACGATTTGGGAAAACCCTAGGTCAGCGCCAATCCAATTAGGGCGGGACCCACAATCGATCAAATTAAAGATGCGACCTGGAAAACCCTAGGTCAACATGAAACCTATTGGGGTGGGGCCCGCAGCAAGCCCCGACCCCCCCTCCCTCTTCCTTTCCCTTCCTCTCTTCCTCCCGCTTAGCCTCTCTTTCTCTTCCCCTCCCTCTCCCCTCCCTCTTCCTTTCTCCTTTCTCTTTCTCCCATGTTCCCCCCCTTTTCTCCCCCTTTTTTTTCTCTTTTTTCCTCCCTTCCCCACAGGTCCCCTTCCTCCTCTCTCCGCCTCCCTCTCCCCGTCCTTCCTCCTCCAGCTTCCTCCTCTTTTCCTTTTCTCCTTTGGTCCCCAGGCTCCCCCTCCAGCCCTGGCTTGACCCCCTCCCCTCCCCTCCAGGGCCTCGGGATCCCCTCCTCCGTTTTTTCCTCCCTCCGCCTCCAGTTCTCTCTGGTTTCAGTTCAGGTCATTCCTGGTTCCATTCGGTTTCCTCTCAGTTTTCCCCTCTTCACCTCGATCTTCCTCTCCCTTAAAGCCCATCTCCCTTCCCCCTTGTTCTCCCGTTCTCATCCTCCCGCCCGCGGCGTCGGCTCCCCTTACCTCCCGTTCTCCTCCTCTCCCTCCGGCGTCGGCGCCCCCATCATCCCCTGTTCCGACTTCGTGCCCAACGACTATGTGCAAGAGGGCCTATGCTCTCGCTCCAAGTTCGAGGCACCAAAAAAATAAAAGAAGAAGAAGAAAAAAAATATAATAAAAAAAAGCAAAAAATTTGCTCAACGAGAAGGGTGTCACCGAGAGCTGCATTGATCTTCATTGCGACCAGTTCTACAGAATTCGACAAATTCTTTGGGTCGTCTAGTCGCGAAATCCAAGCCAGACGGGCCCACGGCGTTGCCTCCCTTTTTGCCAAAATCGGAGCAACTCCACTGCCGCATAAGCAATTCTGTCGAAATCGGAGCAACTCCGCTGCCACAGAAGTAATTCTGCCAAAATCGAAGTAACTTCGCAGCCGCAGGAGCTCGTCGCCGAGTCAGCGCCACTCAGGCCGGGGCCCACGGCGCTGCCTCCCCTTCCACAACCGGAACAATTCAGCCGGCCGGACGGAGTTACGCGAAATCGAACAACTCATTTGCCGTTGAAACAATTCTGCCGAAATCAGAGCAACTCCGCTGCCGCATAAGCAATTCTGCCGAAATCGGAGCAACTCCGCTGCCGCAGAAGCAATTCTGCCAAAATCGGAGTAACTTTCTTTACCCGAGGGCTTCGTCGCGAAGTCGGTCGCCACGAGCCGAGGCCCGGCGGCTGCCTCCCCTTCTGCCGAAACTGGAACAATTCTGCCGAAGCCGAAGCAATTCTGCCGAAGCCGAAGCAATTCTGCCGAAGCCGTCCTCCCTTCCTCCAGCATAGAACCAGTCCCGCCGAAATCGAATTTCACCAGATGGGTCAGCGCCACACAGTGTGAAGCTTGTTGTGCAATCTCCCTCTTCTCCGGAGTTCTTTGTTGTTCAAACCTGCGACATCTCTGCCCAGGTGTTCATCATCTCTCAGACCAGTACATACTCCACATGTCTGGCAGATACAAAAAAAAAAAAAAAAAAAAAAAAAAAAAACAAACTCTAAAACAAAGAAGAGAGCCAAAAAAAAAAAAAAAGAAGAAGAAAAGAAAAGATTGAAAAAAAAAAATATACATACATAGTGTCTGAGAGAATATACATTGTCCTAAAAAAGCAAGAGGACAGATAGAAAATCATTACACAAAATATAAACGATCCCAACAAGAGAAAGAGGATCAAAAAAAAAATGTGTGTTGTGTTCGTTCATCTTCTCGTTCGAAACTTGTTCGTTCCTCCCGAACGAACAAGTCTCGAACGGGGCAATCTGTATGCACCAAAATGTGCATGGCCCACTTTCGACAGATCCAGGAGTCCATCGACCCAACAAACAAAGTTCGTGGACAGGCCTCGACAATTCTCGAAGTAATCCGACGCAGCCCATCGTCGAACTCATCTGTCTCGCCGCATCATCGACACAGCGAGCCGTCTCGCCGCATCGTCAACTCAGTGAGTCATCGTCTAGTCAGCAACGACTCAATGAGTCATCGCCACGTCAGCATGAGTCAGCATACAGTCAGCCATTTCAAACATAAAGATGAAAACCTATAAAAGAGGCTACGATCCTCATTCAGGGGGATCTCAACGGGAGCTCCTGGTCTCCCTCCTCCCCTCTTCCCTCAGCTTCACGAGCAAAAAGGGGATCATGATCCCCTTTCCCAGGCAAAATCTCTCAACAACAACAAAGGCTGGCTACAAAAGGCCAGACGTTCCCTGTCCCAGGGGTTGGTTGGAAAAATTGAAAAGTTAGAGAAATCACATTCGAAAGGCTCTCTGAACATCAGTGCAGAAGCTCTCTCTCGTTCCCAAATCGAAGGTCCAAAGCTCCCTTCACCGAGAAGAGTTCCTCACGCACAGAGGTTCTTTCATCACAAAGAAGTCAACATCTGCAGTTCGTCGTTCTACAGCTCGACCAGAAGCAATTTTACACCGTCGCCGTCATCGTCACAAGTCGAAATACACGGAACACAAATACTTCCGTCCGACCGACAAAAGCTACACCAGATCGTGTACATTCGTTTCTGTAACTCGAAGTCTCGACGACGACCTCGCCAGAAGCTTTAACTTCACCAAAAACACACGGAGATCGAATCAGAGGAAGCCTAGGAGAGTGAACTCGCATTCCTTGATATTTACAACACACCCTGTAACACAAATTTATTCTAAAGTAATTGAAATATTCTCTCGGTCGCGCCTCTTCACCGAAAATCCGCCGGTCCGCGAAGAGTTACTCCGATTTTGGCAGAATTACTTCTGCGGCAGCAGAGTTGCTCCGATTTCGGTAGAATTGCTTCTGCGGCACCGGAGTTGCTCCGATTTCGGCAAAAAGGGAGGCAACGCCGTGGGCCCGTCTGGCTTGGATTTCGCAACTAGACGACCCAAAGAATTTGTCGAATTCTGTAGAACTGGTCGCAATGAAGATCAATGTAGCTCTCGGTGACACCCTTCTCGTTGAGCAAATTTTTCTCTTTTTTTTTTTTTAAATATTTTTTTCTTCTTTTTTTTTTTGGCGCCGAACTTGGTGCGAGAGCATTGGCCCTCTTGCACATAGTCGTTGGGCACGAAGTCGGAACAGGGGATGATGGGGACGCCGACGCCGGAGGGAGAGGAGGAGAACGGGAGGTAAGGGGAGCCGACGCCGCGGGCGGGAGGCGGAGAACGGGAGAACAAGGGGGAAAGGAGATGCGAAGCGGAAGGGAGAGGAAGATTGAGGTGAAGAGGGGAAAATTGAGAGAGGAACGAAGCCAGCCGCGGAAGCCAGAGACGGAATTGAAACCAGAGAGAGGAATTGAGGCGGAGGGATGGGAGGAAAACCGGAGGCGAGGGGATCCGAGGTCGCGGGAGAGGGAGGGGAGAGGCTGGAAGGAGGGAATGAGAGAGGATAAAATGGAGGGAGAGAGAGGAACCGGAGAGGGAGGCTTCGGGGGGGGAACTAACCCAAGCTGACGGAGAGGGAATGGTCAGAGAGGGAGGATCGGGGAGGAGGAAAGGAGAAAGGAGAAAAGGGGAAGGGGGGGGGGAGAAAAAAAAAAAAAGGGGGGCGTGGAAGCGAGCGGGAGAAAGAGAAAGGAGAAAGGAAGCGGGAGGGGGAGAGGGAGAGAAGAGAAAGAGAGGCGAGGCGGGAGGAAGAGAGGAAGGGAAAGGAAGAGGGAGGGGGGGGTCGGGGCTTTGCCGTGGGCCCCACCCCAATAGGTTTCATGTCGACCTAGGGTTTTCCAGGTCGTGCATCTTTAATTTGACAATTGTGGGTCCCGCCCTAATTGGATTGGCGCTGACCTTGGGTTTTCCCAAATCGTGCCTCCTCCATTAAGGGATGTGGGCCCCGGCCTAATTCCCTTCTTTGATAACTTTAGTCAATTAATCCCCTATCAGAGGAACTCATTGACTTTCCTTAGCTTCTCCTGTGAATCTGCTCTAAAAAATCCACCTTTTCTTCTTGACCATCTGTGACGACTGTTTTTTTCTTGTCAATCCACGATTTGAGATTCTGTGGTTTGGCGTTTTCTGTCAGTCTGTGCTCTGCCTACTGTGTTCTAGGAGACAGTCTTTGAACTGACTATTTTTTGTCTGCGACTTTGGGAGGCTGCTCGTGGTCGTCTACTATCTTCTCTGATCCCTCGGGCTTGTGTCAGAGTTTTCTACGAATCTGATTCAAAGGTACTGTAAAAGGAAGAAATTTTTTTTTTCTCCTGGTAGGCTCGGATTGGCTTCGAGTCAGCCAGGTTTCCCCACTCTCTTTTTTTTTGTCTTCTCATCTTCCTTTTTCTTCCTCTTTTTCTCTATTCTCATTTTCGACTCCTCCCTCAGTCTCTCATTTTCTCCCTTTTTTTTCGAATTGTTCTCTCTTTTTTTTTTTTGAATTTTTTTTTTTTTCTTTTCTCTCTGTCTTGCGGTCTAAGTATTTGTCAATTTGTCTGTTGTGACAAATCGACAGTTTTGTGCCAGCGTTGTGATTTTGTGTGGCCCCAGCTCTGTCGCCAGTCTGAGAGGTTCATTCACATGCGGGACTCTCTACCGCCGGATGCTGAAATTTACGTGGGTTGATCCGCTTGTTGCCGAGAGACAGTCTGTCTGCGCTAGCATACCTGTTTTGGTTGCCGAGTGCAATTAGCGATCTGGTCATGATAGGCCAGAATTGGTTGCTAATGCGAGGTTGCGGCCGGCAAAGGGTCGCCGGGGTGCGAGTGGGCTATTGAGGTCGCGGCCGGCAAAAGTCGTCGGTCGCGAGGTGTGTTGAGGTCGCCAGCCGGCAAAGGTCGCCGGCGACCAGGTTGAGGTCGCAACCGGCAAAGGTCGTCGGGTCTTGGTAGGTTGAGGTCGCGAGTCGGCAAGGTCGCCGGGTCTGATTATTGAGGTCGCAGGCCGGCAAAGGGTCGCCGGGTGCGACTGATGGTTGACTTTTTTTTTTTTTCTTCTGACTGCTTCTTTTTGTCGTAGCTTTTTTTTTGAGCGACGGCTTTTTTTTTTTTCGTGCCCTTTTTCTTGTTTATATTTGCTTCTTTTTTGTCTTGCTTTTTCTTTTTTTTCTTTCGGGACGAGTTACGTGCGACACCCTTTGATTGTGGTCGGCTCGGTCGCTGGAGGTTGGACATCTGTTGTGGTTACCGAGTGCGAGGCTTTGGTTCGGCTGAGCTCGGCAAAGTTGCTAGGAGGCTGAATTCCAGCGTTGATGCACTGGCTCGGTCGCTGGGTGCGAAGCTTGTTCTGTTGGTTGCGTCCGCTCGATTCGGTCCGCCGCCCAGGAGTGTGAAGTGCAGCACCGACTTCGGTCGTTGGGTAGTGTTTTTTTTTGCACTCTTCTTCACGTCCGTTTTGGTGTTACGCGTCTGTTTTGGTCGTGACCAACCTGTTGGATTTGGTCGCAATGAGTTGAGTTGCGCTGGCCTGGCCGCCGGGCATTTTTTTTTCGCAATATCCCTTTCCTGTCCAACTCGGTCGTCCGGCACTAGGATCGGGTATGCGGCGTCTAACTCTGTCGTTAGATGCTGAATTCTCTGTTTTGGGCGCGCCTGACTTGATCGTCGAGCACTGGAGAACTCTGTTCTATTCGTCTCCGGTTTGGTGGCCGCGAGACTTCGGGACTGTTCTCGGTTTGGGCCGTCGAGAATAGTGTTGTTGTTTTGGTCGCACCCGACTCGGTCGTCGGATGCTGCTTTCTTTTTTTTTGACTGCGGCCAGCCTTGTAGTTGGCTGCGAATTTGAAGATGTGCTCCACCCGGATTGGCTATCGGGAGTAGCGACTTTGCTTTGATTGCACCTAGCTCGACCGCTGAATGCTGCATTCTTTTGGTCGCGCCTGACTGCTTCTTTGCTGGGCGTGAGATTGGCTTCTCGAGCAAAAGAGAATCGGTAGACCCATTCAGTTTTACCCA
This sequence comes from Aristolochia fimbriata, assembly GCA_019845555.1. Lineage (NCBI taxonomy): Eukaryota > Viridiplantae > Streptophyta > Magnoliopsida > Piperales > Aristolochiaceae > Aristolochia > Aristolochia fimbriata. Next base: position 11,204,412 of record CM034081.1, read on the forward strand.
CTCTCTTTTTTTTGTTTCTCCATTTTTTTTTTTTGACTGACGACTGGTTCTTTTTGTCGTCCCTCTGTTTATCTTTTCTTGCGATTTCGATTTTTTTTTTTCGCCGGTTCCCCTTCTTTTGTTTTTTTATTTTGCGACTCTGCTCTCTTTTTTTTGTTACATCGGATGCAAAGATTTTTTTTTTTTTTTTTTTTTGATAGTGTGATTGACGTTCCTGTTTGTTTTGCCGCAGATGTCTACTGTCTCAGCTTCAGTTTCGCGGATGTCTCTGTTCTATTCGACGGTGTTGCGCGACGCTGCCTGCGGGTTAGAGATTCAAACGGACAGGAGAAGCCGATGTTATTACCTCACAGCGAATCGGTATTTGGAAGTCAGTCCAAGTCTGCGCCCACGCTCATGAATGTGCATGACTTGTGGAGTCGTCCAGTGATCCAAGTTCACCCGAATTGGTCGAGGATACCCACGTTTTCCTTGAGAGGTTGATGGAGGTGGGTATTGACACCTCTACTTTGGAGCATTGGGTTGAGGAGTCGCGATCCGGGCGGCTCGGCCTCGGCGCCTGTTCGCTGTTGTTGGGGAAGCTCAGTCTAGAAGAGCGCCAAGTTGCAGAGGCTGAACTTACTGAAGCTGAGCGACGTGTGACCAGCAGTCGTGACCAACTGTCCGCTACTGTCGACCAGAATCGGGCGGCTAGGCAGGCTGCCAAAGAGGATCAGAAGCGGCTTCGCGAGCAGCTCACTCAGGTTTCAGCTCAACTTGACTCTTTGGATTCACAACTTGCAACCGATAGGAGACAGCTTGATGCAATAGATGAAGGGGCTGCCATTATTCGTCGACGTTTGCCTGAGGTTAGAGCTCGGCCTACCTTTAGCGAGCAAGAGGGACATGAGCTACCCGACGCCCAGGCTGAGGTGATCCGTTTGAAGGGCCAACTTACCAGTTTCGAGCTTCCGCGACTTTGAGGCCATATCACTCTTTCTTTCCTTTGCATTTTTTTTTTTTGTTTGCCTCGTTTATGTTTTGTGAGGCTGAGAATATTCCCATTTGATTTTTTATGAGAAGTACTCTCCTTTATTCGACTACTTTTCCTTTTCGCACGCGTTTTTTTTTTTCCGCTGCCCTTTTCATGGGTAAAATCGTTTGAGAAATTTACCGTTCGTTATTGACAGCTCCGACCCACTTGCAGTGACGAGCTTATAGGCTCCATTGGTATAGGCCTCCTGCACCACGTAAGGTCCTTCCCACTTTGGGGCGAATTTGCCCCCGGTTTTGCTGGTGAAAAGCATCGGCCGTCTTACTGTGAGCACGAGATTGCCTTTCTGGAATGACCTGAGTCGTACCTTTTTATTGAAGGCTCTGGTCATTCGGGACTGATAGCATTCGAGAGGCGTTGTTGTGCCTCGAAGTCGTTGTTCATCGAGACTCAAGTTCGGGCGAGCCTCAATTGGGCACATTCCTCTGTCGTCGGGTCCTTCTCTTTACGCTACGCTGCGCGTAAGGAAGGGAGTTGTACTTCGAGAGGGAGCACCGCTTCGGAGCCATAAACCAGCGAGTATGGAGTCGATTGGGTAGGCGTTCTGGCCGTCGTTCTGTATGCCCATAAAGCTTCGGGAAGCTTTTCATCCCAACTCCTTTTGTGGGTGCTGACCGTTTTTTTCAGAATTTTGTAGAGTGTCTTATTGAAGGCCTCTGCGAGTCCATTGGCTGCCGGGTTGTAAGCTGACGACATCCGCTGTTGTATGCAAAATTTTTCGCAGAAGCGGTCCATGATTCTGTTTCTGAAGGGTGTGCCGTTGTCCGTCACAATATATCGTGGAATTCCATATCTGTATATGATTTGAGTTCGGATGAAGTCGGCGACGGTGGTGGCTTTGACCTCTCGATAGGCTGCAGCTTCTGCCGATTTGGAGAAATAGTCGGTGGCAGCCAAGATGTATTGCCGTTCGGTGTCGGATTTGGGAGTGATAGGGCCGATGATATCCATACCCCAAGCTTCGAATGGCCAGGAAGCGACCGTTGGGTGAAGCGGCACCGGTGGTTGATGTATGTAATCGGCATGGAGTTGGCACGGTTTGCAGGTTCGAGCCATTTCGATGGCGTCCCCGAGCATAGTTGGCCAATAGTAGCCGAGTCGTTTGACTTGTAGGTGGAGCTTCGGGCCAGCTTGATGTGCACCGCAGATCCCACCATGTGTTTCTTTCAACACTTGCAACTCCTCTTCTTTTGAAAGACAGCGTAGGAGCAGACCTTCATACGACCTTCGGTAGAGTACATCATTGATGAAAATGTACCGAGGAGCTGTCCGCCGGATTTGGACTCACTCTCGCAGGTTGACTGGGAGTGTGCTGTGACGAAGGAAGTTGATGATAGGCTTGCGCCAGTCCTCGGTCTGATTTTGGCTAGCCGAGATAGGGAGAGATTCTTCTGTCTCCTCTGTTTGCACTTCTTCTTTTTCTTCCTCGCGTGGTGGAGGGATGACCCATCGTTCACAAATGGGAACTTGGTTTGGCCGTGCGTCGAAGCGTGCTAAGCTGGTGGCAATGCCGGCTAATGCGTCGGCTGGCCCATTCTCGGAGCGAGGGACATAGTGGAGTGAAACTTTCGGGATTTGGGCCAGAAGTTCACCGGCATATCTCCAGAGAGGTTCGAGCTCGAGTTTCTTGACTTCGAACTCTCCTGACAATTGCTTGATGACCAAAGCCGAGTCGCCGTAGATATTTAATTGCGGCAGTTGCATCTCGACCGCTATACCGAGTCCCAGGAGGATGGCTTGATACTCTGCTTCATTGTTCGAACAGATCTGGGACAGCATGAACGAATACGGCAGTAGATCCTTCTTTGGAGACACGAAAAGGACTCCAGCGCCAGCTCCATTTCTTCGTGTGGCGCCGTCAAAATACATCTCCCAAGGGGGAAGTACTTCGACCAGGAATATTTCTTCGATGGGAATTCCTCGTTAACTCCCATTCGGGCCTAAGACGGGTGGTCGGCCAAGAAATTAGCAAGAGCTTGACCTTTGATAGCTCGTTCGGAACGAAGTTGATCTCAAATTCGGAGAGAAGCAGCCTATTTCGCCGGTCGACCAGAGAGAGAATTGGTCGTGACATAATATACTTCAACGGATCAGCTCTTGAAATGAGATTTGTCGAATGCGCCAGGAGGTAGTGCCGAAGCTTTTGAACTGCGAATATGAGAGCCAGACAAGTCTTCTCAATCGGTGTATAGTTGAGCTCGGCGCCCACCAATGTTCGGCTAAGGTAGTAGAGAGAACGTTCTTTGTTGTCCTCATCACATTGAGCCAAAAGAGCTCCCACCGACTTCTCCTGTGCTGCGATGTACAGCAGCAGTGGTTTGTCGACGATCGGAGCTACGAGCACTGGTGGCTTGGTGAGATATGCCTTTATGTTGTTAAAGGCGTTCCGACATGCATCGTCCCACTCGAACGGTGTACCCTTCTTCAGCAGCCGGCTGAAAGGCTGGCACCTCCCGGCAAGGTTCGAAATGAAGCGGCGGATGTACGCCAGGTGACCTTGGAAGCTTTGGAGCTCAGAGACGTTTCTGGGCTCCGGCATCTTTTGAATGGCATCGATTTTTGACTGGTCTATTTCAATTCCTCTGTGATGGACGAGGAATCCCAAGAATTTGCCGGAGGTGACGCCGAAAGCACACTTTAACGGATTCATTTTTAGCTGAAACCGTCGCAGTCTCTCAAATACTGCCCGGAGGTCGAGAAGATGGTCGGCTATCTGCTTTGTTTTCACCACCAAGTCGTCGACGTAGCATTCGACTCGCTTATGGAGGAAGTCGTCGAAGATGTTTTGCATCGCTCTTTGATATGTCGCGCCGGCATTTTTGAGTCCGAACGGCATAACTTTGTAGCAGAAGATGCCTTTGGGGGTGCGGAAAGCAGTGAGTTCTTCATCTTTTGGGTCCATCCGAATTTGGTTGTAGCCGGAGGACCCGTCCATGAAAGATAGAGCCTCGTGACCTGTCGTCGCATCGACCATGAGCTCGGTAATTGGCAGAGGGAAGTCATCCTTCGGGCACGCTTTGTTCAGGTCGCGAAAGTTGACGCAAACCCGAATTTGGCCAGTCTTCTTTTTGACTGGGACGATGTTTGCAATCCAGGACGGGTACTTCACCTCCCTAATGAAATTTGTTGCGATCAACTTGTCGACCTCCTTTTCGATTTCTGGCACTAATTCTGGCCGGAATCGTCGTTGTGATTGCTTCACTGATCGAACAGAGGGATGAACCACCAACTTGTGGACTGCCACTCGCGGGTCGAGGCCAGGCATCTCTGTGTAGTTCCAGGCAAAGATGTCGCGATATTCGTGGAGCAGCGCCATGTATTCGACCTCTTCATCGGCCGTCAATGAAGCACTGAGGAATGTCGGCCTGGGGTCCTCTGCTGTGCCCAAGTTGACTTTCTTTAACTCATCGACGGTTGACTGGCCTCCTTCTTCGAATTCAGCCGGAGCCTCTTTCAAAACAAATTCCTCATCATCTTGTTCGTCGTCGGTGACGGAGATGTGATTCACCATTACCGAAGTCAGAGGCGCTGAGCTTCGTCGCGAGGGCTGCTTTCAAAGTATAGATGATGACTGGCTCGCCGTCTTTCTTTGGTTGACGCCGATTGATGGCTGCTTTTGTGTAAATAATCACCGGCTTTGAAGTATTCTGTTCCCCTGTTGGGATTTGGCCAACCGAGACTTGCTACACGTCGCCCGCCGATGATTTTCGGGTTATCTTTTACGGCCGTTTGGGCTGTATAGATCTTGTTTGGCTTTGGCTTTTCATAGCCAAGGCCCAGGCGACCTTTTGATCGCGCTGCCCTTCGTTCTTTAGCTTCTCCTGCTCGGAGTGAAGGCGGGTAAAGTCACGGGGAGGCTTGGCGTGAATCTCGTCTTTTATAAGATTGCCCCCCTCGCTCGGCCATCAACCGATAGGCATTTTGGTCGAAGCCTTCATTTGAGCGTGTGGGCGGCAAGCTGTTGTTGGTTCGGCAGCTGCTTCACGATACTTCTTTCCTCTAATTTTGGTAGAGGAAGCGTGACTTTTTCTCGCAACGGGTCGGCTGGATTTTTTGTTGCAGGCGACTGGGGGCCTCTCCTTCTTCCTTTGGCGACCGTGGAATGTATCGCGAAGATGGGCACGTAAGCGCCCGATTTGATGTAGGCCTTGACCGTGGCCGATTTATGATTGTGTGTTGGCTGCGGTGGAGATACGACTTGTGTCGTGGTCTGTTTGAGAGATGCAACTTGCATCGAAGTCTGTGGTTTGGCTGGCTGCGACGACTGTTTGAGTGTTGCACCTTGCACCGGTTGTTTGGACGATACAACCTGCGTCGGGGTGCCTTTAGCGTTCGCTGCTTGGTTCGACCAAGGTGACAATTTGACTGTCGGTCTGGTCGTCAGATAGAATTTAGCATCTGCGAACGACGCCTCTGCTTCTGTGAATGGGCTTTCGTTGGCATACACCGTTTTCTGCTCGCCGTTTTCCCAATACTTGAAGCATTGGTGCAGAGTGGATGGTACGACTCCGTTCGAATGAAGCCATGGTCGACCGAGGAGCAAGTTGTATGAGGTCCTTGAGTCGATGACTTGAAGAGGCGTGTCGGCTACCATATCCCCGATGTGCAGCTTCAGGTTCGTCATGCCGAGTGTTCTCTGGCCCTCCTGGTTGAAACCTTGAATGAGGAGAGAACTTGGAGAAAGGTCGCCAGCAGAGAGACCAATATTCTTTATCGTGCGGAAGGGCAGAATGTTGACTGCAGATCCACAGTCGATGAGGATACGGTTGATTTTGTGATCCCTGATGTAGCCAGAGACGAACAACGGTCTGTTGTGATTCTTTGACCCCAATTGTGCGTCTTCTTCTCTGAATGTAATGCAAGGCGGGCATGTGACGATCAATGCTTCCTCCGACTTTGCGAGATGCGCTTTGGTGTAGGCATCTTCCTCTTCCTTTCAAAAAGGAGGGGTTAACCCGACTTTCGGCACATCGTGCTTTCTCATCAGCAGCGACTCGAGCTCAGCTTTGAGTTCCTCTGGTTTGTCGAGGACTCGGATTAAGGCTTGTCTGGACCTGATGTCCAAATCGAGATCATCTTCTATTTTGTTGAGATGTGAAATTTGTTTGAGCGACGTCTCGAGGTCGTCGCATTCGACGACAGGTCTTTTGCCCTTCTCTTTTGTTGCTGTTGTTTGCTCGGGAGGAGCTGTTGAGCAGGTTGCCACCATTGCAGGCGGCGAGAGGAACTCCTTCGGGAAGAACTCCGCCAATGTGACGGGTCTTCTTTTCTTTTTGTTGGCCCCTTGGACGTCAGTCCTAGGAGCTTTTCTTTGACGTTTCGCGGCTCTTTTGTTTGGCCGCTTTGCTTTTGTTTTGATGGTCACCGGTGCCAGTTCGATTTCTCGAATAGGCTTCTTTCTCCGGGTGACCAAGATCCACCCCTTCTGCGTCGGCTGCAGCTTGTTCACGGGGTGCCGGTTTTGGTGCGACCTTAGCCGGAGGTCGTCTGTGATTGTGCGGTCGGCTGGAGGAACCGGGCTTTGGTCGGTACTCCTTCTTCGTGGCCTGCTTCTTGTTTGGCCGAGTTAGCTGATTTGGCTCGGCTCGGATGGAGATGGCATATGAGGAGGCTGTGTTTTCAGCTCCTTCAATTTCAATACGGCCTTGCGCCGCTAGCTCCATGATGCGATCCTTCAAGACGAAACATTTTTTCGTCGAGTGCCCAACCAGTCGATGGTATTTACAAAAATTGGGATCTTTGCTTTTGGATTGGTCGCCAGGCCTTTTGATTTCTGGCAGCCTCAATAGTTGGTTGTCCAGCAGCTGATCGAGCATGATGGGAACGTCGGCATCGGCAAAGGGATATGTCTTTGCCTGTCGTTCTTCCAGTGTCAACTTCTTGAAACCTCCCGTCAATTGTCGTGGGAGGTAAGTCTGCATGACCTTACTGCCGACCTTGATTGGTTCGACAGTATTTGTCGCGAAAGAGGATTTTGATTTCTCTTTCGTTTCTTTGGATGCAGTAGCAGCAGATGCCTTCCCCTTTTTGCGAGGGTCGGCGGAAGAGGATCCTTCTTCTCCTCGTTCTTCTATCAGGTTTTCCATATTGTGAGCTTCTGTTGCGAGCTCTTGGAAATCTTTCGGCCTTCGGCTCTGTATGTAGCAGAGGAGGTTCCATCGCATTCCCCATGAGCACATTTCTATTTCGGCTTCGAGCGATAGATTCGAGCTTTCTTTGCAATTGAGGCTCAGGTTCCTCCATCGGTTGATGTAGTCGACCACTTTTTCGCCTTTCTTCTGTTTTAGATTGGCGATCTTGACAAGTGTTACAGTACGCCGAGACCTGTAGAATCGACAGAGGAATTCGCTCTCCAGTTGCTCCCAACTGTCAATAGACTCTTGAGGCAGCTCGATGTACCAATCGAAGGCATTTCCCTTCAGCGATCGGCCGAACTGCTTGACCAATAGGTCGCCGTCTGTGCCGGCGTTGTTGCAAGTTTCGATGAAATGTGCGACATGCTGCTTTGGGTGGCCGTCGCCGTTGAATTGTTGAAACTTGGGAGGGTGATAGCCGATTGGCATTGGAATATTCTGGATCCTCTGTGTGTACGGTCTCTTGTAGGCGACTGATTTGTGGTCGCCGCAACTTTTTTCGCATCGCGCGGTTGATGAGCTCAGAATGGAGTCAAGTGTGAGAGCTGACGGATCGACTTCAGGTCGGCTTCTGCGGATGGCCACTGGAGCGACGGGCGGCAGCTCGTCGTCGGAGGAAGAGTCTTCTCGCAGCAGCTCGGCTGAGGCACTGGTAGTCGGCCGATTTCGGTCGACTTCTTGAGAGACGCCACCGGTGTTATTGGTGGTTGTGCCCATTTCGAGCCGTTCAAACAACTTCGCAATTTGATCATTGCGAGCTGCTAGTTGAGCATCACGGGCTGCAAGCTGCGCATCTTTTATGCGCAGCTGTTCGCTTTGCTCCTTTATTGCAGCCTGCATCTCGGCAAGCTGTTCTTCAATAGTTTTGGCCGAAGTCGTCATCGCGGCCATCTTGACAGTTTGCGTCGGGGTAGTTATTCTCGACGCAGCTTGAAGATATGAAGCCTTCGTTGGTGACTTCAATGGAGAGGTGGTTGTTGTGGAGGACCGGTCAGAAGGACCAGTCGCAGGTTGATTGCGAAAGGTGGCTCTGGGCGACGACTGACTTGTAGTGACTGCCGTCGGTGAGAATCGGAAGGACGAGATAGGTGATGTTGCGGTAGGGGAGGTCGCCGTTGTTTGTCGGCGAGGTGAACGGATTGGTGGTGGACCAGCTGATGCATTGAGTGCGGCCAGGAGGTCGTGTGAGACCAACATAACCGGCGAGTTGTCTGTCGCCGATGTTCTCTGTACGGAGGAAGCCAAAACAGAGTGTGTTCTGGTCGCAGGGAGAGAGGAGATGCCCCCGCTTTGCTCGTATTGCTGTACTAAGGTGGGAACAATAGAGCTTCTCCGTGATGGCGGCGACTGCGTCGGACTGGCAGTCGGGCTGCGAGGAGGAGGAGATGCAGCGACAGCCAGATATGTTGGCTTGGCCATCGCTGGCAGCAGTTTGGCGGTGACTGTGGCTGGTTTGCTGGAGGCCGCGGTAGCCTGTGGCACGAATAAGGCGCTTGGATGGCGCGCGTCGCGCATGAAAGGAGCTTGTCCCGTAGACAAATTCCTGGCCATAGCTCTCGTCATTGGACGAGTGGCCGGTGGTGGTGAGGTAGGAACACGAACGTTGGCCGGCGATGCGACAGCAAATCCGCGAGTTCCAATAGTTGAACCTGCGGTCGCGGCGGAGCGCGATTGGGCAGAGCTCGAGGAGGCAGTTTGCTTGCCCCCATTGTTGTTGTTGTTGTTGCCGTTGTTGGCGTTGCTGGCCATGGCTGAGGTAGGAGATTTTTTTTTGGTTGGACGGAGAAGGAGATGAGAGGTAGGAAAGGTCCCACCGGGCGTGCCAAATCTGTTTCACCGAAAATCCGCCGGTCCGCGAAGAGGCGCGACCGAGAGAACCTCTGTGCGTGAGGAACTCTTCTCGGTGAAGGGAACTTTGGAACTTCGATTTGGGAACGAGAGAGAGCTTCTGCACTGATGTTCAGAGAGCCTTTCGAATGTGATTTCTCTAACTTTTCAATTTTTCCAACCAACCCCTGGGACAGGGAACGTCTGGCCTTTTGTAGCCAGCCTTTGTTGTTGTTGAGAGATTTTGCCTGGGAAAGGGGATCATGATCCCCTTTCTGCTCGTGAAGTTGAGGGAAGAGGGGAGGAGGGAGACCAAGAGCTCCCGTTGAGATCCCCCTGAATGAGGATCGTAGCCTCTTTTATAGGTTTTCATCTTTCTGTTTGAAATGGCTGACTGTATGCTGACTCATGCTGACGTGGCGATGACTCATTGAGTCGTTGCTGACTAGACGATGACTCACTGAGTTGACGATGCGGCGAGACGGCTCGCTATGTCGATGATGCGGCGAGACAGATGAGTTCGACGATGGGCTGCGTCGGATTACTTCGAGAATTGTCGAGGCCTGTCCACGAACTTTGTTTGTTGGGTCGATGGACTCCTGGATCTGTCGAAAGTGGGCCATGCACATTTTGGTGCATACACACATACCAAGCATATAAATTATAAATTTATAATTATATAAAATAAATATTGGCAATTTGTCTTTTTACCAATGTTTTAAACCGAACCGAACCGGACCGGCCGGTCCAACCCGGTTGAACCAGAACCGGAGACCAATCCGGTTCTTATTGACTCGGCCCGGTTCACTATAATCAGCATTAATTTTTCTTTTTACTTATAGAAATATAACATATTTATAAAGTATAGAGGATAATATTCAATGGTTGAACCATTGGTAACAAGGTTTGACCATAACCGAACATACTGCCGGTTTGATGACCGGTTCAGTTTTTAAAACATTACTTTTTACTAAATTTATATAAAACACCAGTGTTTTAAAAATGAACCAAATCGACCGGTTCAACCCGGTTGAACCAGAATCAGAGGTCTGTCCGGTTCTTATTGACTAAGAATTATTTTTGTCTCTTTTCTTATAAAACATATTAAATATATGTAACTTATGATGTATAATATTCAACGGTCCAACCCAGTTTAACCGGGTTCAACCAAAACCAGACATAGTGTCGATTGGATGGCCGATTCAATTTTTAAAACATTGTAAAAAACAGATTATCTTTACCGAGAAACTTATTTTAAAATATACTATTGAAAAAAATTTGTGACATTTATTTTATACTAAATTCATTATTGTCATACTCATTTTTTACCCTTTTTACAGGGTCACCTAGTAAGTAGTATTATGATAAAATTGTACTTTCTATCAACTTAGTACGCTAACAAATATTACATAAATACAAATTGAGATTAGGATTAATACTTGACTTCGTGTACGGACTTATTATAGTTGTTTCCTTTGAGGAGTTTTCCAAATTAGGGAAGGAAACTTTATCTTTACCATTCCCTTGCAAACTCAGAGTTGCTTTTGTAACGTTGAGTCAAATTATCAAGCTTATAAATTGGTCACAAAGGAGGCCTTTAGTGAACACATCAGCAATCCGATCACGTGTAAGCACATACTTGACACAAAGACTGCTATTAGCCAGCTCTCACGAAATCGTTGGTGCCTCTTTATGCTCTATATGCTTGAACTGGCCATATCTTAAGCTCTCTGAACAACCATAGTATCCATACGACCTATAGCAACAGCTGGTGCATGATACTCTTGCCTTAACACTAGAGCAGGCCACAATAGGTTGTTTCTTCGATGACCGTGAGATTAATGAGCCACCGATAACAACACAAAATCTTGTCACTGAATGTCCATCGCCGGGGCTCCTGCCCCTGTTAAGACTTCAAGACCATCACTGCAAGTTGGAAGACTTAAAGTCCATGATTTAAATTTGCCTTTAATAAACCAAAAATCTGTTTGTGAATGTTTGTCATTGTCCGTTGAAATTGGGAAGCCTGGTTTATAGCATTGTATGTGGGCATGTTAATGTGAGAGCATGTTAATGTGAGATACCGTAAGGCACCCATAGTTTGGCAATACAATAATGAATCGTCAAGGGGTATTACATTATGCTTAGATAATTTGAAGGGAAAATTGAGGATAATCACATATTAATTTAACTCAGTTTAACATACATTGGATGAAATAATCTTACTAACCTCTTTTGACTTTTGTTTTTTCTCTATGCAATGCAAATACCTTTGTACCCTGGAAATATTCACTAAGAGAAAATAAATTTTTTATAAATAGAGATCACACCTTTTTACCTCCTGCGCAGTTCTTCTTTGATTAGGTTGAAAAACCAAGCACTACTCTTCAAATACTTTAAAGAGTATGAGCTCCTTTTTTTAGAGAGAAAAGGTGAATTGAGAGAAGATAGAGTGAGAATTCAGAATTCAGAATGCTTGAATCCTTGAATGAATTTTCCAAAGCCTTTTTTCTCCACTATTTATAAGTGTATGAAATTGTAACTCCTATAAGAGGAGTTAATTTCATAACTTTCTTATAATAAAATGATTCAATATTTTCATAACCACCTTAATATTAAAAAGTATAAATCTCATAACCTCCCTCATATAATGAGGATTTAATTTCAGCCTTAATACAAAGAATCCCACAATGATCTATTTTAATTTTGTGTAACCTACATGGTCCCTCAAGGAAGACCAATGGTTGTGCTCCATTGGAATCCTACTTGGCCTATGGATGCTAGCTCATATGACCAACATCCCCCACTTGGGCAATGCTCCCTACCTGAACAGACACATACTAGTCTCTCCTTAGTCCCTCACTATGGACATGCCCTAGAAAAGAATATATTGTAAAAGTTTTTGTCAACGGATCTGCCAACATCTCAAAAGTTGGAATATGACTCACAACCACTTTCCCCTTCTGTAGAATGTCAAACACAGTGATAATGTAGTTCAGTGTGTTTACCTTTTAAACTAATTTCACCAATTTTCAATGTTGTCACAGTTGCTTGATTATCACAAAATAGTTGTATTGGACTACTAGTCCAACTATAAGTGTCAGCACATGATGGATTAACTATCTTAGGACAAAATATCGTATGCATAAATCAAGACATATATATGGAAGGATTTATAGATTTAGATATGACAGTCATACAAAGATTATCAGAGATATTCGTGGATGAAAGAAGAAAGAATAACTCTAGATTGATCGAGATCAATGAGAGTTTGACATTAATTGATGAGTGAAACGAACTTTAGAAATTAACCAGCCGGACTGAAGTGATTGACAATCAATCAAGGAATTACCATATAGAGGATACATATGAGTATAAATAGGCATGAAGGCCTACACATATGACATGACTTCTGAGAGAGATATTCCAAGAATTCAAGAGAGATCGTGTGTTCTAGAGCATATTTGTTCTTCATCAATTTGTTTTCTGAGAAGCGGTTGAGGAGATGAAGACAGAGTTCAACCCGGAGTTGGAACACCCTTGTTGAAGTCTGTGCTAGAGACAGACCGAGTCTTCTACTCTGGAAGCTCGAACTGAGGGGGAGCCTCAATGGAATAATAACGTGACCACTGAGTGGGTCAGGTGTTGAAGGTAATCCACGATTCTATTAAGAAGGTGAATCAAAAGTGTAATGTCTTTGTGAAAGGCTTGTAATCAGTTATCACCAGTGAATTGTTATTATCCTAGGAAAAACTGCCCCACATATTAGAAATTGTTGATCCGAACTGCGATAACATCTTGCTTGTCTGTGTTTTTACTGTTATGTTTGATGTTTAACCAAAAGTTTCAAAAGGAGTTTCGAACACGTATGATTTAAACTAACTTACTTCACCAGAGTGTTTTTTAATTGGTATCAGAGTAAGTACCAGACATTATACTTGGTGAGATTCTAGAGTTTTGGTGAAACAATAATGGCGGATGTTCTCAAAGATGGAGGATCTTCCACTCGACCACCACTTCTTGAGGAATCAAATTAACTCTACTGGAAATCTAGAATGATGGCTTATATTAAAAGATAGATGAGGATGCTTGACTAGTAGTTATGGAAGGATGGTCACGCCCAACAATAGAAGCTGAAGGAAAGAAGGTTGAAAAACCACAGAAGGATTGGACTGATGAGGAGAGAAAGAAAAGTAATTTAAATTCCAAAGCTATTAATGCAATTTATTGTGGTATTAGTCTTGAAAAGTTCAGCAGAATGTCTTCTATGACCTCAACCAAGGAAGAATGGGAGTCGTTGCAGATTCACTGTGAGGGGACAGTTGATGTGTGTCTAGCAAAGCTGCAACAATTGATGACCAGATTCGAACTCATCAAAATGAAGGATGATGAAACCATACTGGAGTATGATGGAAAGATTCGAAAGCTGCAAACGAGGTTGCCCTCTTAGGAGATCCTTTTCCTGAAAACAAACTAGTAAAGAAAATGTTGAGATCTTTAAAAAAGAAGTTTTTACATTGTAATTGCATAGGCGAAAGACGTCAACAAAATGACTCTCAATGAACTTGTTGGATCACTAAGTACTTTTGAGACAGAGATGGAATCTGATGTCAACATGTCTCTTAACAATGATCAAAACATTGCATTTACCAGAGAAACCAAGAGCAAAGGTTAGATTTCTATTAATGAGTTGCATGAACATGTAGTTAATTTATCTAAAGGTTTTAACAAGATGTACAAGAAGTTAAAAAAGAAAGGGAATTCATCAAAATATGGAGAAAAACAAAAGGAAAAATTTGATGCTGAACAAAAGAGGATCCAATGTCATGTGTGTGATGGCTATGGTCATATACAAGCAGTGTTCCACTACGTAGAGGAAAAAGAAAGCATATACAACAACTTGGAATGATTCAAATAATTGCTCATCAGGTTTAGAAGGTAACTATACAGTGTTCTATGCAGGTGTTTCTCCAGGAGTTCAAACTCCTATGGTAAAAAGTGACAATGACTCCCTACTAGAGATGCTACAGAAGATATCTGAAAATTTGACTTATGTGAACAAAGACTCATCAAGTTAAATCTTGAAAAAGAGATGAAACAATCAAGCAGCAAACAAAGTTAATACAAGAGTTACAGAAGGAGGTAAACTCTATTAAACTAATCTTGAAAAATCTTGAAAAAGGAAAGGGGAAGCTGGACAAAATTCTCAGTGTTAGAAAACTAAGTGGTGATAAGAGGGGGTTTGGATATGATGGCAGCACTCCTAAAACACAAACAATGTTTGTTAAGGAGGGTACTCAAAAGAAGATTTCATATCAGAATCTCAGAAGCAGTGGTTGTTACTACTGCAAAGATCTGGGACATATTCGTTCTCAATGCTAAAAGTTATTTTGAGATTTGAAATACAGTATCCGAAGCTTTCCTAAGAATAATCTGAAATATAAATTCGCTTGGGTTCGAAAATAGTCTTCCTATTCAGCCAATCATGCTTTGAAAGCTACTGCTACTAATGTTTGGAATTTTGACAGGTGTTGTTCTAGGCATATGACAAGAGATTCAGGACTACGGAGCAACATTACCAATCATGAGTCAGGACAGGTGACATTTGGAGATGGCGCAAAAGTCACTATCATTGGAAAAGGTACTTTAAATGTTAATAGCTTACCAAAATTGATAAAATGTGCTACTTGTTCAAGGTATAAAAGCAAATTTGGTTGGCATTAGTCAATTATGTGATGAGAGTTTATTGGTCAACTTCACTTAAAAAAAATGTTTTGTTTATGATCTCAAAAGAAACTTGGTGATAGATGAAGTTCGAACATGAGATAATTATTATAAGGTAGTGAATCACATGCAATGTTATTCTGTTTCATCTTACCATAATGATCTTTGGCTTAAGAAGCATGGACATGACCATTAAGACATATGCAAATATTAGTTAAGCATGAAGCAATTAAAGGACAACCCGATCTCAAGATCATCAGAGACAAAAAATGTGGAGAGTGTCAACTTGGGAAACAGCATAAGGTTCAACACAAAAAGGTTACACATATAAACACTTCCGAACCGCTAGAATTCCTTCATGCTGATTTAATTGGACCAGTCCAGACACCGAGTTGTAAAGGTAAAAAGCCCAAGATTAGGATATACATGATGAAGACACTTACTGTACTCAAACACTTGGTCACACTGACAAAGTATCAGATGTCAATATTGTTCTAGATGTTGTTCCAATTGGTGTACTAGACAGTGCTCCAGACATTGATCCAGAAAAAGATGATCTATGCTTTGAGTTCTTAGAAGGAACTTTGAGCATGTGTGCTGACTGAACATCCCATACTTCGAAAGGGAATTAATGACAAGTGGTTGTCCCTTACACTTGTCTTGGAGAAGTAACAAAGGCATCACATAGATGTTTCTACATGATATACTAAGATAACTTTTGTCCACAAGCAGCACTACTACAACAAGCAGCAGTAATAATCCTTAACTTATTTGCTCTTATAACATGGTTTCCTGTAGTGTTTCACTTGATGTTGTTGTTTAAGCATTGCCACCAAAAAGAGATAAGAAAGCTTAAAGCTCTTCCTGCTGACCAGCCTGGCTCTTTGAGGGGGAGAGATATTTTTGTTGTTGTTTATCATAGATGGTGTTTGAGATGATGTCTCTGAAGGAGTTCGAGAGGCCACCTGGCCCTCAGATTTTTTGGTCAACAATATTGAAGATCAACACCAGAAAAGTTTCTATTTAGACCGACTATCTTGATGCTAAAGAAGAAGAACAACGTAGCTTACTCTAAGAGGCAATAAGAGTATTATCAAAAGCATCTAAAGAGTTTAGAATCTTTGATCCCAAGTTTTAAAACTTACTGGCTATTCGCAATCATGAGAAGCGACAACTTCAAGCTCTTCTTGCAGATGAGCCCAAGGTACTTACTGATGAAGATGGTGAACTTAACCCTTGAGATCTTTGCCTTATCTTTGCCAAAAAGGGGAGAATGTTGTGTTATTTTTTGTATCATTTGGTCTATGAATATATCTATCTAACAAATCTTTGGTTTGTGTGTATCATTGCTATGAATGTCCTCTCTCCTATTTTGAAGCAATATCAATCGTGGAGATTCAGTTGATGTCTCAATCAGTGTTTCAAACACTTCTACAAAAAGAAAGATATTTTGTCAAAGAAAATCAAAGGGGGCGATTGTAAGTGCCAGCACATGATGGATTGACTATCTTAGGACAAAATCTCGTATGCACAAATCAAGACATATATATGGAAGAATTTATGAGATTGAGATATGACAGCCATACAAAGATTATCAGAGATATTTGTGGATGAAAGAAGAAAGAATGAGTCTAGAATCAATGAGAGACTAATATTGATTAATGACTGGAACGAACTTAAGTAACCAGCTAAACTGAAGTGATTGACAATCAATCAAGGAGTTACCATATAGAGGATACATACGAGTATAAATAGGCATGAAGGCCTACACATATGACACGACTTCTGAGAGAGATATTTTGAGTATTCAAGAGAGTTCGTGCGTTCTAGAGCATATTTGTTCTTCATCAATTTGCTTTCTGAGAGGCGGTCGAGGAGATGAAGATGGAGTTCCACCTGGAGTTGGAACACCCTTGCTATAGTTTGTGCTAGAGACAGACTGAGTCTTCTACTCTGGAAGCTCGAATTGAGGAGGAGCCTCAGTGGAATAATAACGTGACCACTTACACTTAGTGGGTCAGGTGTTGAAGGTAATCCACGATTCTGTTAAGAAGATGAATCAAAACTATAATGTCTTTGTGAAAGGCTTATAATCAGTTATCACTAGTGAATTGTTATTATCCTGGGCAAAACTGCCCGCAGATTAGGAACAGTTGTTCCAAACTTTGATAACATCTTGCCTGTCTCTATTTTTACTTTTATGCTTGATGTTTAACCAAGAGTTCCAAAAGGAATTTCAAACACTTACGCTTTAAACTAACTTACTTCACTAAAGCGTTTTTCACAACTCAATTTCAAGTCTTCTAAGAAACCTTTGATCCACACAACTTCAGTACTTGTTAAATTGCAAGCTACAAACTTAGCTTCCATTGTGGACCAAGCAACACATTTTTGTTTCTTACTATCCCAAGAAATTGTTGCACCGCCAAGCATAAAAACAAACTCAGAGGTTGATTTTCTATCATCAGGATCACCAGCATAATTTGAATTCGTATAACCAATAGGAATCAACTCATGGCTTGATATGTGAGCTTAAAATCCTTAGTGCCCAACAAATATTGAAGTATTCTTTTAACCACTTGCCAATGCACAGCACCAAGGTCACAATGATATCTAATCATTAAACTTACTACAAAGCCTAAATCAAGGTGATTGCACAACTTGACATACATCAAACTACCCACAACTTAGGAATATGGAATAGACTGCATTTTTAGTCTTTCCTCATCACTTGATGGTGCAATTTTCTTTGATAAACTTGTCCGTTTATAAATTGGGGAATCTATGGTCTTCCACCCGACAACACCAAAGAGTTTTAACATGCCATCTAGATATCTTTCTTGAGAGAGAAACTTTCCTGACTTTTCTATCTCTTTCAATTTTTATACCAAGGATAAATAAAGTTTGTCCCATGTCTTTCATATCAAACTAGGTTTTGAGCCACTCTTTAATCCTTAAAGTCATATCTAAATCATTCCCCATTAATAATATATCATCAATATAAAGAGACAAAATAACAAATTTACCCCCACTAACCTGGTTGTAAACACAAGGGTCATACAAGTTGGGTGTGAACCCATACTCAGTTATCACTTTATGAAAAGTAAAGAACCATTGTCTTGGTGACTGTTTAAGCTCATAAATAGCTTTTGTCAATCAACACACTTTATCACCTTGATCTTTCACAGCTAGCGTGGCGCATATAAATTTCTTCCTCAAAATCTCCATTGAGGAAAGTTACCTTTACATCCATCTAATGTAATTCAAGGTCAAGATAGGCTATTATAGCTAATAATACTCTAATTAAAGTGAATGCTGACACAGGAGAATAAGTCTCCTTGTAGTCAATTCCTTATATTTTAGTAAATATTTTAGCTACCAACCTAGCCTTATATCTATCAATGGTTCTATTTGGTTTTAATTTTTTCTTAAATATCCATTTCCATTTACAACCTATTTGATGTCTACCCTCAGGAAGTTCCAGTAACTCTCATTCTTTATTTTTGTCCATAGACTCTAACTCTTCTTGAATTGTTTTCAACCATTCAGTTGTCTTTAGACTCTAAAGTTTGTTCATAAGTTTGAGGGTCATCAAGGACTTCTTCATTTGTATCACTTACATCACTCGTCATAACATAGAAGTCCTTCAATGCTGAAGGTGGTGTTCTATCTCTTACTATGCAAATGATAAGATCAACTTGTTTTGGGGTTTCTATAACTTTTTCTTGATCAGTAGAAGAATCTTTAAGTTTTTGTATTTCAAATAACTCAACTTTCTTTATTAGGTTTCTTGGGTCAAGGTCTTATTCTAAAATGCAAGCATCTCGACTTTCAATAACTCCCATTGAGCCATTAAAATGGTGTACAACAAATCTGTAACCACCTTTTGAATGAGTACTATAACCAATAAAATTATATTTTATGGTTTTAAGATCAAAATTGGCTCCATATTGATCTGGCACTTTACATGTGCCCCAAAACCCCAAACTCTAAGGTGACTCAAGTTTGGACTTCTACCAATCCATAACTCAAAATGGGTAGTTTTAGTAGTTTTACATTAGACTGTTAAGAATATATGTTGCATGCTTCACCCCAAAATTGGGTTCCTAGCATTGAGTGGTTTAGCATACACCGTACCATCTCTAATAATCCCATTCATTATCTTAATAACTCCATTTTGCTTAGGTGTATAAGGCAAAGTAAATTGGTGACGTATGTCATTTCCCTTGCAGAACTCATCAAACATATCAGAAGTATATTCTCCACCTCTATCTGATCTGAAGATCTTAATGGTTTTTCCTAATTGATTTTCTACCTCAACTTTGAATTCTTTAAATTTATCTAAGGCTCCAGACTTCTTAGAAATTAGATAAATGTAACCATACCTAGAATTGCCATCAATAAATGTAATAAAGTAAGACATTCCTCTATGCGTCTTTACGAGGGCCTCAAATATGTGAATGTATTACTTATAAAAGATTTTGAACTCTTTCCCCTTTACCAAAGGGTAACCTTGTCATTTTATCAGACAAATAATTTTCACATGTACGTAGTTCATTATGTAACTTAGGTAATAAACCATTACTAACCATCCAATGAAGCTTATTTACATTCACATAACCTAAGCGTAAATGTCATAATAAAGAATCATCAAGAGACAAGCAAGCATACTCAAAATCAATTTTCACATTGCTAGTAGATCCAGAGTATATGTCAAGTGAATAATACAATCCATCAATCAGAGTACCAAAAAAAAAGTATAATACTGTTTCGCCCCACAATGGCATTTCCTGATTTAAAACGAGTTTTTAGTCCCTTCTTATCCAAGCAAGGATAGAGATCAGGTTTCTCCTAATGTTAGGAGTAAACAATACCTCAGTCAGGACCAAATAGTTACTACTTGGCAACTTCAACCGAACTGTCCCTATGCGAAGCACATCACAATAGGTATTGTTTCCCATGTATACTCTATGTTCACCGATCTTCATTTCTTTAAAATTAAAGTAAAAATCCCTTGGTTTAGCCACATGTCTAGACACAACAAAATCTAGCCATCATGTCTTTTCTCCAACATCATATAGAAGGACCTCAAAAGCAACACATACAATATCATAGCTATTTGTACTATCCTTATTTAGGGACTTACCTCCACCCTTGCCATTAGCTCTACAATAGGCTTTAATGTGACCAATCTTGTCACAATTATAACAAGGCCCTATCTTCTTACTAGAATTGTTTTCCTTGATCTGGGGCTTCTTCCTTTATTTCTTGAAGTCTTGCTTCTTTTGAGGGACATTTCTTGGTTTTGAAGTAGGAGTTCATGTCCCACTAGCCATAGAGTCCGTTGTAGATTTCTTCTTTCTCCTTTGAGCCTCAATTGTAGTAAGAGCAATATCAGACATATTTAGTGATACAAGAACTGAATCCCAGTAAGGTGGTAAATTGTTAATCATTGTCTCTACTTGAAGTTCATAAGGGATAGCTTGACCTAAACTTATTAATTCCTTAGAAACAATAATCATGACATTAAAATGCTCAACAATATTATTACTTTCTTGTATTTTTATGCCATTATATTATGCAACAAGCATCCTAACATGTGTTTATGATGTTTCTCCATAAGTAGCTCTAACATTCTTGAACATGACATGAGCAGTAATTTAGTCCTCAAATAAGATTTACACTTCTTTAATAAATAAAAAAATGATTTTAAATATACATGTAAATTTTTGGTAAAAATAATATACTTAAAAAATTATAAGATGCGATAATATAAAAGAAATTAAAATTCATATACATGTGGCAAGTTTTGGGAGGAAGTTAGTGGTATATTTATAGGCAATGTAAGCCAAAAAATTTGTAGGGTCATGAATATTAACAAAATTTATAGGCATCAATAACAACAATACAAATAATTTGAGTACTAACAAAAGGTTAAAATGTTCTACACGTTTTAAGATTAAAGAAAAATATGAAATATTAAAACACGCAACAACGATATCATAAATTCAAAAATTTTATTATATACTAGAGTAATCAATATTTTATGGAAAATAAATATATCATGTGAAATACAAAATAATAATGACAGATGACAATATAAAATTTATTAAATCTAAAAATTTATATTTAAAAAATACATAAAAGAGTGTAAAAATGATAAAGATGATAAGGACAAAAATGGGATAAATATCGGAATGCAACTAGGGTGGGAAAAAGGGAAATAACAAAAGCTTTGGAGATATTATAAGGACACAATGAAACAAAAAAAGGTTTACAAGAAAAAAGTATAATGATGAGGTAAGAATATATAGTCTAAGATGTCAAGATGGTAGGGTAGAAATGTGGAGAAAAATAAACCCTTTGCTTTGATGAAACTAAAGTGCAAAAATAACTACAAAATTATTTAGATAACATTTTTATTATGACTAATGAAAAATTTTCTTTTGTTTTTTTTTTTTTTGTTTTATGTGCCCGTGCATAGTTGAACCCTGATTGTTGAGGACTAGGAGGAATTGCAATCGCCATAACAGATAGGTGTCTCGATCTAGTTTCAATGAGACATGATGGTAATGGTAATCACAAATGGCCTAATGCCTTAATACCATGTAATGTAATAAAACACCATGTTTTCTATTAATTAGATATATAGTACATATAGGAAACGTCACATCATACAATTAATCACTGTTATACATGATAGGGATTAGGATCAATTCTTTTTTACTACGCGTGTTGACTTAGAATTGTTTCTTTTGAGTCTTCCAAATAGGGAAGGAAACCTTGGGAATAATTTAACAGTGAAGTTTTAAAAATTTATAACTACATGCTTTAGTTCATTACCCCTTCAAAACCTGGGATATGTGGAGTAGATACCTATCTTCTTAAATCCAACTATAAAACCGAATTTATGACAGTGAAGATATATCCTCATAAATATACAAATCAAACTATAAAACAGAAAATTTATGATAGTACACTAGAAAGAACTGACACTCTTCCTCAATTATTAAGAAACATACGATAGCTTAGTGAAAGGACTATTTTTGAAGAATAATTCTAACAAAGAGCATGGTACAAGTAGACCCTTTACCATATAAATCAAGCAACATCCGAATTATGACAGACCTGGTGATTGGTGTGGCCTTAGTCGCTAAAATCAACCAGTCAACCACATTTGATGCACAGATCGTATTCTCTCAGTTTGGTCGAAGAAGGCGGAATTTTTACACATTCTCTTCCTCAACCATAGAGAAAATACTCTCTGATTTCATGGAAGGGCTATTCTTGAACAACAATTTTCTTTTAAAAGATCAGACCAAACAACATTAAACTTAAATATGTCAGCAAACGAGAACAAAGCAGCAGTGAACACGGAGAAACCAGCTGACTAGAGTAGATCATCTAACATCAGAATGGTATCAAGTTCACCTTTTCGGGATCAGTCAACCAACACCCAGAC
Organism: Aristolochia fimbriata; assembly: GCA_019845555.1. Lineage (NCBI taxonomy): Eukaryota > Viridiplantae > Streptophyta > Magnoliopsida > Piperales > Aristolochiaceae > Aristolochia > Aristolochia fimbriata. The sequence goes on from CM034081.1 coordinate 11,226,592, forward strand.
AACCAACACCCAGACCTTGAAATTGTGACTGACTCCATCTGGCCTTGTTGCTGGAATCAGTGGCTCAAGAGCCAACCACATTGATGGACTGACAAGTTATATCTGCTCTTGACATCGCCCTTCTTTGCCCCATGCCTCTGTTTGGTATGGAAGACGAACCAACTTAGATCGTCTCCTACCGGTCTGCTTGAAGATGGCCTCCCTAGTCTTCCTTCAATAAATATGATATTACACTACCAAATAATCTTCAAAACCTTGAGAAAAGCTGTAGAGAGAGGCAGCAGCTTCCACGAGAAAGGATAATTTAGAAGTAGCTCTTGGTGATCTGTTCTTGCAACTCTTGGAAATCCCATGCATCATCTGCTGAAAACTCCCCTGAATGGATCATGGTAAGGGTGAGTAAAAGATAATGGAAATGAGTGCAAAAACAAGGAAAGCATTTCATAAATTTTGTTCAAAGGGGATGAGAAGATCCATTGCAATTTCTTTTTTCTTTTAAAAAAAAAAAGAAAAAAGGTGTGTTCTCATGGAGTAATATACTTGTTATTGGTCGGTGTGAGTGATGATTATTGACAACATAATAAAGAGGTCAAAGAAAATAGCATTGGCCGTCTTAAATAGCTCATGCTGTTTGTTAAGACACTTCGAGTGAATATAAAGTCTCCCAAGAACTCAAGGAAAAATTAAACAATCTCAAAGAGTAATGGTTGTTACCAATAGAGTCTCTTCGGAGAGCGGTCAAATGTGCACAGCTGTGAACCAATAATTTAACCCATTAGTTCAATCAATAGAATGAAGCGGAAGGCCTTGCAAGTTGCAACTGCTCCCTAGAACAAAAGATAAATAAGAGAGTGCTTATATACCTGCCAAGAGCTTTTCCAAAGTCTGCACACAGAGATCGTATATATGTCCCTTTTGAGCATATAACTCGGAAGACCAAATTTTGTCTGTATATAGACATGATAAAAAAGTAATTTCAAATACAAGCACACAAATCACAATACTATGATAGAACTATACTTCAAAGCTACATTTCTACAACTTGATAGATTGCTCTAGTGTCAGCTCAAATTTTTTCCTCTTTTCATATTGCCACAATGTGAACAGATTTAGAATATAATCAGCTGAACAAATGAAAGCATCATGCTTTGGACTTTCAGTTCCGATTCCAGTGATTGGTAAGGCAAATAAAATAACCAGACTACACCACAGAGAAAGAAGGAAAAGAGCAAAGATGATTTAAGTAAAATATCACCATAAAAATATATAGTTACTTTTTTTAAAAAAAGTATTTTTTTTTTTAAAAGAGCGAAGATTTTATTGCAAATGAATAATGAATTACACCTCAGCTGGAGAGAAGGGAGGTCCCAAACATAAGATTCCCCCTGTGCACTCCCTCATATAGTTAATTTTGAAGAAACAGACAGCCTACGAAAGAAAAACAGGTTAAGAGGGGGTGGCAGAGATGTTAACAAGGGATTCAATGCAACAGAGCTGAAACCATGTCACAGCCAAGATATATTTAAAGAAGTTTTGTTTCCACAGGGTCTTTAGATGATCTACAGTTAAATAGAAACAACACCTCAATCAGTTCACTACAACTAACCGTTCTTTTGAAAATGAAATTCCTACCTTCTTGTTCAATATACATCATCAGTTATGAAAGCATAGAAGAAAATAGCATTGTAGTTGCATATATTAAAAAATTAAAAAAAAAAAAAAAGAACATGCTGTTGTATTGGCCCATGGAATTTGTGGTAGTTGCAATTTCATCTCAGGCATCATGGCTAATATCATTCATATTATGAAGCAAGAAACAACATTTGAATCACTATAAATGCAGGAGGCTCATGAGAGCACAAATATAGTATGTGCATTATCACCAAGAGTGACTTCAGATATCATATATAGACAATTGAGAAAAAACAACCACATAAGTGCCTTTGAGAGCATTTAGACAAACTAACAAAGAGACTGACCTGTCATCTAAGCTGCGTTCAATATCAAACTTGTAAATTGAAATGCGCCTAGGAGAAAGCTCAACAGTCTCACCTCGCCTCGCTTTGTCATACATCTTCTCACCTCCAACCTGTCAATTGTTCAACAAACCAAGTAAGCCTTTGAATAAAGAATCAAACTTAGTCAAATAAGGTCAACATAATGACCATGGTAGCAAAACTGTAGATTTAGGAAAAGACAGAAGCTTTCATCGTATCTTCAAAGTCTCATATGATGCAATGACATCCATACTCAAGTAGTTTTCATGCTCTTACTCATCTACTGGACCAAGGTCTCGCATACACACAACATGCAATTACTAATATGCATAGTTGGAAAACCTGTGAAAGATAGGTTTCCCATAAAGACACTGTATGCTAGCTGTCTACCAATGGATCTAGGATATCACATGATCATAATTTGGAGGTCCTACCTATAAGATATAAGGACAATACTCTAGAATTCTTCTAACTGGGTATCTTAGGACATATGACCCATTGACCCAAATGTGCTGCAAATACCAGGGAATCCTAAATTCATCATGTCTCTCAAGGACATGCAATCGGATTTAAAACAGCAACTTTAATTTGTGAATATGTCCGCACAGACATTTGGTTTTCAGACTGGTAAAAGATAAAGACTGCTTCCTAGTAATGCAACAGATTCTGAAACTGAACACGAGTTTTTTTTTTTTTTGACATGGAAACTGAACATGAGTTTGAATAAGCATTTAATCAGAACTTTCAATGAAAAAACTCCTCTTTTACTGCTTTAATCAACAACACTACCAGGGACATCACACACTGGTCATGCTCCCTAAGAAAAAATTCTCCTTTCCCTAAAGTTATGCTTAAGAAACACTGGCAGAAGGTGATTCATTTCTCTGATTCAAAACCCATGGTGATCCAAGAGTGGAATCTCCCCACAGAATGGGTGCGTCAAGATCAACTCTGATGGTGATGCAAGAGCTGAACTAGGAGGTGCTGTCAGGAGTAGCTATGGTGACATCTAAGGGCTCTCCTCGGGCTCTCCTTTTGGGCCTTAAACTATACACTCCTTACACTCCTTTTGCAAAAATTCCCTTGATTGTGGAACATGACTCAGCTTTGGATGTGAAGTGGGGCAGTAAAAACATATCACTTCTGCCCCCGCCCCAGGCATCTTAGCCCAATCTTTGACAATTGATATTTCTGATCTCTGGAACATAACATGGAGCAAGATACTGAGGTCAGCTAATGAGTTGGCTGACAAACTAGCCGAGGAAGTTGGCCAAAGATCAGAACTAGTCATTGGGAACAACCTTATATCGTAAATTTAATGTAACTGTGAGATTAAGGCTGAGAGCCTATCATGTACTTCTGTAACTGCCTCTTTACAGAAAGATTATCAATAATGACTTCATTATTTCAAAAAATAAATAAAAATAAAAAATTAAATAAGCATTTATTTCCCAGAAAGTTTTGTTTCCCCTTAAAAAAATTCAAAGAATACAATGCTGAAACAAAAAATGACAAATTAACATTTTGTATCAGAAAATCTACATACCTTGATAGCTGAAAACATAGGAGGAACTTGCCATATTTCACCATGAAAAGATGCAGAAGCTTTCCTAATATCCTCATCCTTTATGTGTTCCCATGGCTCTCTTTGGATTACCTGCATTGACATATATAATTGGTAAACTTGGTGGACTAAAGAAACTAAACTGGAAGAAGTTACAAGGCCAGTAAGTCAACTATGAAAATGAAAAGAAATCAACAGTCCCTCTGATGCAATAGCATCTCTTACATCATCCCCATCTAGGGTTGACGTGAAGAAGTAGTTGATCGATTTGAGAGGACTTATGAGAGGAAAAAGAAGAGGAATTGAAGCCTTTAGTGCTGGTAGTTTTATGTTGATTTTATTTTAATGAGTTAGTAGTTGGAATCTTTATTTTCTAGATAACCCACACGTGCCAGTTCACACCACACATTTGGAGCACTTCACACCACACCTGGAGTTATTGGACATGTTGGATGCTTTTATTTTTAGATTGTTAGAACTTTTCTTGTATTAGGAGTTATTGGAATCTTTATTTTTTAGACAAGGGTTATTTGAAGCATGTTAAAAAGAAGATAATCAGCCTATAAATATATTGTAATCAGCCCTAGTTTAGGCTTCTCACTCATTGAATGAAAGCTACAGTTTTTCCTCCTACTTTTAGGTTGTTACCCATTGTTTTCTTTTGTTTTTTTTATTACTTTTGGTTGGCTTGAGTGAAGCATTAGATCCCCTTCTAAATATCCCAATAGCCATCAAGTAAGGTTTGGATTAATCTCCTGACCTTGCCACCATTTTGAGGAGGCTGACGCCACCCTCTTCTTGGTGTAGGCTTCATCCGGTCCCCTCCGAGTTCAGCCTTCATTGTTCTAAACCTAATTTTGTGGTAACAGGTGCATTACCCTCCAATTTAAAAATAAGAAAATATTCTCAAAATTTTTGTAGCAACAAGTGGAGGCCTCCACCATTTTCTTTAGTCAGTCTTGAGGCCCTGCCCTCAACTAGATCCCTTTTTAAGAAAAGAAACTAGAGGTTTTTCTTTTGAGGAAATTAGACCCCAAAAAAGTAAACATATTTAGACATTAATTTGGCCATGTTTTTTTTACAAATACTATCACAAAGCAGCATGATTACAGGACAGAGAAGATATGAGTAAAGAATCTTTTTGGTTCTGATTTCCTTAATGTAGTCTAACTAATATTCACACTTTCACTATATAATGGACCTTATACAATATACTTCATGGTTATCAACTTAGTAAAACCCATCAACATAATTATTTGTGTTTTAAATATTTTAAAATTTTTAAAACTTTATTAATTTTCCCAAGTTCCAGTCATGTGGGCAAACATCATATTACTAATGCTAGCTTCAGTGGCATATGCTTTCAAGCTTATCATCATCTACAAATTATTTTATTGCTTCCAAAAATAGTAATTTACAAATAAGGACTAAATTACATAGGTTACAAGGGCCACTGATGCCCTCTTAGCAATTCAGTTCTACTGACGCCTTCTTTAGCTAAGTGATCAGCTAAAGAGTTCGCTGACCGTGGAATTTTGCACCAGATTACATTCTTTCCTTCTAAAGTAAACTGTATCTCCTCAAAGATGTGTCTTAGTTTTCAAGGCGGCTTGCCATTCTTAGCCCAGTTGATGACCAGAAGTGAGTCTCCTTCTAGATATATTGTTTCTACTGTTTGCTCCCTAAGGAGCTTCACACCGGTCAATAAGGCAAGTGCTTCAGCTTCATTGGAAGAACATCTGCCAGCTGGCCCTGAGTATGCAAGCAAACTGGTCCCTTCACTGTTGCATATTGCTCCTCCAACGTCTGCTTGGCCCAGTTTCCCAAGGGACGAACCATCAAAGTTGAGTTTAAAAGCTTCTGGTGGAGGAGGTTTTCATTCTTCCATAGTAGGCTACTTGTAGGTACTGGAATGGATAACTTTGTTCCAATGCATTCTTATAATTGAGCTGGGAAAGGGAGGCAATTTATTGGAGGCCAAAGCCCATAACAAAATGTTATGGATTACTTTCTCAATGACCTCCTAAATTGCAGCATTGGTTATTGAATGTTCTTGCATTTCTTTCAACCCAAAGCTGCCATGAGGTGGTAGCAATTGCAGTCCTCCATAGAATTTGACCACATAATGGCAAAGGGCATGGATACCATTGCTGAATCAACTGTCCAAAGGTTTTAGGCATGCATGGTACATCCCGAACTTTCTTCTTATGTTATCCCATACCTTTTGGCTGAATTTGCAGTGAAGGAGGAGATGATTACAGTCTTCCTCAGCCGAGTTACACAACTTACACAAGGAGTTTGTAATGATTTGTCCCCTTCTTTGTAATTGATCACAAGTCAGAATCTTCGAATGAGAAGCGGCCCAAACAAATTGCTTTATCTTTTAAGGAACCGGTAATTTCCAGGCAAACCTTGCAAGGTAGTATTTTTCGTTTTCAGAACTTATAGCATGAGGCCACTGAGTATAAACCATTTTCACATGGGCTCCAAATGATTTCATCAGCCCCCAATTCCAGATAGAAAAATAGATCCGAGCATTCCAAGTAACCTGGTTACCTCCGGAAGTTCAGCTTCATTCAGACCCCTTATTACATTTTAAGTTCCAAGATCTGTTTGCCTCAGTCCTGCATTCAGCAACTGTAATTTTTTGTTGTAGGCCAGCTGGTAGATGTTTGGAAATGCTTGAGCGAGTGTTTCTTTCCCTACCCATTTGTCTTGCCAAAATCTGACCTTATTTCCCTCCTTGACATGGAATCTAAAGCAGGGTAGTACCTTCTTCTTGCACTGCAGAATGGCTTTCCAAATAGGTGAGGCTATCACTCTGTCTTTTGGAAGCCAATCTGGACTACTTATGCCATACTTACTAGCAATCAGCTTTCTCCTTAAGGTATCTCTCTCTGTAGCAAATCTCCAGCACCATTTAGCTAACATAGCTACGTTCATGCCTTTGATTGTTTTAATCCCCATTCCCTCATGTTCCTTGGGCTTGCACATTGTTTCCCACGTCACCAGTGGGTATTTGAATTTTTGTTCTGTTCCACACCATAAAAACTTTCTTTGAATTGATTCTAACTTCTTCGGTAAACCTACGGGACAAGGTACCAGGGAGAGCCAATAGTTTGGGATACCTACTAGAGTTGCTTTAATGAGAGTGACTCTTTCCGCTTGTGATAGAAACTGACCCTTCCAGCTCTCTAGCCTTCTTTGATACTTCTCCAATATAGGTTGCCAAAGAGCTTGATTATTTCTTGCATGAAAGAGTGGCAATCCTAGATAGGTAGAAGGTAAGCAGATACGATTACAACCCAGTATGAAGGCTGCTTGATCTTGCATAGCTGCTGAGCAGTTGATGCCAAATACTCCGGATTTAGCCCAATTAATATTCTGTCCTGATATGATCTCAAACAAACATAATAATGCCTCAACAGGCTTTCATTCATACCATCACACAGAATCAACGTATCATCCGCAAATTGCAGGATAGGAATGACATCTTGCACTCCCATTCCAGATAGCCAACCAGCTTCTTGACCCATCATAAACAATGCACATAGAGCTTCCCCTACTATATTGAATAGTAGTTGGGAGATCAGATCCCATTGCCTTAAACCGCGGGAACCTTTGAGATAGCCATGTGCTATCCCGTTGATTAAGATAGAGTATTGGACCGAGGAGATGCAGCTGAATATCCACTTCCTCCATCTCGGTGGGAAACCCATTTGTGTCATCACCCACATAAAAAATCCCCAATGTACTTTGTCAAATGCTTTTTCAAAATCAAGTCTTAGTATTATACCTTTTTTTGACCTTCTTTTGTAGAGATGGAGCAGCTCATGTAGCATTAAAGGTGAGTCAAGAATTTGCCTCCCCTTTACAAAACCGAATTGTTTACTACTAATCACTTCATGCAATACTGTCCGTAGCCTAGTAGCCAACACTCGAGTAATTAGCTTATAATGACTGCTGAGCAAGCTATTAGGCCTGAAGTCTCTTAGACAATTTGCCCCATCTTTCTTTGGGAGTAATGCTATGAAAGTTGCTCCCATGCTGGCTGTTGTTAGCCCTTGTTCGTGAAATTCAGAGAACATATTGATTATGTCATCTTGTAAAGCCATCCAGATCCGGAGCTTTATCTGGAGGCATACTTCTGATTCCATTTTCAATCTCTTCCACTGTGAAAGCCTTCTCTAAGGCTTCCTATGCTGCAATTGATAGAGACTTCAGAGGCAGTGCATTAGGGAAGGGTCTATCTTCTCCCCCATCTGAATACAACTCCGAGTAAAAACTTGTGAACTCTTTAATGATGTCTTCTTTGCTGGTTAGAACATTCCCATTTATTTTTGGAGATGTAATCTTGTTTCTTCTCCTGTGGGCTGATGCGATGGCACGAAAAAATTTAGAATTCCCATCAGGTTACCCATTTGAACCGGGCTCTTTGCTTCCAGAAGATCCGTTCTTGGGCTATCTTATCTTCATAAACTTGCCTGGGAATATTCCTCTCTACCCCCTTCTGTGATGGTAAGACTCCCAACCTCTTCCTCTTTAATTTCATAGTCCCGAATCCTGCTAAGTAAACAACTCCTCTCCCTCTCAAAGTTAATCTTCCTCTCAGCTGCCCAAGCTTTAATTTTACCTTTCAACTGCTTTAATTTTTTAGAGAACTTAAAACAAGCCGAACCTTGTGCATCACACTCATGCCACCACTGCTTAAGTTTTTCTTTGAACCCTTCTTCTAGAAGCCATCCTTCTTCGAATCTGAATGGAGGTGGACCCCAAGTCTCAGGTTTTGTTTCTAACATTATTGGATTATGATCTGAAGCTACTCTTGGCAAGATTCTGCCCATTGTATTCTGGTATACATCCAACCACTCTTGTGAAATTAGGAATCTGTCTAACTTGGCTAGAATGGGGTTGTTCCTACCATTGGACCAAGTAAACTGGGCACCTGAGAGCTCTGGTTCCACTAAAGATAGATCTTGAATTAACTCGATGAATTGCCTCATCGATGGAGAGGCTCTTCTTCTTCCCCCTGATTTTTCAGTAATGAATCGAGTAACATTGAAGTCCCCTCCTATCACCCATGGCAGTGGCCAAAGCTGTATAATCGCAGAGAGTTAATCCTAGAATTCTTGTCTTTGAGCATGATTGTTGGGGCCGTACACAGCTAAGGCTGCCCATCAGAAGTTATCCTTGATGGATCTGAAGTGCAATGCCAAAGAGAATAGCCCTTCCTCTTTATCAAGTAATTCAACTTCATTGGAGTCCCAAAAATTAGCCATTCCACCAGCTGTGCCATGTGCTGGAGCTTCTGCCCAAGAAGGTCTTCTCTTATACCAGTATCTCTGGCTAGAGCTTGAGAGCTTGAGTGAAAGATTGAAGCTTTCTCTTGCAAGAAAGCGACGGTGACCTTATTTTTACGAAGTGTCTCCCTTACCACTGCTCTTCAGTTTTCTGTGTCGAGCCCTCTCACATTCCATGAGAGACATTCATGGGTCACTATTGCTCTTGCATTTACCTTCTTTGATTGCTCTAAATTTATTCGGGTATGCTTCCATCTTTTCCCGATTCATCTTCAAAATTTTGCTGTAGTTAGACATAGCTTTCTCCATGTAATCGTCAAGCCAGAGATTATAGACTCTTCTGTCCTCGTCAAATTCCTCTTCATCTCCTTCTTTGTCATCACTATTGTCTTGCGACGGTCTGGTTGGAACACTCGAGCTTTTGTCTCGCGAGCATCTTTCTGAAGTTGCTATGGGAGCCTCCCACTAGTTCTTCCCACAGTGCAACGATTCTCTTTTGTTCCTCCGTACTGGCCAACTTGGCCAGCCAAGTGTCTGGCCTGAGAAGATGTAGTCTAGGATCCATTGCCAACTTCCAGTTGCCTTTGATTATTTTAGCAAGATCGCTTTTTTCCCTATACTTCATCTTTGTCTTTATAATGACACACTTTTTTTTTGAGGAAGGTGAATACATTTTACTCCCAATTACAAGTTCTACTCCCAATGCTACTGTGGAGACCCGAACCCAAGACCTCCCGCAGCAATAACTCCCATGGGACCACTGAGCTAATGCCCAAAACCCTTTATAATGACACACTTTAAAAGCTCTTCCAACCACTTCGTAGTAAACTCTTTTTGTACCGTGAGAATCGGCGCGCCTTGAATGAGCTCAACTTCAATCGGACGCTTCTTCAATATTTCTTCACTTCTCTCTCGACATAATATTTCTTTAAAAGTACGACTTTCAAATCCCCTTCCTTCCAATGGTACTTTGTTGATTTGCGGTAGTCTTTCTGCTTCTGTTATAATAGCCGATTTTGAAGTGTCTATCTTTGCCTGTAGAGTAGCTAGGCATTCATCCAACCATGCCCATCCTCTTCCCTTGTTGGTTGTTCGAGTAATACTGACAGAGCCCATGGTGGTCTTCCCTCTTTTTTCTGTCACTGTCCAGACCAATGTATCATCTACCTCGTATATGCCAGCTTCTATAGCACCATTTCTCAATCCTGTTATCTTCTCGGGAGTTCCTGCATTGGCTAACTGAAGCAGCATCTTCCACACTTCGCCTGCGTTGCCAACAAGGAATCTCACATAGGATCTATCGGTGGCACTCTTCTTCGCCAGTTTCACAATGATCTCCCCTCTCAGCGATAAGTGTCTAGATACCATTTATGTTTGCCGTCGAGGAGGGAGAAGGACGCCTTAATGTTTTCCGGTATGACGACTCCTTTCTCTGTCTCCCACGGCTTCCGTCGTGCACTCTGCTCCTCCTCCATCGACCGGCCAGTGTCTAGGTTGCTAATAATGCCTGCTCTTTTTGTGGAGATTGGAGTCTTTGACAGGCTGGTCTAAGTTGCCTTACAATTATAGATAAAGTACATCTTTATATGCATTTGAAGTTTTTTAGTTTTTTTTCTTTTTATAAGGATGAAATTGTATATATACATCCAGTTCAAAGAAAAAAGCTATATACATATCAGAAATTTTATGGAAGTAGCTATAAGATTGCAGTATACATGAAAATTGTACGCTAAAGTAATCAACTGGAATGAGTAAACAGACCGGTGAATCTGCATCCCATGTCGATGTAGCCTCCCCCAACCTGAAAACTCCACTGTAACCCTTAGTCATAGCCTGATATCTGCAATAAGAAGGTGTCAAAGGATTTAGAAGAGCTACATCAAACTTTACTCAATTAATTCCTTTGGTTCAAGCAACGCAATCACTAATAAACCTTCTCCGGAATTAGGCAACTTTCAGCTAGCGAAGAAACATCTACAAATATAAAACCTTAACAAAGCCAAAAAGCCATTCACACTGCAGTAGTTGATTTCAATCGATGAAATAAAATAGATATCCAATGAAGAATTTTTTAAAACAGATAAAACATGACATTCCCTGACCAAATTCAGGACAAATGGGGAAGTTTGCTACCTTTCTCACAAGAAAAATTCAAGAGAAGGAACACCTGTTGTTTTTATACACTATCAAGGAAAGGATAAAAAATAGGAAAATGAAGTTCAGATGATACCTGTCCACCAACTTTGTAGCTTTACCAATACAAACAATTAATAGACCAGTCGCCATAGGATCAAGGGTACCTGCATGTCCCACCTGTGTCCAACACATTTATGAGAATGAGTTAGAGAAGGATTTTAAGTTGTATCAAACCAAATAGAGCAGAAAGGGGATGGAAATGCTTTCCCTCTGTACAGTTTTCAGAGGTGCATCTGCCAGTTTTTCTCTTGTGTGTTGCATTTGCTTTCATTGTAAATATATCTAATTGTTCTCAAGTTCCAGATATAAAGAATGAGAATGGTAGCAAAGGATAGAGAAAGGGGACTTCCATATGATAGTTTCATTGGCAAGGAGAAAGGACATAGGTTTCCAATACAATTGTTCACCAAGGTAATACACACAATCTACCGTCGTAGAACATAACACCGAAAGAACATCACCTTCTGAACTTTGACCAGGCGACGTAGCTTGCCGCAGACAGTAAAAGAAGTCCAGCCTGTACTGAAAGGTAGTGAATTTTAATAAGAAAAATCAACAATTTAGCAACCTCAAAATCACTGGAGAAGAAGTAAAGAAATCATCAAGCTTTTTATATTTTCACTAACACCAATTTAACATTGAAAACTGGATTATTATCATGAAAACTAAACTTGGCAGCCTTCTTAAAGCTCACTCCTGCCCAAGAGGAGCAAAATGCTTCATTATACTACCCACAACTTGAAGGAAAAAAAATAAAATTTTGTAATTGGTTCATCATTTTATGGTATATTAACTTTTGCTCCACAAACTAGAGAAGAGCTCGTGTCAGAGCTGAAAAGTTACATGTATACAATAGTTTACAGAAGAAAATAAACACCATTCCATGAAATCTTCTATCCTTGCATTGACCCTGATAACAATGATACAACTCCTTCCGCCAGTTAGTTAAAAGTACAATACCCTGATGGATCTTACAAAGCTTATGATTTCTATAGATTCAGGAAGAGAAATTTCAGACCTTTTGGTTTGTTGACGAGGACCACGGTACCGTAAGGTCCATCCCATCGAGGGGGAAGCCCGGTTCTTCTGGAGGCAAAAAATGGCTCCCCTTGCACAGCTTCTCCACTGGTCGGTGCCTTCTTCAAACATTTGAAAAATTCCTCCACTTTCTTCTCTGTAACATTCAGCTTCCCACTTTTAGAAGAGCTGGTATCGTCCATACCTTTATTTTCTTCCTCGAAAAACACCAAACGCTTGTCCTCATCATCGACCTTCTCTTCCTTCTTTGCTGCTACTTTCACTTTCTTGTCTCTTGTTCCAGTGTCTTTCTTATTCCCTTTCACGGACGCAGTATCTTCTGCAGGATCCACAAACGCTTTGTCAAGACAATGTTCAGGAAAATATTTCTTCTCCAACTGGTAAACCATCTTATAATGCTTGTCCTTCTCCCACGGAAACGCAAAAGTGTCGTGGAAGTACAGCTCCTCTTCTCTGGAATGTAAGGTCGGAAGTTCGACGACCTCCGGCTTCAATTCGATGTATTTATCCTCGCGGTGCCGGCCCTCATCGTCTGTATCCGACCCATACATCCGCTTCTCTCTCTTTCGATAATATTTCCTCATAGACTTGTCCATTTCCTCCGAATTTGAAGCATTTTTATCCGCAATCTTTCCATCCGCCCAGTCTTCGAAAGGGGTATCCGAACTTGGACTCTCCGAAGGCTTCGTCACCGGGTCTTCGCTGCCCGGTTTCCGGGCCCTTCGAGCGGAGATACGAGAACGGGTAGGCGGCCGAGAAGAGATGAGCTCGTAATATAATGGGTAGGGGGTTGTCGGATAATTAGAGACGAGTCGTCTGGAAAATGCTGGGTTTCTGTTAAAATGGGTGAATTTGGAGCAAACAGATGACAAATTTCTGCAAGCTGCCATCGTTTCAGGATTCAAAGAGTGTCCTCCTCACGCTTTCCCCACCATGTGAAACGGAAGATAACCTGTCAACCTGCAGCAAGAAATTCAAGCTCTCTCACCTTCGCAACATTATCGTGGAGGAAGAACGGTAAGCAAAACGGCGGAAGTAAGAGACCCGGTGCGAGATATGATGCTCCTCTCTCCTCCCCTCTTCGATAAAAATTCTATTTTTCTCGGTCCGTCATAACTCTTCCCAGTACCCAAGATCTTGGCTGCCCGCTTTACTTTGCTACCAACAGTCTAACTACTGATTAAGATTAAAAACTCATAAATAAATCTGCGGGTCCTTCTATGGGTCTAAGTTGAAGGTAATATACGCATATCTGAAATAAATTTTTATTATTCTAAACAATTTATTTTAATATTCGTTTTTTGTTACAAGCTCTCTCTTTTTCTCCTTGCTTTTGGCAATGTTTAATTTTTTAGAAAAGCTTCGTTTTGTAACTCTTTCAAAGAACCAAAATTTCTCTAAGGTGCTTTTGGTCTCTAAAGAGCTATGCCTAATGTGGCATTAAAAAATCCCCAACAAGCAAAATATATAATAAACACTTATTCTTTATTAATGCTTAAAAACCACACACATATATATAATATACCATTACATAACGTCGCACACTTTCATAGCTAGAGTTCAGAACTGGAGATAACAACACAGACAACGTTATTTAGTAAAAGACTGAAGCAGAGTTTCCAGGCCAACTGCTTCAGCTACATGACTGTATTAGAGATGTCTTCTCCACTGGACTCGCACACCTATTCTGTCAGTAATGGTATATATATATATATATATATATATATCCACCCGGCGCCCTTTTTCTGACCCCGCTTAATCTATCCTTTCAAGTAGCCCTGGTGTGGAAAACAGAGTAGTTGGGGGCCCTGTCGATGACGCTGGGCATCCTCGCAATGGATTTGAGGTAACTGTGGTAGTCCTGCCCGCCCTGGCGAGCCTCTCCGAGCTTCGGATGCCCCATTCGGCCGCCGAAGTTTCGTTCCAGCTCCCTCGGAGTCTCGGCGACGGCCTGCGCCTTTGCCGCCGCCGGAGACTCGCCGGGGGTTTTGGCCGGGAGCTGCTGCTGGCCGCGGGTGTCCTCCACGGACGTGGCCTGTTCGCCGAAATTCTTGTAAGAAGCTGGGAAGTACCCTCTTCTCATCGCCGGTTGCGTAATTACTTGCTTGGAGGGGGAATGTGGCGGTGGCTAAGTACCGGGTTTGCTTGCTTGCTTGCTTACTTGCTGGTGCCTTCGCCCTTGTTCCTTCATGGGTTTATATAGATTTCGAAAAAAGGAGGTATCTTATACCCATTAAATAATGGAGTTCTTGAATTCCATCTTACCATTAGCTTTATTCCTTTGTTCAAGATTCCAAAGGGAGAGAAAGGAGATTGAGACTTGGGATTCCTTATTGAGATGACTTAGAATAATTCGACTCTTATATATGTTTATCAAGTGATATGAATGTCGGTTAATTGACAGAATTATATAATTATTTATAAGGTCTTTATAATTGGATAAGTTTAGTTATATATTGAAGTATATATATATATATATATATATATATATATATATATATATACTGGTTCTGATTTGTATTATTAATTGAGGTTTAGTGGTCCTATGTAGGAAGGTCAACCTACTCTATAACAAAATATTCATCGATTAAAATGTATTTTATAAGCAACGACGTTTTTAATGTCCTGATTTTTTGTTTTAATATGGGTTTGGCTAAAAATTGGAAAATCTTAGATATTCTAAGATTGTGTTAGGTTAGATATAAAGTTTCAAGTCTTTTGACTCAATTAATAATGTTAAAACAAGGTATCTTAGACTCTAAGGCTAATTTTTTTGACAAGACTATGCGGATCGAATTCTGCCAAAAAGAAATCATCGAAGTTGTGATTTAAGAAACTAAAGTCCCTAGATTGAAATTACAACTCTCTCTCATACAAGTTTCCTAATTGACTGGAGAGATCAACACAACTTAGGAATCAACTAGCATTATTCTAGTGCAATGCTCTGGGGCATAAATAATTAAATATATTATAGACGCCAAAATTCGGTTTGCCTATCTATGGTAAGTTTATGTCATTTACCTATCCATCATTGACCATTATAGAGTCACTGTCGGCCTGTTTTCCAATCTTCAAAATCATAGTTCACAGCCCATCGTGGGGCCCATCAAACCATCACCTCAATCAACCACGTCGTCATCTTCGTCAGCACCAACTCATCGCCATCAAGCCATCGTCAGCACACATCACTTGCCACTGGCTCCTCTCAGACATCAACTAACTCACGGTCGCAAGAGAGCCAAAAATGACAAGTCCCTTTGTAGATCCCCATTCGGTGGATCGACAAAGAAAAAGGAGGAGCGCCAGTTCTCATTTGGCTCCACCAGTAAAAGAGGATCGATACCCTTTCTGAGGATCGACCTCCAAACGTTTCAAATTCATCCAAGTACAAATAACCAGAAATACTCCACCAAAGGGGTCAAAAAAGTTTTCTCAAGAAGAAGCCTTATCACACCAGAGGTTCCAGTTTTCGTCAATTCGTCAGAGTTCACACAGTCTGCCGAATAAGCTCTACACGTTCACCGGTGACATCAACACGTCGAAAACACGGAACACAAATACTTTCGTTCGACCGACTACATCCGTCGTCGTTCGTGCACACTTACTCGGAGACTCGAAATTCGTCGTCAACTCATAGGAAGCAGCAACTTCATCAACCAATCCACGGAGATCAAATCAGAGGAAGTAAAGGAGATCACAACCATACAATTTCCCAATTCACAACACCCAAAACTTGTAATTTTCTCTATAATTCAGTCAAATTAATCAATTGGTCGCTGCTTTGCGGATTGGAGGATTTTCATTGCTACAGATTTGGCACGCCCATTAGGACATTTCTTACCTCTCATCTCTTTCTTCATCGAAAAAAAAAAGAAAAGAAAAGAAAAGAAAAGCGTGTGTGACTGTGAATGTTTGTTCCAAACTTGTTCGTTCCTCGAATGAGTAATTCTAGAAGGAGGCAAATTGTAGACGCAAAAATTCGGTTGACCCATCTATGGTAAGTCCATGTCATTTACCGATCCATCATCCGACCGTCAAGGACTCACTATCGGCCTATTTTCCAATCTTCGGAATCATAGTTCACAGCCCATCATGCGGTCCATCAAACCATCACATCAATAGTCACGTTGTCATCTTCGTCAGCACTAGCTCATCACCATCAAGCCATCGCCAGCACCAAATCACTTGCCAACTGGCTCATCTCAGACATTGACCAAGACACGGTCGCAGGAGAGCCAGAAATGGCCAAGTCCCTTTGTAGATCCCCATTAGGTGTATCGACAGAGAAAAAGGAGGAGTGCCAGCTCTCATTTGGCTCCACCAGCAAAAGAGGATTGATCCCCTTTCTGAGGATCGACCTTCAAACATCTCAAACTCATCCGGGTAAAATAGCCAGAAAAACTCCCTCAAAGGGGTCAAAAAAGTATTCTCAAGAAGAAGCCTTATCGCACGAGAGGTTCCAGCTTTTGTCAATTCGTTGGATTTTACAGTCTGCCAAAGAAGCTCTACACGTTCACCGGTGATGTAAACAAGCCGAAAACACGGAACACAAATACTTTCGTCCAACTGAATACATCCATCACCATTCGTGCACACTCACTCAGAGACTAGAAATTTGTCATCAACTGGCAAGAAGGGTGTGTTCGTGCGTGAGTGTGAATGTTTGTTTGAAATTTGCTCACTCCTCGAACGAGTAATTCTCGAAGGGGACAAACTGTAGACGCCAAAATTCTATTGGCCCATCTATGGTAAGTCCATGTCATTTACCGATCCATCAACCGACCGTCACAGACTCACTATCGGCCTATTTTCTCAAGCCTTATCACAACAGAGGTTCTAGCTTTCATCAATTCGTCGGAGTTCACACAGTCTGTTGAAGAAGCTCTACACGTTCACCGGTGACGTTAACACGCCAAAAATACATAACACAAATACTTTCATTCGACCGACTACATCCGTCATCGTTCGTGCACACTTACTCGTAGACTCAAAATTTGTCGTCAACTCGCAGGAAGCAGCAACTTCATCAACCAATCCACGAAGATCGAATTAGAGGAAGTATAAGAGATTGCACCCACACAATTTCACAATTCGCAACACCCAAAACTTGTAATTTTCTCTGTAATTTAATTGAATTAATTAATTGGTCTCTCCGCTTCGCAGACCGGAGGATTTTTGTCGCTATAGATTTGGCACGCCCAGTGGGACATTTCCTACCTCTCATCACCTTCTTCGTCGAAAAAAAAAAAACGAAAAGGGTGCGTGCATTTGTGCGTGAGTGTGAATATTTGTTCGAAACTTGCCCGTTCCTCGAACGAGTAATTCTCGAAGGGGGCAAACTGTAGATGCCAAAATTCGGTTGGCCCATCTATGGTAAGTCCATGTCATTTACTGATCCATCATCCAACTGTCACAGACTCACTGTCGGCCTATTTTTCAATCTTCAAAATCATATTTCACAACCCATCATGGGGCCCATCAAACCATCACATCAACAGTCACGTCGTCATCTTCGTCACCACTAGCTCATCGCCATCAAGCCATGTCAGCACCACATCACTTGCCAACTGACTCCTCTCAGACATTGACCAAGTCAAAGTCGAAGGAGAGCCAGAAATGGCAAGTCCCTTTGTAGATCCCCATTCGGTGGATCTACAGAGGAAAAGGAGGAGCGCCAATTTTCACTTGGCTCCACTAGCAAAAAGAGGATTGATCCCCTTTCTAAGGATCGACCTCCAAACGTCTCGAACTCATTTGGGTACAAATAGCCAAAGAGACTCCACTAGAGGGGTCAAAAACAATTTCTCAAGCAGAAGCCATATCGCACCAGAGGTTCCAGCTTTCGTCAATTTGTTGGAGTTCACACAATCTGCCGAAGAAGCTCCACACGTTCACCGATGACATCAACATGCCAAAAACACGAAACACAAATACTTTCGTCTGACTGACTCAGAGACTTGAAATTCATTGTCAACTCACAAGAAGCAACAACTTCATCAACCAATCCACGGAGATCGAATCAAATGAAGTATAGGAGACCACACCTATACAATTTCCCAATTCGGTACACCCAAAACTCATAATTTTCTTAGTAGTTCAGTCGAATTAACCAATCGATCGCACCGCTTCGCGGATCGGAGTATTTTTGTCACTACAGATTTGGCACGCCAGGTGGGACATTTCCTACCTCTCATCTCCTTCTTCGTCGAAAAAAAAAAAAGTATGTGTGTGCGTGCGTGTGTGTGAATGTTTGTTCGAAACTTGCTCGTTCCTCGAACGAGTAATTCTTGAAAGAGGCAAACTGTAAACACCAAAATTCGGTTGACCAATCTAGGGTAAGTCCATGTCATTTACTGATCCAACATCCGACCGTCACATACTCACTGTCGGCATGTTTTCCAATCTTCAAAATCATAGTTCATTACCCATCATGGGGCCCATCAAACCATCACATCAATAGTCACGTCGTCATCTTCGTCACCACTAGCACATCGCCATCAAGCCACCATCAACACCACATCACTTGCCAACTGGCTCCTCTCAGACATCGACCAAGTCACGGTCGCAAGAAAGCGAGAAATGGTAAGTCCCTTTGTAGATCCCCATTCGGTGGATCGACAGAGGAAAAGGAGGAGCGCCAGTTCTCACTTGGCTCCACCAGCAAAAGAGGATTGATTCCCTTTCTAAGGATCGACCTCTCCACTACCAGCCACTCTCCATCTCCTGATCTCCTCCTCCACCACAAAATGGTGTCGTCCACAAAGAACATAGAAGCGCCAACGATCATGTGTTCATCTCCTTGAACATTGCTGACCGTCAAGTATTGCTCCACTTGCCAAAGAAAGTTGTCTATTACCTCTGAGTCCCTCGTGCCATCATAGACTTTAGGCTTTGGCACCTTTAGTTTGTCGCTGGAGGAAGGCTTGGTGGTGTCTGCTGTAGACCCTTCTACAACAGGGGCCCTCGTCTCTGCAAGGTCCTTCCCTTCTCCTCCCACGCCCGCAGTGGTTGAAGGTAGGTTCCCACCGCCAGCCATGTACTTCTCCCACAAGCTCGTGCGTGCGCCCAACCCCACCACTTCTCCGAGTAGAGTTTCTTTGACGCCGACCTCCTCTTTGATCTCACGTAGGCTTGCTGGGAATTCCTCCTTCCATGCAACAAGAGTTCTATGAAATTCATCAAGTAAGTTAGTAGGGGCATTACACGAAGTTCCTCCTTGCTCTGTCATGGTCTCTTCTTCTCCCTTCATGCTGAATTACGATAGAAATGCTCTGATACCAATTGTATCAAGAACAAATCTCTGACCCACTCTCCAACCTTATAAACAATGTCTTCAAGCTTAAACTCTTGAAGGAGTCCTCTGATATCCCTAAGGAGCGGCAAAACGTCACTTAATTGGTTGGCATAATTGTTGGTCGTATTCTAGACTCTCCATCTCTGGTCACCTTAGTTGATCAAAATATTCTCCAGTTGTCCAAACTTTCTAACCCCTGAGGTTAAGCTTTATTCCTTTCACGCAGGTATCTTACTATAGAACTTTTGCAGTCCACCCTATGTCTATGTCTGCCAGTCATTGAGGCTTGTCCTATATGAGTGCGAAATACTATATTTCATTTATTTCCATGGCAATAAAATCACTAGGCTGAGGAGTCTCTTTACCACTGCTCGCGTTTAGGATTGGGTTTTAAATCTCCTTCCTATTTACTGGCACTTGCTCACCCTCGCTAAAGTCCTGCAACCTTTAGGTAAATACCTTATTATGGATGAAGCCACCTATAGCAGACAGGGTAAAAGAGTCCTAGCCTTAGTCAAAATCGAGTTAGATCTGCTCACTTCGGACCTTGATAGTGTGTTGATTGAAGACGAGTCGACCTAAGGATTACCTAAGGTGTTGTTGGTGGGGTTACATAACCGATGTGTGTTGGGGAGTGGCAAGAAGGACAATAAAGATAGTTCCAAATTTGAATCCTCTAGTAAAGGTCCCGATGACCTAGCGGCTTGGAAAATGGTCGTGAAGAAGGTTACACGTACCAAAAGTAATTCCATGCAATCCCATGGAAGTACTAGCTCGCCGGGTCATATACACAGCATCGCATGATCCACTTACAAACCCTTGGACCCATCTCCACATGCCCAAATCATGTAATCTACTAACTCACACCACTATATTGTGCCTGGTATGCTTGTTGGTCCCAAAGGTCTATTTAACCTTGATCTCTCACTTTTTCCTCCCTCTTCTCTACTTTGTCCCTGGTTCCCCCAGTTTCCCCCCACAAATCACATATACCCACCCACATCATTGGAATCCTTTTCTGGCCCAACCCTCTACTGGTCCTTCTGGATCGCACTGCCCTCCTGCCCATACCCAATATGTTATCCCAAGTATCATTGTTCCCCCTTCACCGTCGACTACTTCACACTCCCAATAATTCACTCCTACTGATTTTTAGGTTATGAAATCACTATTACGAGAGGAGTCAACTTGGGTTTGCAAACGCCCAAATCAACTGGATGTCAGCATGCTCTTTACGAGATGATTCTTGCCCAAGGAAAAATGAAGTTGCCCTAGGTGGCCACAGAACCATATGACACCTAGACTTATGTGACCCCAAGTATGTTCCATGTGCTGGATTTCATCCATTATTTTGATCTTCACTTCTTTTACACACTTTGTCACTTTTATATCTTCTTGACTGAATATGAATAGTTTACTGTTTTAGAATATTAGGGGCATATGTAGCGATATTGCTTGGATGGTCATCCAATTAGTTTTTCATACTATCAATCTTGATATTATCTACTTGAGCAAAACTAAATTTTTCAGAGACCACACCCCTCTCCAGTTATTTATTTCCTAACTATGACTACAATCTATGCATATCCTTTACCATTGAGAGGGGGCCAACGGCTTTTATAGAAAAGTCACATTTCTGTTACCATCCTTGTTACTGATTCTTTTGAATTGGATTCCAGATTCTCGATCAGAGTAGACAAACCCAGAATGTATATTGAGTCTATTTGCCACCTGATTCTCTCCTATGAAAATTAGGTTTAGACAGTATTGCACACACTTTAGCTACACTCCCTGGTCCGTGGATTCTTATAGGGGATTTTAATGTCACTATCAGTCCATGGCGAAAACATTCCCCTTCATCTCAGTCTTATAGACCAAATAAGTTATTTTATGATTTTATAATTCACGGGCATTAGAAAGAGATTCAGTTTGTTGGTCCTACACATACTTGGACTAATAATATGTGACTTAACAAACTAGATGTCATTACATTACATTACCACTCATCACTTGGAGTCCCAACTCGTGAGAAGTCACTTCATTGTCATTAAAAGAAAAATAAAAATAATAGAAGGTAAGACATGGTAAAATAAAGAGAAGTTGAAAAGAAAAATATTATTTTGGACTTAGCTTCCTTCTTCAACTCATTTGCACATGTAATGATTTTGCACATCTTTGAGGCACCTATTGGTTGCTTTGGCAGTCTATCTTTGGTCGCCCAAGCAGAATTCTAGGGAATGTGGCGCCATGGTGCCACTTTTGGCACTTTGCTTGTTTTGCTTGTTTTTTGCCCTTTTTTCACCATTTCTCTTATGAATCGCTCCACTACCTAAAAATGCACCTAAATCAATGTAATATACAATAAACAAGTCCAAAATGAGGGAAAAATAACTATAAATCCTAATAAAAACCTACAAAAAATTACTATATGCTAGACACTTATCATCCAACAACTACAATTATCTACACCAAATTATTCCACCTTAAAGTCTAGAGAGCAAGAATTGCAGCATGAACTAATGAGGTGGCAAAGAATTAAGCATATACACACCTTCTAGAAAGCTAGACAACATTATTTTGAACTTTGCGATGAAAACACTACCTATTTTCACAATTTTACAGAGATACGAAAATATATTAATACTATTCCTCAATTACAAATTGATAAAGGCAACCTTATAAGTATTGCACAAGGAATTATCACAGAGGTGTTCCGCTATTTTCAAACACTTTATGGTCTGGATAAAACCTTTGTTCCCTCCTTTGCATTTCACCCACATACTTCCCTTAGCTACAACGGGAGTTCTAGTCCAAACCTATCGCATTAAGAGAACTAAAACAAACCCTCTTTACAATGAATTCATTTAAGGCCCTGGGCCTTGATGGCTTCCAACCAATATTTTATAAGCATCCAATCCAATGTTTTATAAGCATCAGGCAACCGTATTCAATGTTCCGGCCAACTCCCTTATCAATGGGCGAGTGGGTGGTGGTGGAGAGGTCGGAGCGCGAACGTTGGCCGTAGAGCTGACCGTCGATCCACGAACTCAAGTTGTTGAGGTTGAGCTTGCGCCTGTGGCAGGGCGCAGGTAGGCAGAGCTTGAACTGGCAATTAATTTGTCGATGTTGTTGTTGTTGTGGCCGACCATTGGATTGGATTTTGGTTTTTTTTTTTTATTCGGAGAAGGAGATGAGAGGTAGGAGATGTCCCACCGGGTATGCCAAATCTGTTTCGGCGAAAAACCTCTGGTCCGCGAAAAGGCGCGATCGATTGATTAATTCGACTGAAATAACAGAGAAATTACAATTGAATTTGGGAATTGGGAAATTTTGAGGGTGTGATCTCTTAGCTTTCCTCTGATTTGACCTCCGATGTGGTTGGCGATGAAGTCACTGTCTTCTGCAGTTCAATTGTGAACGTTGAGTCTCCGAGCGAGTGTGCACGAACAACGATAGGTATAGTCGGCCAAACGGAAGTGTTTGTGTTCCGTGTATTTGGCGTGTTGATGTCACCGGTGAACGTGTAGAGCTTCTTCGGTAGATTGCACGTGTTCCGACGAACTGGAGAATTGGTGATCTTCGAGCTCGAGAGAATTTCTGAGTCGAGTGACTAGGAGTGAAATTTCTGAAATCTCTGGGTGTCCAACCTTTGGGAATGAATTTCTTTGATCGAGAATGCTTCTGTTGTGCGAGAGAGGAAATTCTCGACCGGTGTGGGCGAGATTTAGGCCTCCTAGAGGTTCAACGACGATTCACGAACTCCAGGAAAGGAGACAAGAGCTTTTGGCGGATTTAGTCGGCTGGACGAAAGTATTTGTGTTCCGTGTAATTAGCTTGTTGACGTTTTCGGTGGTCTGTGAAGTTTCCTGACGAACTGAGTGCAATCGACGAACCCCCAGTTGGCGGAGTTGCTGCGCGTGAAAGCTTATTTGATTGAGATTTTCTGAACTCCTTGATCTGAACTCTTTTCCCCCACTCACCCTTTTGGCGTCCAGTCTCTGGCTATTTGTAGCCAGTGCTTGATTTGTTTGTTGGAGCTAGATCCTCATAAAGGGGATCTTGGTTGATTTCTTCTGTTTCCGTTGGAGTGGGAGAGGACTAGCGAAGCTCCAATTTTTTCTCTCTCGATCTGTAAGAGGAGGGAAAACTTTCCTTTTTCCTCCCTTGGAGAAGCGGCAGCCTGTGTTAGTCAACATGGAGAGGCCGCAGGCGACGACTGGGTCTTCCTCTCCGAAGTGGAAGGGGTTGGGTAGTCGTGCCGCTCGAAATACTCGATCATGGCAGAGATGAGAATGCCCCTCGGTGATTTGGTTGAGCTAACTACCGGGTTGTTCGCCGTTGGCGTGGTTGTAGCAGTCAGACAACTTGGCTTCGCCATCGCTGGGATGACTTTGATCGGTGCTGCTACGACTTGTTTGGAAGAAGTCGCGGCAGTTTGAGGTTGAAACACCGCGCTCGGGCGGCGTGAGTCCCTCATGAAGGGAGCCTGTCCTGCGGACAAGCTTCCGGCCAACTCCCTTATCATTGGGCGAGTAGCTGGTGGTGGAGAGGTCGGAGCACGAACATTGGCCGTAGAGCTGACCGTCGATCCGTGAACTCCAGTTGTTGAGGTTGAGCTTGCGCCTGTGGCAGGGCGCGGGTAGGCAGAGCTTGAATTGGCAATTGATTTATCGATGTTGTTGTTGTGGCTGGCCATTGGATTGGATTTTAGGTTTTTTTTTTTATTCAGAGAAGGAGATGAGAGGTAGGAGTTGTCCCACCGGGTAAGCCAAATCTGTTTCGGCGAAAAACCTCCAGTCCGCGAAAAGGTGCGATCGATTGATTAATTCGATTGAAATAACAAAGAAATTACAATTGAATTTGGGAATTGGGAAATTTTACGGGTGTGATCTCTTAGCTTTCCTCTGATTCGACCTCCGATGTGATTGGCGATGAAGTCACTGTTTTCTGCAGTTTGACGGTGAACGTTGAGTCTCGAGCGAGTGTGCACGAACAACGACAGGTATAGTCGGCCAGACGAAAGTGTTTTCGTGTATTTGCCGTGTTGACGTCACCGGTGAACGTGTAGAGCTTCTTAGGTAGATTGTGTGTGTTCCGACGAACTGGAGAATTGGTGATCTTCGGGCTCGAGAAAATTTCTGAGTCGAGTGATTGGGAGTGAAATTTCTAAAACCTCTGGGTGTCCAACCTTAGGGAATGAATTTCTTTGATTGAGAATGCTTCTGCTGTGCGAGAGAGCAAATTTTCGACCGATGTGGGCGAGATTTAGGCCTCCTCGAGATTCAACGACGATTCACGAACTCCGGGAAAGGAGACACGAGCTTTTGGCGGATTTAGTCGGCTGGACGAAAGTATTTGTGTTCCGTGTGATTAGCTTGTTGACGTTTCCGGTGGTCGTGTGAAGTTTCCTGACGAACTGGGTGCGATCGACGAACCCCTAGTTGGCGGAGTTGCTGCGCGTGAAAGCTTCTCTGATTGAGATTTTCTGAACTCCTTGATCTGAACTCTTTTTCCCCCACTCACCCTTTTGGCGTCCAGTCTCTGGTTATTTGTAGCCAGTGCTTTGTTTGCTGGTGCTAGATCCTTAGAAAGGGGATCTCAGTTAATTTCTTCTATTTCCGTTGGAGTGGGAGAGGACTGGGGAACCTCCATTTTTTTCTCTCTCAATCTGTAAGAGGAGGGAAAAATTTCCTTTTTTCTCCCTTGGATTGAGGGATCGACCAGACTTGGTTGATCTGAAATTTTCTCTTCTGGCGTGGCTTGCCTTTTTCAACCAGCTGCCGAGTGGCTTGAGAATCTTGTCATGACTTTGATTTTGGCTGCCGATTGATTTGAGAAATTAATTTGGCTGGACTTCGGACCCGTAGGTGGGTTGTCTTATTGATATTGATGGGCGGATTGTTGAAGAGTCCACAGTGTATAAAGAATGAGATTTCAGATGGTTTATTGGGTGGGTCGTTGCATGGACTTGTCGAATTTGGGTCGCGTCTGATTTTGACGTCTACAAATAGTTTCTATTAGTTTTTTCTTTTGTTTTGGTCATTTTTTGTAGTTTTTGAAAACCCGACGGGTTTTTGTCGGGTCGAGTCGAATTTGGGTTTGCAAAATAGGGGTTGGGGTCGATTTTGGGTTAGGGTTTTAAAAACCCAATTGGATTTTAAACAAGTTGAGGTATTGCTTCGTGGGTTGGGTTCGGGTTTTTAAAAACCCAACCCGAACCCCCTAAACTTCAGCTTGCTTGGAGCGGACACAAGGTGACTTCATAGCGTGCGCACAAGCAAACACACCTGGAACGCACACAACACAAATTCACAATGTGAATTCACTAGAGCCTGGATCCGCTGGCCATATTGTAGGTAGCCACAGCGAATCACGGGGCGCTAAACACATGGGACCCCCATGCGGCGCTTCGGTTGGCGCCCGTGATTATTTGTGGCTACCTACAATATGGCCAGCGGATCCGGGCTCAATTCACTAAGAGGGTGCACAAGGTGAACTCGCTTGGTACGCCCGATAGACATGTGCTAAACTGGTGACTCTCACATTTTCATTTACGTGGACCCCCCCCCCCAAATCTGTACGCATGGATTGGGTGTATCATGGGGGTACAGACTCTAAGCCCATTTAACTCTTGACTGTGAAAGCAGCCCATGTTGGGTGGTCAAAGATTTGAGAGACTGCAGTCCATAATCAACACTCAATATATCCACTTTCCTCATATAATAAATATATGGAAGCATTAAACTTTAATAATAAATTATATCGATTATATTATATTATCATGTTACTAAGTAGAAATATTTCTAAAGCGGAGGACTTTCACTTGGGTTATATGACTTATCTTATCTATAGCAATTTATGTTACTTCTATCTCGGAGATTCGGAGGGTGTTTTTAAATGTAATTATGTGTTCTTTCAGGGGTAATTGACTAACCTTTTCAAATTCTGATTTTCAGCGAGGCCTCCCGCCATTTTTCAAACCGGAGGTCCGGTTCACGTTCCCAAACTCATTAGGGCAGACGAAGAACCAGGCTCCCACACTCCTTTTTCACTCTCCCTCTCTTACATCTTCTGCGGAAATCCATTAAAAGAGAAAATGAGCGATCCAATGGAGATGTCTCATTTCAGTCGTCCTTCTGATGGGACGACGACCGCCGTCTCCCGGAATCCCATGCCGCCGGCAGATGATAAGTTTCTTGTTTCTGGTGAGCTCCCTTTCGCCTTTGCATTTATTTTCCCATTTAGTTGCACTGTTACCGTAAATTCTTATCTCTTTTCCGGTTTCGGTTGTAGTTGAGGTTTGCTTGAAGCTTTCGAGTACTGCTCCTATCGAAGATGTCAGGAAAGCCGTTGAAAGGTTCCAGCGTAAACTTCAGTGTCTCTTGCTTTTCTAGATTCATGCCTTTGGCTTAGGTTTTAAATGTTTGACGGTTAAAGAACCTGTAATTAATTTCGTAGCTTGAGAGAAGAAGACGGTCATCGTTGAGAATTCTCTCTATTTCTGTATAGGAGGCGTTGATAAGCAAGCTGCATTCGGCGAAAAAGTTGAATATCACGTTACTATTCGATTTAATAGATATGTAAGCTCTTACGTGTCAGCCTGCCTGGTGCAGTTTGTTGGAGACAGCTTTCTATATGCCACGTTCTTCTCCTTGGGGTGCAATTACGAAAAGAAACCCGTCATGTCATATAGAGAAAGTTGTAATGCTGTTTCACTGCAAAAGAATCGACTTTAATATGAATATCTGCTGTCTGGATTTTTGTCAACATATCGTTAAGAAAATTGTTGTCTAACAGAAAAAGCTTTTCCCCACATGAAAAAGATATCTATGCTTACCAAGGGAAAAAGAAGATGCCGGGGTTTTTCCTCAGCTTCTTTATGTATCACATTTTATGTCTTTCTTTATGTGGTTTGTTTTGTCTAAGAATATTTTGATGATCAGTCGGAAATACTTAGGTTATTTTTTTTATTTGTTTCCACTTTCCATCATTAGGATGCTTGAAAACAGGAGCTTAAGCTATGCAGATGGTCCAGTGCCAATACCTTCCGATGATTCATTTCTCTGTGAGAATGTGCAAAGGATTCAAATTTGTGATACAGGTAAGATTTTTCATGCGATGTTCACTAAAAGCTTCATATATGCGAAGTACCTTGCCGTAATTTGGCTGGTAGTTCCATTTTCAGAATTCACCGGACACCAGAGTGATGTGATGCTTAAGTTGTTGTTTGCAGATGAATGGGTGGAGAACCATAAAGTACTGTTGTTCTGGCAAGTCAAGCCCGTTGTGCATGTGTTTCAGGTGATTCATATGGGATATCATGGAAATCAAAGTTTTGCTTCTCTTAGTTTTAAATTTATGTTATTATTCAGTATTGGTCCTCTATTACAATGAACTTTAGGATCAAGCTTGTTCCTGACTCGTAGAACTTCGGAATAGAAATCATGTAATGTGAAGTCTACAATTAGCTGAGACTATCACAGTCAAAAGAGTAAGCCATTACGCGTACCACCTTTAACTTGGCCCTCCTTTGAGAGCATTCTTGGTTTTGTTGTCTTTATAGATGTGCTGAGTGAGAGAATGTTTCTTCGAAGAGCTAATGCTTGAGAAATATTGGCCTGTGCTCTGATAGTACAGTAAGTGACCTAGTATTTTGTTCGATCATGATTTTTGCTACCTGCTACTTGCTGCACCACAAGTCGACCATGAATCAAAATTATTAGACCACATCAAAATTATTTATCTGATGATTCTTGCAACAGATGTACTTACGTTTCAAAGGGAGTATCAGATAGTTATCTATGGTCAGATCCTCTCCTGAGGCCAATAATCATCAAAGTTTCCTGTGATAGTCTCAGCTAATTGTAGTTTTTCTGTAAGCAGTCTTAGTTTACTTCCATCGGAGTACCACTTCCGAGGACTCTGGGGACGTACATAAATTATGCAATCTGGTTTAAGCATAATTTTTAATTCTAGTCGTCGTTTTACTCAAATTCAATGTTTGTTTTTGTTCTGATGGTGGATGGTCCTGATTTGACAGCTTTGTGAGGAAGGACCGGGTGAGGAGATAAGTGGAGATGGACAACTCTCTATTTTCAACGAATGGGTTCTTCCAGCAAAGGAATTTGATGGCATGTGGGAAAGGTGTAATGTGATCATTTACTTTCAGCTATAGATTGAAACTTATAATGACTATTATTATATGATTAAAAGGAGATTTTAGAAAACATTTGGGATTAGCACATGCAGGAAAGAATCCAAAAGTTGCATGAGGTGGTTTCATCACGCTTTGACATTGATGTAACCATCTCACAGCTTGCACATTCTGTCACTGTTTATTTATCAACTGACAAGAAGCAGAGGAAGGTTGACCATGTGTGTATTGTAAGAAAGCAAAGCAAACAATAGATCTGGCATATTGCATAGTGGAAATTGATTCATATCTAAACTTAGACACAAAAAAAAGTTTAGATGACAATAATGATTATGAAGGCACAAAAAGAAGAAAAAAGTATGCAGTCATCTTTTATAGGTAATATGTATACTTTATCATCCAGTAATACATACATGTTCCTGTTTGCAGTTTGATATATGAAACAGGTCTCAAGCAACGGTTACTGCGGTATGCTGCAAGTGCTTTACTTTTTACAGAGAAAGGGGTCAATCCGTGCCTTGTTTCATGGAACCGGTAAGATGGTACTCTTGAAGTGAAACACATCTTCTTTTTAAATGATTCTGTATCTCCTAATATTTATAATAAACTCTTCTTATCACCAAAATCTTGAATCAGAAGTGCTAACTTGATGTTATTATGATACCTTTCTTCATGAAATAGTAGCTTTGTGTTCCATTGATCGATTAAGAAGTTATGTTTATTGACCATTTATATCCGTGCAGGATCATTCTTTTGCATGGACCCCCTGGAACAGGAAAGACATCATTATGCAAAGCATTGGCTCAAAAACTTTCAATCTGCTTCAGTTCTAGGTTAATCTGGAAATGTGCTTAAATAAGCTATTATGATATTTGCTTAGTCATTTCTTTACTTAGTTTTTGTGCACCAGATACTCACAATGCCAATTGGTTGAAGTGAATGCACATTCTTTATTCAGTAAATGGTTCTCCGAAAGTGGTAAACTGGTATGTGGTCCTCTAGAAATTGGTCAGGTCTTTATTCTCTACAAATTTGAAAATTTCTGTTATATTCTTAAAGTAGGTTAGATTCTAGTTCCTTTAATATATTTTCTATTATATGATACTTGCCAGTGCATTTTATATCGTAAATTGGTAATGAGTGTGCTATTTTGCAACACAAGTTTGATTTATGTGACAATCAATTGTTGCTTTTTTTTTCCCCTTGTATGTTTTTGAACTGTCGGAATGCAGGTAGCAAAACTTTTCCAAAAAATTCAGGAAATGGTGGAGGAAGAAAGCAGCTTGGTATTTGTTTTGATTGGTGAGTTTTGTGACTTCAAACTTTTGGAATCATGCACAAGTTTTCCCTTTTGCCTCTAATTTCGTTTTGGTTTGATGTTTTCTTGATAATTTTTTTGCTGTACAATGTGTCATCCCATGAGTTCGTTGCTTTTTTAACAAATTTGATTCTCCATTGCTATTTTCATCTGAGTCGTTTTTAGTCCTTTGTCTTCATAATAATTGAAAGATCACCTCTCATATTGTCATAATTTAATGTTGGAATCTAGCATCCAAAAACTGGTCATGAAACTGAAGCCCTATGGATTTGTGTTAACCTGGTGTTTTGTGTGTGAAGCTTAATCATGCTCATAGCAAGTTGTTTGCATTTGCCTCAGATGTAGGGGTGGAATCGAGCCGAGCCGAGCCCGAACATGCCTCTGCTCGAGTTTGGCTCGGTCTCAAAATCAGGGGCTCGAGCTTGGCTTCGAGCTCAAATCTGTGTTTGAGCTCGAGCTCGCCTGAAGAAATCGTGCTCGAGCTCGACCTCCAACCCGTTCGAGCCAGCATGACACAGGAAAATGAAAAAAATGAAAAATAGAGAGAGATGGGAAGAATGAAAAACAGAAGAGAAGAACTAAGAAGGGGAAAGGCAGAAGAGAAGAACGAACAACGGAAAAGGCAGAAGAGAAGAATGAAGAAGGGGAAAGGCAGAAGAGAAGAAGAAGAAGAAAAAAGAGAAGAGCGAGAGGGAGGAGAAGAGCAGAAGAGAGAAGAGGAGCGGAAGAGAGAAGAGAAAGCAGAAGAGAGAAAGAGAAGAGCAAAGAGAGAAGAGAAGAGTGGAAGAGACAAGAGAAAGCTGAAGAGAGAAGAGAAGAGCGGAGAGGGGAAATGTACCTGAATGGTTGGATCCGTGGCTTCAGGCGAATGATTTTGAGAGTCGATTGAAATTCTAAAACAAAAACCCTAAATATTTATTTCTTGAACCGAGCTGGTTCATGAGCTTTCGAGCTGAACAGTTAAAATGTTAGGTTCGGCTCGTATTGTCTCACGAGTTTGGTTCGAGCTCGTTTATTTTCGAGCCGAGCCGAGCTGAGCCCGAACGGTTGGGTTCGATTCCACCCTTACTCAGATGGGTATTTGCTATTCTTATTATTTTCTGCAGAATGCCTGCAGCACAAGTCCTAGTGCAGTTGTATTGTAATTGAATTTGTTCACAACTTGGGTCTTTTTTTTTTGAGGAAGTTGATGAATTTATTACTTGTGCCTGAAGGCAGATATTACATTGTTTTGGATACTACATATTTGTTACACCATTAGTTTCTCACATTCAAATTCAGTAAGGAAACTCCTTCTTTTGCCAATTGATTAGCACAATGGTTTGCCGATCTAGGAATTCTCTTCCAGCTTATGTCGTTGGTAGATAGCTCCCAAATCTCTCGCATATGCAAGAGGAATCTCCATGGTGGATTCCTATCCTGACGGCACCAATCAATTACGTTCTGCGAGTCACCTTCCACTTCTATAGGCTCTAGAAAGGTAGCGCTATAGATCTTCATTCCTTCTAAAACGGCTCTTACTTTTGCTCCGGTAGAGTCGGTGATGCCAATCGGGCCCGAGTATGTCAACAAGGTGTTGCCATTGTGGTCACGAAAGATGCCGCCAATCCCTGCCCTTCCAGGATTCCCAAGCGATGACCCATCGGTGTTGAGCTTCAGGATATCCCTGAGGGGAGGCACCCACTGCCGGAGCTCCTTCAGCCTTCCCGGAATGGAGAGGTTCGCCGTCTCTTTCCATTTTGCCTGATCACATTGCCACTCGTGTCGGCGAACTCCTTCCTTGTACAGAGCCAAGCGATTACCTTTGTAATTGTGTTCTTTGCTACCATATTCCATGTTTGGGTGTTGTTCTGGAAGACTCTCCTATTTCTCTCTTCCCAGATACACCATGGGATTAAGATTGCGGCGACCTCCGCCACAACTTGGGTCTTTGATATTTGAGTTTACGATTTAAGCTAAAATTTGTGTATGCTCTTGTTCTTTATATTTACTCTAGTGTCAATTATTAAGCAGGTTGTCCAATAGTTGAACCCAAATTTTTATTTAATACTTGGTTTTTTGCCTTCGGAATATTCATTAAAGTGGCAAAGTTATAAATTGGATTTTAGTTTCAATTTATATGCTTAGTTTTTAAACTTTTCATTTTTTCCCTGCTTGATGCTGTAGATGAAGTTGAAAGCCTTGCTGCTGCCAGACAGGCTGCTTTGTCGGGTTCGGAACCTTCAGACTCCATACGTGTAATCTCATCTTGCTTGGCTTATTCCCTTAAGACAGATTATCAAGTCAATGTCAAATAGAATGTGATGGATATTTTGATTAATTTATTGGATACTAATAGCCATGGATTTGCCTTATTCTTATATCGGACCTTTTGTTCTCCAGGTTGTGAATGCTTTACTTACTCAATTGGACAAACTAAAATCCTGGCCTAATGTTGTTATTCTTACAACATCAAACATCACAACAGCAATAGGTAAAGGGCTTGAAATGATTTGCACTCCAGGTCTCCCACCATTTTCCATGAGGGGAGGGAAAAAGCTATAATCATCATTGAAAAGCTAAATGTTGCATACATTATGGGATAGGAAAAACCAAAAAGAAATCCTTGTTGGGCATGTCAGACTTGGAATGGGATCTTTTGCTTTGCCTCCTGTTTTGCATCTAGCTTTTTTTTTTTTGAGGAAATTGTGTTGTATTTCATAAAATTGCCGAGGCAAAACATTACATTTCATGAGTACAATATACTCCTTATCTTAATCTCAAGGAGGGAGCGTCACTGCCATAGTGGTTTGTGAGACTCCCTCTTTTGCAAGCATATCAGCAGCTTGATTGGCTGTTCTAATCACATGGTTCCATTTAAGTACACTATCACCTAATGTCCAAATTTCTCTAAACAAGTGTAGGAGTCTCCATGGAGGGTCTTTCCATTGTTGACACCAACTGATCACATTCTTAGAATCACCTTCTACTTCCAGCGGTTCAGTAAATCTTTCTTTGTATAATCTCAGCCCTTCCAAAACAGCTGCCACTTCCGCCTCCGTGGAGTCCCTAATCCCCAGTGGTCCACAGAACGATAACAGAGTGTTACCGTTGTGGTCTCTAAATAGCCCTCCGAAGCCTGCCGGACTGGGGTTCCCAAGGGAGGAACCATCGGTGTTAAGCTTAATGCAGCCCTGCGTCGGAGTAGACCATTGGGTGGGCTGCCTTCTTCGGTGATGGGTGTTCTGATTTGCAATCAGATTCCAACTTCTTCTCAAGACTTCCCCATTCGTATCCGCGAATTCCTTCATTGAGCTCAACCACTCCACCGATTTGTTGCATCTAGCTATTATCTTGTTTGTAATATCAATATATCAAGGTCCACAACTAGATTTTATCATTTAAGTGTAGTCTATAGCAAGATTTTCCTGAAATTCATGAATGCTGGATTTTCTGTGAAAATTATGGACAGTATCTAAAATTGGTTTCAAACTCTTTGTTACGAACTCCAGATGTGGCGTTTGTTGACCGAGCTGACATTAAAGCATATGTTGGTCCTCCTACGGCTCAGGCACGATATGAAATACTGAGGTCATGCTTAACTGAACTTCTGCGTGCAGGAGTCTTGACATGTCTCCAGGTTTGGAATGTTTGCCATCCCGATGATTTTCTGATTTCTTCCAACATTCCTTAGAATGGTAGCATTCTGTCATGAATAGTTAATGTCTGTTGGCTTGATCCATGTAAGTCCTTTTCAATGTTTGACCTAGATCTTATGTTTTTCCAGGATGAAGATCCTCCCACATTTCCAAATTATGCAAGTTTAAGAATGAATTTGGCCTCGTCGCAGATAGAGAATCCTCAATCATCACTTTCATTGTCCAAATTATTGCTTGACGCTGCAGAAGCTTGTGAGGTAACAGCTAAAATTCTTTGAGGATGCTCATATAATAATGCAGTTATAGTTTCATTCTTAGAAATCTGAATAAGGCAATGAAGTTAAGTGTTTAGGCAAAGATATACTAATGCCCCCAAAAGTGATTTATTTGAGACACTTTTTTGTTTGGGTTCTTGTTCAGGGATTAAGTGGAAGAACATTGCGAAAGCTCCCTTTCTTAGCTCATGCAGCCCTTGCCATCCCTTACAGGTGTGATCCCACCACGTTCTTACTTACATTGATTGAAACTGCAAGAAGAGAATGTTCCGAGTTAACAGCACATCCAGATTAATGTTGAAACTTTCATTCGTGATCTGAAAATCTTCCATGTAAATAGCTCTGTTGTGCATTATACTGGCTTGGAAGTATATGCTAATGCTAGCACCCGTTAAGTCATGAATTACAGTGAGTAAGGGTACTAGCCAACCACCAAAAGGCAATTGTTTGGTGGGGTTCATATTGCACCGCAACTGACCTTTATTCTCTACATGCTTCCATATATAAAATCAGGACACGTACTTATGGATCCAACTTATCCCAGGTAAAATCAAGTTTGTTGTGTTGCATTGGTTAAGTTTCAGTCTTATTTTAGAATTAAGGCAAGTTGAGAAGCCTTAAATAGATTGTTAGGGTTCAAACTTGGTAGTGCTCATCACACACTACAGCAGTCTCCAAGGCCGTACAAGCTTTGCTCAATGTAAGGAATATTTATGGTGAATATGAATTCTCTCTTTCTCAAAAAAATATAAATTTTCTCCTAAAAAAAAAATGCTACATTATGTAGATTTGCATAAAAGTTTGGTTGGACTATTTTTTTTTTATCTAGAGCACGAACTTCATCATATGTATAGTAGTGAATTAAGTTCTGCTATGTGAGATGTTTGAGGCTTATGCTTTTTTCTGCTTTTGTTAATAATTCTGCCTAGGCAGAGGAAAACAATGCCAGATTGTGCATTATGCCCCTCCTATAATATGTAGGACTTGGGTTTTAAATCTTCTACTGCTCTCTAATATTACAAGGGATTATCAATTACTCAGTGTAACATCTACTTAACTGTAATCAACGGTCATCATTCATGTGCCCAACTTTTCAAGTTTAGGTTTAATCTTTGTGAGATGTGTTGGATGGAATTATATTATGTATGTTTTAGATTTTAGTTTTAGATGGCAAATTCTAATGCTGGTCAGGCTATTAGATGCCTACAGGAACCTCTTCTTTAGTTGGTATTCTAAAGGATATTCATTCCCACATTGAATATGTGATGCCATATTGTAGAGCGTAGATAGACGAAGGAGGCTGCATTCATATTTCTCTTTTGTAACAATGTTATCTATCATGATGTTATTACATATTAAAAAGCTACTATAATATCATTATCTCTAATTAATAAAAATATAAATTTAGAATAAACATGTATCCGGAAGTTCAGAATAATAAATAATATAAAAATTTGACCAATTCAATTTTAGATACTTTATTTGAATTTACATTAATTAAAATTGGGTTCATCTAAGTTTAAATTCTAGTAGTACGTTAGGGCAAGTTCAAAAGTACTTAGTCCAAAGTGGAAGAGGTGAGTTGCACCACCTCACATGGCTCAACACTTGAGTTTGAGCCAACCTAGTCACGTTGTTAGTCTACTTTGTTCATGGGTGTATAGGTTGATATATTCTTTGTATCCAAATGTTGATATGAGGTATATCTGGTAGGGCAAAATCAGATAAATAAGGTCAACCATGATTTTCATATTAGAAGGATCACTTGCTTTCATAAGTTGGTATTTGTTGTATGGTTATTGTTATTAGTATCATTGTTATTATTATTTTCTAGTCTAAATGTCTAATTGCTCTCCGCCTTACTAAAGCATGGCACAATGTTTACTGACTGACCCCTTTGTTTACTTCTTATCTCAAAATGATAGTAGGTATTGTGTGACGTCTCGTGTGTCTTTAATTTTTTAGAGAAGGTAATATTAAATCCCCTTATATCACCAGCTTTGGTTGTCTCTTTTTA
The DNA here is from genome assembly GCA_019845555.1 of Aristolochia fimbriata. Lineage (NCBI taxonomy): Eukaryota > Viridiplantae > Streptophyta > Magnoliopsida > Piperales > Aristolochiaceae > Aristolochia > Aristolochia fimbriata. The sequence continues at coordinate 11,262,383 of CM034081.1, forward strand.
CAAGACTGGAATTCATCTAACACCTTAGGTTGTTTACTTAGGGTAGGTTTGTTGTTTTTCTTTTCTTAAATAATGAATAGAAGTTGATAGAGAGTTTGTTAGTGACATTTGCGTTAAATTTTAGTGTTGGTTTAATGGCTTAAAAAAGTGAAACCTGATCACTCTGTGCTTTATTATGTATAATTTATTTTTTGTCAATATATAGTCATAAACTTAGGGATGATGTCATTGTTGTAAATATCAAAATAAATTATATTTTTTAAAAAGGGTGCTCCTAGAGGCAGCTTCCTAGAAGTTGCCCAGTTTGTTTTTGAAAGAGAGGTGACAGTGGATATGTAGCTAGCTTTTAAATTTTTTATTATAGTATTGTCACTACATATTAATTTGGCAAAGTGATTCAACGATAGAAACAGCCTCAATTTAGTTGCAATAGGAAACATTTTCTGTTCTATAAATAGGGTAATTTTTTCATAAAAGAAGCACTTTGAGGTGTAGTTCAAGGTTTAGCTGGACTTGAGTTAAATCCATTTTCCCTCTTTTTGTACACTCTTAAAAGATGAAGTGCAGGTAAATTGTTGAAGAAATTTACTGGATAGATTTGTTGATAAAGCACAAGTGTTAAAATGTACGGCTATGGAGGCATTTCTTTCATATCATTAAATTAGTAAACTAGTGGTGTAGTGGTTATTAAGTCAATATAACTTCTATTTTATACTCTCACCTAATGTTTTTATTATGGTCAAGATGCCTATCTTGTGTTGGTCATACTTCATCATCAAAAGTAGATTGTACCAAGGCTTCATGAGTTAGAATCAGACCTAATAGAGGTTCATCACAATCTTATGTGAATTATTAACCGTTAGACTCGGTTCCAGAAGAAATGAGTTTGAAATTCTCATAAGACCTGATCACTTGAAATCCAAGTTGGTGCATTTGGACCGGATGGTCCCTTAGTCTCGCCTAGACTCGATGCAAGTCTGAGAAACTTGATCTTAGTCCAGCCTTCCGCGTTTCAGCCTCTGATCGATCCCAAGAAACCCGAGTCCATTCAACCGAGTTGAGTTGCGGGAAACCTGAAAAAGTTACTCAGATATGTTCTTTCTTCTAGGAACTCAAATATCCTTTTCCAGCCCGTCGATATTAGCTCGCGTCTGATATCTCAGTACCTCATAAAAATAAAAGAAAAAATAAAATAGGAAAAATCGTGCGGTTCCGTACATGTTTTGGCCATCGAAAGTACAGGTCTCCAGCTTATGGAATCATTCCGTACTTGTTCCTTTCTCGGCATTGTAAACATTGAAGATTTGAAGACGACTCCAGACTTCAATGTTTTATATTCATTAATTACTCAGCTTTTCTATTCGATGAACATCACATGGAACCTTGGAATCTTCTTGAGTTGAAGACGAAGAGCCAAGTCAGACCGAATTAAAGAAATATTATTTCAACATGTTCAAATCTAAGAAATTGTCACACATGAAACATTAATTAAGCTCAAATATCTATTAAAATTCCATGTCATGTTGACTCGGAGGGGGGACATATGAAGATTCATTTAATATGTATCTCTATGTCTGCTATATAATATTAGATAACAATAATGTATTGTGCTCTTAAAGTCTGAAAAATTTACTATCAATGACTTTCAGATTAATAAATTAAAGACTAGAAAAAAATATTAAGGTAGTGGAAGCCAACTATAGAGCCATTAAATTTTAAATCTTTTAGAAAATTTTGTGCCGCCACCCTTACTTCCTAATTCCACCTAACATCTTTTTTTAGTTAGAAATAGATTGATAATTTCTGTCACTAGAACCCAAAGTCATGGACCGTATCTGGCTTTTATCCCATGGGATAAACCCTAAATTTCTCTTTTAGTTTAGAGGTTTGAAAATTGTTACTTAGCATGATATAGAATCAGGATTGTTCATTTATCTGCTGGAGAATTACCATAGGCTGACCAATTAATAACACCTTAACCATTTGTAGGCAGAAACTGAAAAGATTGCCTTCTTTCTTAGACCTTGAAGGTGGATGGTTTGCAAGGTCTAAAGGAAATTAAAACGGGGTTTGTCTTTTAGGTCGATGAGCCAAAGAAGGCATAAGGACAGAAAATCAATAAACTTTTGTCGGTAAAGAAACCATTTATTCATTAATGGATGTGTATGCACCAAAATGTGCATGACCCAAATTCAACGAGTCCAGGAGTCCACTAATCCAGCAGACAAGGTTTGTGGACAGGCCTCGACGATTCTCAAGGTCATCTGACACAGCCCATCGCCAGAGCCACCCATCTCATCGCATTATCGACACAGTGAGTCATCTTACATCCATCATCGACTCAATAAGTCATCGTCTAGTCAGCAACGACTTGGTGAGTCATTGCCACGTCAGCATGAGTCAGCATACAGTCATCTACCTCAAACGTGGAGATAAAAACCCAAAAAAAGGGACACGATCCTCATTCAAGGGATCTCAACAGAGGAGCTCCTGGTCCTCCTCCAATAGCTCAACCACAGCAGCAGAAAGGGGATCGTGATCCCCTTTCCCAGGCAAAATTCCTCAACAACTACACAGGCTGGCTACAAAAGGTCAGAAGTGCCCTGTTCCAGGGGTTGGAAACTTTGAAGATTGACAGCCTTCTTGCCGAGAAGAAAATACACTCGCGGAAGCACTCAAACCAGAGAAGTTCAGCCACTCGCAGTTCGTCGTCCAACAGTTCAACCGGAGCAGCTCTACACGTTCGCCGGCAACGTCACAAGTCGAAACACACGGAACACAAATACTTCTGTCCGACCGACCAAAGCCACACCAGATCGTGCACACTCGTCCCCAGAACTCAAACTTCGACGTTCTCGCCAGAAGCTGAAACTTCGACAATTCACACGGAGATCGAATCAGAGGAAGCCTAGGAGAGTGAACTCGCATTCCTTGATATATACACACCCTGTCAACACACAAATTATTCTAAAGTAATTGAAATATTCTCTCGGTCGCGCCTCTTCGCGGACCGACGGATTTTCGATGAAACAGATTTGGCATACCCGGTGGGACCTTTCCTACCTCTCATCTCCTTCTCTGTCTAACCAAAAAAAAAATCTCCAACCACAGCCATGGGCAGCAACGCCAACAACGGCAACAACAACAACAACACCAACAACAGGGGCAAGCAAACTGCTTCCTCGAGCTCTGCTCAGCCACGTCCTACTGTGACTGCAAGCTCGACCACCAGAGCTCGAGGATCGACAGCCGCCTCTCCGGCCAACCTCCGCGCTCCGACACCTCCTCCACTTGCCACACGCCCACTTACAAGGGCTCTGGCTAGAAGTTTGTCCACCGGACAAGCTCCATTTATGCTCGACGCACGTCGCCCAACTTCCATGTTTGTGCCTCAGGCTACCGCGGCCTCAGTCAAACCAACAACGGCCAAACTGATGCCGGCGATGGCCAAGCCAACATATTTGATCATCGCCACCTCTCCTCCTCCTCGCAGCCCGACTGCTAGCCCGACGCAGTCGCCACCATCACGAAGAAATTCCATTGTTCCCACTTTGGTGCAGCGATACGAGCAAAGCGGGGGCATCTCCTCTCTCTCTATTGCGAGAATACACTTTGTGCCGGCTTCTTTCATACAGAGAACATCATCGACAGACAACTCGCCGGTTATGATGGTCTCACACGACCTCCTAGCCGCTCTCAACGCAGCAGCTGATCCACCACCCCTCCGCTCACCTCGCCGACAGACATCAGCGATCTCCCCTGCTGCCACATCACCCATTCCATCTCGTTGACTCTCACCAGTGGCTGCCACCGCAAGCCAGTCACCTCCCAGAGTCACATTCCGCAATCAACCTGCGAGTGGTTCCTCTGACCGGTCCCCCACCTCTCCAATGAAGTCACCGACGACGATTTCATATCTCCAAGTTGCGTCAAGAACAAATACTCCGACGCGAAAACCGTCAAGATGGTCAAGAATGACAACTTCGCCAAGACTATTGAAGAACGGTTTGCGAAATGCAGGCCGCGATAAAGGAGCAAAGCGAACAGCTGCGAATAAAAGATGTGCAACTCGCAGCCCGCGATGCTCAACTAGCAGCTCGTAATGATCAAATCACAAAGATGTTTGAACGGCTTGAAATGGGAACAACCACCCATAACACCGGTGGCGTCTCTCAAGAAGTCGACCGAAATCGGCCGACCACAGTGCCTCAGCCGAGCTGCAGCAAGAAGATTCCTCTTCCGACGACGAGTTGCCGCCCGTCGCTCCAGTGGCCATATGCAGAGGCCGACCTGAAGTGGATCCGTCTGCTCTTACCCTTGATTCCATTACAGAGCTCATCAACCGTGCAGTACAAAACAACGCCGACGACCACAAATCAGTCGCCTACAAGAGACCGTACACACAGAGGATCCAGAATATCCCAGTGCCGATCGGCTATCACCCTCCCAAGTTTCAACAATTTAACGGCGACGACCACCCAAAGCAGCATGTCGCTCATTTCATTGAAACGTGTAATAACACCGACACAGACGACGACTTGTTGGTCATGCAGTTCGGCCGGTCACTGAAGGGAAATGCCTTCGTTTGGTACATCGAGCTGCCCCAAGAATCTAATGACAGTTGGGAGCAACTGGAGAGCGAATTCCTCAGTCGGTTCTTCAGTACCCGGCGCACCGTCACTCTTGTCGAGATCGCCAACCTCAAACAGAAGAAGGGCGAAAAAGTGGTCGACTACATCAACCGATGGAGGAACCTGAGCCTAAATTGCAAAGAAAGCTCTAATCTATCTCTCGAAGCCGAAATAGAAATGTGCTCACGGGGAATGCGATGGAATGTCCTCTGCTACATACAGAGGCGAAGGCCGAAAGATTTCCAGGAGCTCGCAACAGAAGCTCACAATATGGAAAACTTGATAGAAGAACGAGGAGAAGAAGGATCCTCTTCGCCGACGACCAAAAAAGGGGAAGGCACTTGCTGCGACCGCGCCCAAAGAAACGAAAGAGAAATCAAAATCCTCTTTCACGACAAATACTGTCGAACCGATCAAGGTCGGAAGTAAGGTCAAATCGACCTATCTCCCACGACAATTGACGGGAGGCTTCAAGAAGCTGACACTGGAAGAACGACAGGCAAAGACATATCCCTTTGCCGATGCCGACGTTCCCATCATGCTCGATCAACTGCTTGACAATCAACTACTAAGGCTGCCAGAAATCAAAAGGCCTGACGACCAATCCAAAAGCAAAGATCCAAATTTTTGCAAATACCATCGACTGGTTGGGCACTCGACGGAGAAATTCTTCGTCTTGAAGGACCGCATCATGGAGCTGGCAGCGCAAGGTCGTATTGAAATCGAAGGAGCTAAAAACACAGTCTCCTCATATGCCATCTCCATCCGATCTGAGCCGAACCAGCTAACCCGGCCAAACAAGAAGCAGGCCGCGAAGAAGGAGTACGGACCAAAGCCCGGTTCCTCCAGCCGACCTCATAACAACAGACAACCACTGGCTAAGGTCGCACCAAAACCGGCACCCCGAGAAGCAGCTGCAGCCTACGCAGAGGGGTGGATCCTGGTCACCCGGAGACAGAAGCCTGTTCGAGAACTAGAACCGGCACCGGCGAATACCAGAACGAAGGCAAAGCGGTCAAATAAAAAAGCTGCGAAGCGCCAAAAGAAGACTCCCAGGACCGACGTCCAGGGGGCCAGCAAAAAGAAAAGAAGACCCGTCACATTGGCAGAGTTCTTCCCGAAGGAGTTCCTCTCGCCGCCTGCAATGGTGGCGACCTGCTCAACAGCTCTTCCCGCGCAAACAACAACAAACGAGAAGGGCAAAAGACCAGTCGTCGAATGCGACGACCTCGAGACGTCGCTCAAACAAATCTCACACCTCAATAAGACAGAGGACGATCTCGACCTGGACATCAGGTCAAGACAAGCCCTAATCCGGATCCTCGCCAAACCAGAGGAACTCAAAGCTGAACTCGAGACGCTGCTGATGAGAAAGCATGATCTGCCAAAGGTTGGGTTAACTCCTCCTTTTTGAAAAGAGGAGGAAGATGCTTACACCAAAGCGCATCTCGCGAAGTCAGAAGAAGCACTGGCCGTCACATGCCCACCGTGCATCACATTCAGAGAGGAAGACGCACAATTGGGGACGAAGAATCACAACAGACCGTTGTTCGTCTCTGGCTACATCAGAGACCACAAAATCAACTGTATCCTCATCGATTGTGGATCTGCAGTCAACATTCTGCCTATCCGCACGATGAAGAATATTGGTCTCTCTGCTGGCAACCTCTCTCCAAGTTCTCTCCTCATTCAAGGTTTCAACCAGGAGGGTTAGAGAACACTCGGCATGACGAACCTCAAGCTGCACATCGGGGACATGGTAGCCGACAGTTCTCTTCAAGTCATCGACTTCAGGACGTCTTACAATCTACTCCTGGGTCGACCATGGCTTCATTCAAAATGGAGTCGTGCCATCCACACTTCAACAATGCTTCAAGTATTGGGAAAACGGCGAGCAGAAGACGATGTATGCCGATGAAAGCCCATTCACAGAAGCAGGGGCATCGTTCGCAGATGCTAAATTCTATCTGACGACTAGGCCGACAGTTAAATTGTCACCAGAGTCGAACCAGGCAGTAAACGCCAAGAGCACTCCGACGCAGGCTGCATCATCCAAACAACCGGCGCAGGATGCAACACTCAAACAGTCGTCGCAGCCCACAAAACCACAGACTCCGACGCAAGTTGGATCTCCTAAACAGACACTGACGCAAGTCGTATCTCCAAAGCAGTCGGCGCACAACAGCCCGTCAGCATGCGGTTGTAAACCGGCAACAGTCGCGCCTACACTAAATCAGCGCAACATACCCATCTAGCGATACATTCCACTGTCGCAAAGGAAGAAAGGAGAAGCTCCCATGGTCGCCTGCAATAAAGTCCAGCTGACCCCTTTGCCAGAAAAAGTCACGCTTCCTCTGCCAAAATTAGAGGAACGAAGTATCGTGAAGCAGTTGCCGGACCAACAACAATTGTCGGTTACACGCTCAAATGAAGGCTTCGACCCGAACGCCTATCGGTTGATGGCCAGAGCAGGGGGCAATCTCACAAAAGACGAGATTCATGCAAAACCTCCTGTGACCTTACCCGTCTTCACCCCAGAGCAGGAGAAATTGAAGAATGAAGGGCATCGCATCAGTCAAGGTCGCCTGGGCCTCGGCTATGAGAGGCCAAAACCAATCAAAATCTATACAGCCCAAGCAAAGTCGGTCAAGAAAAGCAGAAAGTCATCGGTAGATGTGCACCAAGTCTCAGTTGGCCAAATCCCAATTGAGAAACAAAATACTTCAAAGCCGGTGATTATTTACACCAAAGCCGCCATCAATCGAACCCGACCAAAGAACGACAACGGTCCAGTCGTCATCTACACGTTGAAAGCAGCCATTGCACGAGCTCGCGCCTACGACTCAGCCACAGTGAATCACATTTTCATCATCGACGAGGAACAAGAAGATGAGGAATTCATCTTGAAGGAGGCTCCGACTGAATTCGAAGAAGGAGGCCAGCCGACCGTTGACGAATTAAAGAAAGTCGATTTGGGTACCAGAGAGGACCCGAGGCCGACATTGCTGACGGCTGAAGAAGAAGCTGAATATATGGCGTTACTCCATGAATATCGAGACATCTTCGGCTGGAACTACACAGAGATGTCAGGTCTCGACCCACGAGTGGCAGTTCATAAGTTGGCGGTTCATCCTTCTGTTTGGCCAGTGAAACAATCGCAACGACGGTTTCGACCAGAATTGGTGCCGGAAATCGAAAAGGAGGTCAACAAATTGATCGCGACAAACTTCATGGAGAGGTGAAGTACCCGTCCTGGATCGCAAACATCGCGCATGTCAAGAAGAAGACTGGCCAAATTCGGGTCTGCGTTGACTTTCGCGACCTGAATAAGGTGTGCCCAAAGGACGACTTCCCCTTGCCAATTACCGAGCTCATGGTCGATGCGACGACAGGTCACGAAGCCCTATCTTTCATGGATGGCTCCTCCGGTTACAATCAAATCCGGATGGACCCAAAAGATGAGGAGCTCACAACATTCTGCACACCAAAGGGCATCTTCTGTTACAAAGTGATGCCATTCGGACTCAAGAATGCTGGCGCGACCTACCAAAGAGCAATGCAGAACATCTTCGACGACTTCCTCCATAAATGAGTCGAATGCTACGTCGACGACCTGGTGGTGAAAACGAAACAAAGGTCAGATCATCTCCTCGACCTCAGAGCTGTATTCGAGAGGCTTCGACGATTTCAACTCAAAATGAATCCGTTGAAGTGTGCATTCGGCGTCACCTCAGGCAAGTTCCTGGGATTCATCGTCCATCACAGAGGGATCGAAATCGACCAGTCGAAAATCGACGCCATTCAAAAGATGCCCGAACCCAGAAACGTTTTCGAGCTTAAAAGCTTCCAAGGACACCTGGCGTACATCCGACGTTTCATTTCGAACCTTGCCGCGAGATGCCAGCCTTTCAGTCGTCTGCTAAAGAAAGGTACACCGTTCGAGTGGGACGAGTCATGCCGAAACGCCTTCAACAATATAAAGACATACCTCACAAAACTGCCTGTGCTCGTTGCTCCAATAATCAACAAACCGTTGCTGCTATACATCGCAACACAAGAAAAATCGGTGGGCGTTCTCTTGGTTCAATGTGATAAGGACAACAAAGAACGTTCTCTGTATTATCTCAGCCGAACACTGGTGGGCGCCGATCTCAACTATACACTGATCGAGAAGACCTGCCTGGCTATCTTCTTTGCAGTTCAAAAGCTTCGGCACTACCTCCTGGCGCATTCGACGAATCTCATCTCGCGAGCTGATCTGCTGAAATACCTCATGTCGCGGCCAATTCTCTCTAGCCGACTGGCTAAGTGGGCTTTGCTCCTATCGGAATTCGAGATCAACTTCATTCCGCAACGAGCAATTAAAGGGCAAGCATTGGCCAATTTCTTGAACGACCACCCAGTACCGGCCGAATGGGAGTTAACAGAAGAATTCCCAGACGAGGAAATATTCCTGGTCGAAGTACTTCCCCCTTGGGAGATGTACTTTGATGGCGCCGCACGAAGAAATGGAGCTGGCGTCGGAGTCTTGTTCGTCTCACCCAAGAAAGATCTGTTGCCATACTCATTCGTGCTCACCCAGATTTGCTCGAATAATGAACCAGAATACCAAGCTCTATTACTTGGGCTCGGCATAGCGGTCGAAATGCAGCTGCCGCAGTTACACATCCACGGCGACTCGGCTCTGGTCATCAAGCAGCTTACTGGAGAGTTCGAAGTAAAGAAACTTGAACTCGAACCACTCTGGAGGCATGCTGGTGAACTTCTGGCTCAAATCCCGGAAGCTTCACTCTACCATGTCCCTCGCTCCGAGAATGGGCCTGCCGACGCATTAGCTGGCATCGTAGCCAGTCTGGCACAATTCGACCAACGACCAAGCCAGATTCCCATTTGCGAGCGATGGGTAATCCCTCTATCGGCCGAAGAAGAAACAGAAGAAGAGCAAATAGAAGAGATAGAAGAATCTCTTCCCATCTCGGCCAGCCAAAATCAAACCGAGGATTGGCGTGAACCTATCATCAACTTCCTTCGTCACAGCACACTCCCAGTCGACCTGCGAGAGCGAGTCCCAATCCGCCGAGCAGCTCCGAAGTATGTCTTCATCAATGATGTACTTTACCGATGGTCATATGAAGGTCTGCTCCTTCGTTGCTTGTCCAAAGAAGAAGGGTCACAAGTGTTGAAAGAGCTACACAGTGAAATCTGCGGCGCACATCAAGCCGGCCCGAAGCTTCACTTGCAAGTCAAACGACTGGGTTACTATTGGTCGACTATGCTCAGAGATGCCATCGAAATGGCTCAAACTTGCAAACAGTGCCAAATCCATGCCAACTACATACATCAAGCAGCGGAACCACTACACCGAACAGTCGCATCATGGCCGTTCGAAGCTTGGGGGATGGACATCATTGGCCCCATCAGTCCCAAATCCGACTCCGACCGGCAGTACATCTTGGCCGCCACCGACTACTTCTCGAAATGGGCAGAAGCTGCTGCTTACTGAGAAGTGAAAGTTGTTACCGTCGTCGACTTCATTTGAACTCAAATCATCTATCGATATGGAGTCCCTCGATACATAATGACAGACAACGGCACGCCATTCAGAAACAGAGTCATGGGCCGCTTCTGTGAGAAATTCTGCATACAACCTCTACGGCTTACAATGCGCCAGCCAACAGACTTGCAAAAGCTTTCAACAAAACACTCTGCAAAATCCTAAAGAAGACCATCGGCACCAACAAAAAGAGTTGGGACGAGAAATTGCCCGAAGCGTTATGGGCATACAGAACGTCGGTTCGGACACCGACCCAATCAACCCCATTCTCATTGGTCTACGGCGCTGAAGCAGTGCTTCCCCTCGAAGTACAGCTACCTTCCCTGCGAATTGCAGTAAGAGAAGGGTTAACAACGGAGGAATGTGCCCAACTGAGACTCGCAGAACTTGAGTCTCACAATGAACAACGACTCGAGGCGCAACAACGTCTCGAGTGCTATCAATCCCGCATGAGCAGAGCCTTCAACAAAAAGGTACGACTCAGGTCATTCCAGAAGGGCGATCTCGTGCTCGCAATAAGACGGCCGATGCTCTTCACCAGCAAAATCGGGGGCAAATTTGCGCCAAAATGGGAAGGACCCTACATCGTGCAAGAAGCCTATACGAATGGTGCATACAAGCTCGTCACTGCAAACGGGTCGGAGCTGCCGATAACAAATGGTAAATTCCTCAAACAGTTTTTCCCATGAAGAAGACAGCAAAGAAAAAAGAGAGGAAGAAGTGAACCTCGAAAAAAAAAAAAAAAATGAGTACGAACTTCTCATTGCAAAAATTTATATTGGGAACAGTGTAGGTCTCGCAACAAAAATGCGAGGCAAAAAAGAGTTTTCTTTCAAGCTTCGCAACAAAAGGCGAGGCTACAAAAAAAAGATGAAAGAAAAGAAGCCTCACAAAAAAAACGAGGCAACAAAAAAAAATGCAAAGGAAAAGACAGAGTGAGATGACATCAAAGTAACGAAAGCTCAAAATCGGCAGGTCGTCCCCTTAGTTGGATCACTTCAGCTTGGGCGTCAGCTAGTTCTTGTTCTTCTTGTTCGGTGAAGGTAGGCCGAGCTCGAACCTCAGCCAAGCGTCGACGAATAGTGACAACCTCTTCGTCCCTTGCCAGTCGCAATCTGTGCCTCCAAAGAGTCAAGGCGAGCTGAAACCAGAGCAAGCTGCTCGCGCAGTCGCTTCTGTTCCTCTTCGGCAGCCTTTTGAGCCATCTGATTTTGGTTGACATCAGCAGCTATTTGGTCACGACTGAGGGCCACGTGTTGTTCAGCCTGAGTAAGCTCAGCCTCTGCAACTTGGCGTTCTTCTAGACTGAGCTTCCCCTCCAACGAATAGCACAAGTGCTGAAGTCGAGCTGCCCCGGATGCAAATTCTTCAACCCACTGCTCCAAAGTAGAGGTGTCAATGCCCACCTCCATCAACTTTTCAAGGAAAACGTGGGTATCCTGGACCAATTCGGGTGAACTCGGATCACTGGACGACTCCACAAATCATGCATACTCTTGGGTGTAGGTGCAGATGTGGACTGACCACCAAAGACAGATTCGCCGTGAGGTAATAACAACGACTTCTCTTGCCTGGTTGAGTCTCTAATTCGCAGGCAGCGCCGCGCGACACCGTCGGACAGAACAGAGACATCCGAGAGGGTCAGACCAAGAAGGGAGACTGAAGCTGACGTAGTAGACATCTGCGACAAAGCAAAATAGGTACGTCAATCCGCCTCTCCCTCAACTCAAAAAAAAAAAAAAAAAATGCATCCCCTGCGACCAAAATCAGAGTCGCAGATTAAAAAAAGAAGGAGAACCTGCGACAATAAAAAAAAAAATCGAAGTCGCAAGCAAAAAAAGGGGCGACAAAAAGAACCAGTTGCCGATCAAAAAAGAGAAAATGGAGAAACAAAAAACAAGAGTGGGCAAACCGAAGAGGTATACCAACCCTCTTCGAGCAACCAAGCGACAAGCAAATCTCGCGCCCGGCGACTGAGCCGAGCACGATCAAAATGAAGCTATTTCACCCGACGATCAAGCTGAACGGAATCTATCTCAAAACTTGCAGCCAACTACAAAACCGGCTGGAGTTAATCGCAGCACCTGGCGACCGAGCCGGGTGCGACTAAAACAACAACAATTGTTCTCGGCGACCCAAACCGAGAACAGTCTCAAAGTCTCGCGCACAGCAACCAAGCCTGGCGCGACCGAGGCATGCAGCCTCGTGGCCACCAAACCGGAGGCGAACAAAATCGAGTTCTCCAGTGCCCGGCAAATAATTCGGACACAACCAAACAGAGGATTCAACATCTGGTGACAAAGCCAGAAGCCGCACATTCGAGCCCAGTGCCGGACGACCGAGTTGGACAGGAAACGAATGCTGCGAAACAACAAGCAAGTGCCCGGCAACCGAACCGAGCACAGTTCAAAGTCTGTGGCCAACAACAAAACAGACACGAAAAAAAAAAAAATGCAGAGACGCTACCCGATGACCGAGTCGGGTGCTGTACGCATCCAACAGAACAAGGTACGCAATCCATCTTCTCAAAAAAAAAGAGAAAGAAAAAGGCTGCGACAAAAAGAAGCCGTTGCCGAAATAAAAAAAGAGGTTGCGACAAAAATGAGCTGTCGCAAAAGAACAAAAAAAAAATCAGCGACAAAAATGAGCAGTCGCAAAAGAAAAGAAGTGGTTGACGACCAAACCAGAGCCGACCACTCAGCAGCTCTCAGCAGTTCGTACCTGGCGACCGAGCCAGGTGCGCCAACACAGGAATTCAGTCTCCTGGCGACCTAGCCGAGCTCAGCCGAACCAAAGCCTTGGCACTCGGTGGTCAAAACAAAAGTCAGTCTCCTGGCGACCTAGCCGAGCTTAGCCGAACCAAAGCCTCGACACTCGGTGGTCAAAACAGAAGTCAGTCTCCTGGCGACCTAGCCGAGCTCAGCCGAACCAAAGCCTCGGCACTCGGTGGTCAAAACAGAAGTCAGCCTCCTGGCAACCCAGCCGAGCTCAGCCGAGCCAAAGCCTCGGCACTTGGTGACCAAAACAGAAGTCTAACCTCCCGGCGACTGATCCGGCCAAGTTAAAAACAAAAACTACAACACCCGGTGATCAAATCGTGTGCCGCGCAGCAAATTCCTGCAACCGGCAACCAACCCGGACGCGGCCAACATAACCAGTACGTAACTCGTCTCTGGACAAAAAAAAAAACAAAACAAAAGCAACGACAAAAAGAAGCGGTTGCTAAACAAAAAAAAGGCTGCGACAAAAAGAAGTCGTCACCAAAAAAAGAGCTACGACTAAAAGAAGCAGTCGTGAAGTGAAACAGAAAGAGGCTCAACTCAACTCGCACCCGGCAACCCTTGCCGGCTGCGACCTCAAAACAACTTGCATTAGCAATCAACTTTGGTCGACTGGGACCAGACTGCTAATTGCACCCGGCGTCCAAAACAGGTGTGCTAGAGCAGACAGACTGTCTCTTGGCGACCAATCCGGATCAGCCCACAGAAATTTCAGCACCCGGCGACCGAGCCCGGTGCGACCCGAATGAATTGCAGCACCTGGCGACAGAGCCAGGCGCCACACAAATTCACAACGTTTGGCACAAAAACTGTCAGTTTGTCACAACAGACAAATTGACAAACACTTAGAGTGCGAGAAAGAGAAAAGAATTTTTTTTTTTTAAAAAAAAAAGAGAGAGAGAGAGAACAACTCATGAAAAAAAAAGAGAGAGAATGAGAGACTGAGGGAGGAGTCGAAAATGAGAGGAGAGAAAAAGAAGAAGGAAAAGGAAGAGAGAAGAAAAAAAAGAAAGTGGGAATTTTGGCTGACTCGAACTCAATTTGAGGCTGCCAGGAAAAAAAAAAGAGAAATTTTTCTTTACAGTACCTTTGAATTGGATTCGCAGAGAACTCTAACACAAGCCGGGGGGCTCAGAGAAGACAACAGACGACCAACGTGCAGCCTCCCAAAATCGCAGACAAGAACAGTCAGCCCAAAGACTGTCTCCCAGAGCAGAGTCGCAGACAGAGTGTAGGCTGACAGAAAACGTCAAACCACATACAGTGTCAAATTGTGGACTGACAAAAAGGGGTAGGTCGCAGACAGTCAAGAAGAAAAAGAGGATTTTTTAGAGCAAGTTCACAGGAGAAATTAAGGGAAGTCAATGAGTTCCTCTGTTATGGGAATTAATTGACAAAAGTTAAAGTTAACAAGGAGGAGAATCAGGGCGGGACCCACACACCTTGATTGAGAAGGCACGACCAGGGAAAAAAAAAACCCTAGGTCAGCGCCAGACCAATTAGGGCGGGGCTCGCAATGCCTCCCTTCCTCCCCTGCGCTGAAGCAATTCTGCCGAAGCAGGAGCTCGCTGATGAGTCAGCGCCACACAGGGCGGGGCCCACAACGCTGCCTCCCTTCCTCCCCGGCGCTGGAGCAGTCTGCCGAAGTCGGGCTTCGGCCCGATGAGTCGGCGCCACCTGAGGCGGGGCCCATGGCTGCCTCCCTTCCTCTCTGCGGCTACTGGAGCAACTACGCCCACAGCCGGGGAGCTCGGCCCGATGAGTCGGCGCCACGAGGCGGGGCCGCGGCGGCTGCCTCCCCTTCTCCCCTGCGTTGCCTCCTTTCCTCTGCAAGAGAATTAATTCTGCTTAGAAGCAGTCGCCCAAGATGAGTCAGCGCCACGCAATCTCCCCTCCCTCCAGTGTAGAACCAATTCTGCCAAAGCAGAATTTCACTAGATGAGTTAGCGCCATGCAATGTGGAGTTCACTGCGCAGTCTCTCTCTTTTCCGGCGCTGAAGCAAAGCTACTCAAACTGCACCTCTCACCAGTGCGACGCACACAGAGTCGCCGAGTGACACCTCTTCCCCGGCGTGACATCCAAAGTCGTCGAGGTTTGCAGAAGTTCGCAAAATCTATCGCGTCGGCCTTCTCTGAGGTTTCGAAACAACTTTCGACAACACTCAAAGCAGACCGTAGCCAGCAACTCAACCCCAATTCGCCGCCGTTCTTCGCGACATCTCGCCGTCGGTATTCATCATCTCTTTAGACCATTACATACTCCACATGTATGCGTATAGAAAAAAAAAAAAAACAAAAACAAAAAACAAACAGCTCTAAAAAGCGACAAGAGAGCCAAAAAAAAAAAAAAAAAAATTTTTTTTTTAAAAAAAAGAAAAAAAAAAAAAAAAAAAAGTGTGTGTGAGTTGTGTTCGTTCATCTTCACATTCGAAACTTGTTCGTTCCTCCCGAACGAACAAGTCTCGAAGGGGGCAATCTGTATGCACCAAAATGTGCATGACCCAAATTCAACAAGTCTAGGAGTCCACTAATCCAGCAAACAAGGTTCATGGACAGGCCTCGACGACTCTCAAGGTCATCCGACACAGCCCATCGCCAGAGCCACCCATCTCGTCGCATTATCGACACAGTGAGTCATCTTACATCCATCATCGACTCAATGAGTCATCGTCTAGGCAGCAACGACTCGGTGAGTCATCGCCACGTCAGCATGAGTCAACATACAGTCATCTACCTCAAACGTGGAGATAAAAACCCAGAAAAAGGGACACGATCCTCATTCAAGGGATCTCAACAGAGGAGCTCCTGGTCCTCCTCCAACAGCTCAGCCACAGCAGCAGAAAGGGGAGGCAAAATTCCTCAACAACTACACAGACTGGCTACAAAAGGCCAGAAGTTCCCTGTTCCAGGGGTTGGAAATTTTGAAGATCGACAACCTTCTTGCCGAGAAGAAAATACACTCGCGGAAGCACTAAAACCAGAGAAGTTCAGCACTCGCAGTTCGTCGTCCAACAGTTCAACCGAAGCAGCTCTACATGTTCGCCGACAGCGTCACAAGTCGAAACACACGGAACACAAATACTTCTGTCCGACCGACCAAAGCCACACCAGATCGTGCACACTCGTTCCCAGAACTCAAACTTCGACATTCTTGCCAGAAGCCGAAACTTCACCAAATTCACACGGAGATCAAATCAGAGGAAGCGTAGGAGAGTGAACTCGCATTCCTTGATACAAACACACCCTGTAAACACACAAATTATTCTAAAGTAATTGAAATATTCTCTCGGTCGCGCCTCTTCGCGGACCGGCGGATTTTCGGTGAAATAGGATGGTAATGTAATCTCCCTAAGCAAAAATCAATAAATAAATTTTAGCCTTACGTCTAGGCATGGAAAACTGATTACAAAATCCTTCCGCACCGTGCATAATCAGTAACTTAGAAACTTTTGTGATTAGGTTTTCCGAAGTTGCATCTTAATTAGTAGGGGATAGAATCAGGATCCTCCATCAAAGTAAGACTTAATTTACTTTGGTTGATATAACAGAAGGAGACTAAGGGTCCTGTAGGCTGTAGCCAAGGACTTAAAAGAGCATTTGTAATTAACGATGGAGTTGCTGGTCATCTGACTATCTTATCACTAATTTGTTCTTTGTATCTATCTTGTGATGCTTAATTTCTGGCAGCTTCTCCATGACAGTTTGGTCAACTTATCTCGATGATAAAATATAATGTATCGAGTGTATCCGTACATATTTCTTTCGCTTCCGTAAAATGTGTCATCTTCTCCAGGTTTTTTGCAAAGAGATGGCTTGACAGCTACTTAAGTTTTATATTATGATTTCTTTTATGATCACATGCATTGATGAGCTCCTAACCAATATTATAAACTTGACTGGGTCATTGAACTGAAATTTGATCAGGTCGAGATATAAATTTCCCATTTTGGGTCTAAAAAGGCTATTAATAACAATCTTAATTATGATCATATCAGTACTTTCAAATGTACGCTGCCTATGAGACTATAAATTAAATTTAAAAGCAGATTGACGTAGCTAATTAAGAGAAAGAGTTCATGAGTAGCCAATGATCCAGTTCCAAACGTGTCTCTTCAGTTCTTGTTGGAACCACAGACTAGTTTTTCTCTTTTCTTTCCTTCAGTTATATTCTATGGAAATAGGAATCATTGGCACATGCATGGTTTCAATCGTGAGAGATGAGGCTACATTGATTCCTCCACTGCCAATATTGTTGATAAGGCAAATGACATTTCATGTACTTGCTGGCTAAGTGCTGATTATGTGAAAGGGTGAACTTAGAAGGTGTTGCTGTTATCTGAGCTTAAAAACTTAGATTTGGTTTAATTGTTTTGCGTGGGTTATTCATACCTCCTTTCTTCTCCAGAAAAGTTAATTTGATCAAGGATAATTTTGATTAGTGGGTTAAATCACCATAGAAGTCTTAGTTTTTCTGCCTGGACTGAATCATATATGCATTTAGGATATTTTGATCAGTGAAAACAGAAAGGCCCCATTAATTACGAAACCAAAGATAAAGAAACCCTAAGAAATGATGCAAGTTGTGTTTTGTTTAGAGTAATATATCTGCATGCAAGACCTCGGATCTAGAGCACAGAAAGTACCACTTTTTCCTCCATGGACTGCGCCACCGTTAATGGAGTTTCTGCTCCATGGACGGCTTTAAAAAAACAAGAGCCTGTGAAAGTATCTGTCATGTGTCATAACCGTGTTGATAAGCACAGGGTCATATACATTATACGATTCGTCTTCTTCTTCGAAAGGCTGCTGGTGGCAAATTAAATATTGCAGTGAAAGGTCAATGGTTCCCCTTATAAATACCCATATCACTACCCTTGTTTTCTTCAACAAGTATCAAATTAAGCTCGTCTTTGGTAGTTTAATTTCTTGGGCCACATCTTTCTCTTTTCCTCCAACTCGTTTGGAGTACGTTCTCCTCTCTGAACTTTCTTTCCAGAGGAGAGGAGAGAAATGGCAGAGCCATTAGGGAGCTCAGTTCATGGGATGACGGGGAAGGAGCAGAGCTTTGCCTTCTCTGTGGCATCACCATCAGTACCCACTGATGATTTTGCTACGTCCAAGCAGTTTGTGCTGCCGGTGGACTCGGAGCACAAGGCCAAGGAGTTCAGGATCTTTTCCTTTGCTAAACCACACATGATGGCCTTTCATCTCTCATGGTTTTCCTTCTTCACCTGCGTGGTCTCCACCTTCGCTGCTGCCCCCCTCGTTCCCATCATCCGTGACAACCTCAACTTAAAGAGAGGGGACGTTGCGAATGCCGGCATTGCGTCCGTCTCCGGGAGCATCTTCTCCCGGCTGGCCATGGGTGCAATCTGTGACCTCTTCGGCCCTCGCTACGGCTGCGCTTTCCTTCTCATGCTCTCGGCCCCTGCAGTGTTTTGCATGTCCGCCATCGAAACTGCCGCGGGGTACGTGGTGGTGCGGTTCATGATCGGGTTTTCTCTGGCCACCTTCGTTTCGTGTAATTACTGGACCAGCACCATGTTCAATAGCAAGATCGTGGGGCTGGTCAATGGGACCGCGGCCGGGTGGGGGGACATGGGTGGTGGCGCCACCCAGCTTCTGATGCCGCTTCTGTTCCAGGTGGTTCTCAAAGCTGGGTCCAGCCCGTTCATGGCTTGGCGGATCGTGTTCTTCATACCCGGTATTTTGCATGTCATCGTCGGGGTTATGGTTTTGACTCTGGGTCAAGATTTGCCCGACGGGAATCTCCGTAGCCTTCAGAAGAAGGGGGATGTGGCCAAAGACAACTTCTCCAATGTATGTTTTTTTCAACTACGACGTTTTATATATATATATATATATATATATATATATAGTATCTCTTTTAATTTTTGTGATTCATCATATTCTAAACCGTGCAAGCTCTTCGATCTCGCTGTATGAACAGGTGATGTGGTATGCTGTAAAAAACTACAGAACATGGGTGTTTGTTTTTATCTATGGCTACTCCATGGGAGTCCAACTAACAACCAACAACGTCATTGCTGAGTATTTTTACGACAGGTAATTTGTCCATCTTTGTTCTCTTTAGGGTTTTATTTTCTTTTCTTTTTCTTTCTTTTACCATAAAATTAACTAATTGATTAAGATTTCATGTCATGATTATCAGGTTCAATCTGAAGCTCCACACAGCGGGTATCATAGCCACCTCCTTTGGAATGGCCAACATCGCCTCTCGCCCCCTGGGCGGCTACTTATCCGACCTGGGTGGTCGCGTGGCAGGGATGAGAGCGCGGTTATGGATCCTTTGGAGCCTCCAGACCATGGGAGGCCTCTTCTGCATCTGGCTAGGCCGTGCAAGCAGCCTCTCGGTCTCCATCCTGGCCATGATGCTCTTCTCCGTCTGTGCCCAGGCTGCCTGTGGCGCCACCTACGGCATCATCCCCTTCGTCTCCCGGAGGTCACTGGGGATGATCTCTGGGCTCACAGGTGCAGGTGGGAACCTGGGTTCCGGCCTCACCCAGTTCTTGTTCTTCTCCGGTGCAAGACACTCCACGGCCACCGGGCTTTTTCTCATGGGAGTCATGGCTGTTGCCTGCACCTTGCCTTTAACACTGGTGCAGTTTCCTCAATGGGGGGGTATGTTGTTGCCCCCTTCAAGGGATATCACCAAGGCTAATGAAGAATATTACTATGCTTCGGAGTGGACGGAGGAGGAGAAGCAGAGGGGTTTGCATCAGGACAGTCTTAAGTTTGCAGAGAACAGTAGATCGGAGAGAGGGAAAAGAGTTGCTTCTGCACCAACCCCACCTAATGCCACTCCTCTTCATGTCTAGCTAGCTAGGCAACAAATGTATTACTGTGTTGCATGTACATACTTGATTGGAGCTTGTTATGTTAGTATATGCTATTTCCCTATTTTCATCTCTTAGGTAGGTACCTTCTAATGTCCGGTAGTACTCTCGATCGGACTTGTTCTGCGTGGCTATGATGCTTATATATCTAGAGCTAGCCGCCATTCAGCTTCATAAATAATAATATTGAGTTTTGAAGTATATATATTGTAAGTGATACTTCATAAACGTTAAATTTTGTACAACTGTACAAGAAAGTGTTGGGGTCAGGTGGTGGACTTAATTGGGGGCCTCGCTTTATTGATGCTGAGAATTACACGCACCACCGTCCAAGGATTATTATTCCCTCAATTCCAACCGTGTGATCTCAAGACTCAGCTGGTCATTTCGTAGAACATTGATCCTCATCCAAGTAGCATATCCAACTTTTGAACGTTTTGCTTCTTTCCCAGAAGAAAAGGTATTCAAAATATCTCCACTATATCTGTAGCCAAAGATGCTCTCTTATCATCAAAGAATATCGTTGCTTTGATCTATAAATTATGAAAACAGTCTACCATGTTTGATTCACATCAACTCTTCCTAGCTACCAAGTGATCATATATCACCTTACTGCAACCATGTACAAAGCTGGTAGACACAAAACCCACCACATCCCATACTACCACCACGATTATCATGTCTCCGGCAACGTCATTTACCCGCCGGCGAACAACGCCTTCGGTGATCATGTTCAAGGAGAGGAAATGACATATCACACCTATGATCATGTACCATTAATCCGTGTTGATTACTCAGAGAACGATCACTACGATTCCAACCGTCGCCGTTATCATGAAAGCCATGGCCCCTCCCACCACCACGAATCTCCTGTCTATCCGGACATTTTCTCGGAGGAGCGGCACGGTGGACACAAGAGCAAACCGTTGCCTTCCGACCGCGGACGTCCGATGTGGATGGAACACGAGCATGGTGGTAGAGCTGGGGAGTTAGAGGCCCAGGTAACATTCACCCCGGTTGAAGAACATGCTCATAGGGGGAAACATGGTCATGAAGCTAGGCCTGAAAGTGGTTACAAGGACATCTACAGCTACGAGGACGTGGATGAAGTTGCAGTGAAGTTTCTTAGGAAGGAGCATGAGTTATTCGAACGAGAGGCGCGCTTGTCCATGGAAGCTAGGCGCTGAAGGTTCAGCGAGCACCAAAGTCCTAGCTACTCTTAAATAATCCTCTTAATTAGAGGGCTGGGGACGACTCAAATCGATCTCCGTATTGATGAAAAGCTTAATTTCATGTTGTTGCATCTAAATTAAGTGTGTTTTGTTCGTTATTAATTATGTTGTGACTTGGATTTTGTGTGCATTAGATTTATCGTTGGATAACGATTTATGTGGACCAAAGTTGAACATGGGTTTTTTCGACCCGTGTACTCGATTAGGGATCCAATTAGCTTTCCAGTGGAGTTTTTGTGAAAAAACTTGATTGAGAATTTGGAATGATGACCCATGGATTATCTCTTTTGTAACCCTAGTCGTTTTGTTGTGGTGCCCTTTTTTCTCGTAACAGAAGTTAAACATATTAGCCATGGCATTCTAGTCATCTGGAGACATATATGTCTCTAGATCTCCTAATGATTTTGCTGATCGATTAGCACATTTAGGGGTGTCTTCCCAACTTCATATAACATACCATATGTAAAAGGAGTATCATTCTAATAAATAAAATCACCTTTTTTTTAAAAGAAATACATATCATATATCTGATATGGTTTTAGCTTGAAGACTACTCTAGATAGAATAAGTATTATAAAACTTATGTACTCATCTCTTGTAAACTTCAATAGTCACTATTAATTGTTCCATGGAATTCCTTCCACGATGAATATTAATATATGGAGTGGAAGGGTCATCGCCCTTAATTTTCACTCTATAATGAAATTGGTGGTAATTAAAGGGTGTGGTGCTTATTCCTGACTTCTCGATTTTTTATTTTTTAAATATTGTATAAAATGACATCATATTGTTACTTATATTTGATTTTTTTTTTTTTTTATATTGGATGACGCGTTGCATTGATGTCATCCATGGTTTACTGGTAGTGTAACCTAATTGGACCAGATTCAAGCCAACCTCATCACCTCTTTAGACCATATATATCTTGTGGAAGTACTAATTAAATGGGATATAACTTCCAAAATAAATTAAGATAGGGTCACAAAAATATTTGTAGTTTGAGCTTGAAGTACTGTGAAAGATTATTGGAGATTAATATATAGCTAATTACATCTATATATAACTACAGTACATATATCGTGTGTAATTATCTTTTGTTGAATGACTAATTATATACGTCACTAACATGTAATTAGAGTTTATAACAAGTTGTTCGTTAACTTTCCCCTAATTAATTGAAATGCTTTTTAAAAGCAAGATATTGAATAAAAATTTTCCATTGTTTCTCATTCTCTACATAGATTCCTCACTATCGTTCTGCAGGATCTTCAATCATAGACAAGTCTGTTGGCCCCTCTCATCTTTTCCTTTATTCTGAGCCTCTGATCCCATTTAACCAAAAAAATCTGCAAAGAAGAAGTATGCATGCACCCAAGCCAAAACTGAAAAATCTTCAAATATATATATATATATTTATTTATTTTTATTTTTTTGAAATGAAAACTACGTTTACAATGTATTTTTCCGTGGGTGTCGCCCGATTGAGTGATTTATATATATATATTCTCTCAAAAGAAAAGTTAAAACTTAGGCTACATTAATATTAAATTGAAGTTGAACAATTAATTACAATTCATATTTTACGAGTTCCTTAGGGCAAGTGTATGTGCCCTAACTACTGGTGTCCAATTTCAGATATAAAAACCCTTGACGTTTCTAGTTTCTTTTAAGTATAGGGCACCACAATATGACCTATCCTGGACGGTCCCTCATGCATCATCCTGAATTAAAGAAACTTGATTTTTTTAAAAAAAAAAAAAGTAATATTTTTACCCTTGGGCCATGCATGACCAAAGTTGTAGCTAGCTAGCTAATGGCCCATGGTATATATATATTACGCTCTCCACCACCTAAGTTATATTCCCTACTTTATATCTTTCTTTATATCTCAAGTTCTGCCAGCCATTTGTACTTGAGAATAGAATGAGGGACCCTCAAAACCTTCCTAGCTCACATGAGGCACAAGATACCTAGTTATCATTAATTAGGGAATATAGAAGACTCTATATATAAGTAGTTCACAAGCATCACAAGTTCTCACACCTAGACCACCCACCACAGCCTCTCTCACCACAAGACCTGATCGATCCCCATTGGCAGGCACTGGTACTATGTACACTGCCGGCCGGCGTAGTCGCACAACCTACCGACACCAAGAGTACGTTGTCAACCACGTCGATTATACCCCGAATGGCTACACGTACACCGAACAGTTCGAGACTAAGCAAGGTTTGCATCAATACCCATATGCCCCTAGCAAGGTTGATTATGAAGGGAAGGGTTATGGTTCTTACCCCCACCACTATGGGAAGTATGGTCCCTTCCAATCGGTGGTGGAACAAGTGCCCCCCTACTCGACGGAGGAGCGTCGGAGCGCTTATGGCAAGGTTTTCTTGCCGGTGAAAATGCTTCAAGCATGGGCGAGGCCTGCCCGTGTCAAGCCCGGGGAAGCTGTGGTTGTGGTGCAGGAGCCTCAGGGGAAGGAGAAGGTGGAAGAAAATGGATACAATGTGGATGAAGCAGCTGGGGAGTTCCTAAGGAAGAAGCACGAATTCTTTAAGAGGGAAAGGCTCTTGTCCATGCAAGCCAAGGCTTGAAACTTAACAAAGTATATTGATGATCAGTTTTTATCTTTTAAATAATTCTTCAATTATGGAGGATGCTTAATTAAGTCGTGTATGCTCTGTATGATTTCTGGTGTTTATCTTAATTTGTATTATCAAAAAGCCAATTGATGCAACAAGTATATATATATATATATATATATATATATATATATACTTAGAAAACACCCATGCACACGCATCAGAGGTGGTCTGTTTGACAAAATATTATACCAAAAATTATTAATATCAGAAAATTTAAAAAGTCTTATACGGGTCTTTGAAATGCTCAACTAGGTTGGGGGCATTGGTCGGGTTTAATTAGGTCAGGTAATATTATCTGAAACCCTTATTTTGTAAAACCGAATTTGACCAGACCCAATCAAAATCTGACAGGTTTTCGTAAAGTCAAAAAAAAAAAAAAAAAAAAAAAAAAAAAACCCAACCCAAACCCGCCTCTGACTCATGACAAGTCCTTTACCACTCAAACCAAGGGTTGCGCGACTCGTCCAAGTCGACTGAGTCGGTTGGGAGCCCTGGTTTACACAACCTTGCTCAAACTAGAGGGATCGTTGAGACGGAGGGTCAATGCAACTGGAGTTGGCCCCCTCGACTCAGCTGACCTAACTTGGATAGTTTTTGGTATCCAAGTGGCTTCCCAAGTACGAGTAGAAAAACATGGAGTAAGGTTGTCGATTGGGTATCGGGGAAACTGATATGAATCGGATCCTAAGTCATCTAGAGCAAATATTGATGGATAATCAGATTTTAGAATCGAATACCCGATAGGGGATTTTTCTTTTTAAAATCCCACTAATGGGAATCTTGACCGGTATGATATTTTACAAGTTCAGCCAAAGGTGAAAGACTTGGATGGTACAATTGCATAAAAATTGTGTACGAATTAACCGGACCAACATCTCTTATTGGGTACAAAATGTAAAGAACAAATAAAATGACACTGAAATTAGGGGTGGAACCCAACTAAACTCATTTGTGATCGGTTGGCAGCGCAAGAATTTGCATTTCCCCTGCTTTCTCCACCCTCCTCCATTCTTATCTCCTCTCTTTTCTTTCTTTCTACTCTTTTCTTTCTACTCTTTTCTTTCTACTCTTTTCTTTCTACTCTTTTCTTTCTATTCTTTTCTTTCTACTCTTTTCTTTCTACTCTTTTCTTCTCCTTTTTCCCTTTTTCTCTTCTCCTTCTATTCTTCTCCATCTTCCCTTATTCTCTTCTCCTTCCATTCACCCTTTTCCTTCTTTGTTTTTCTCTTCTTCTTCTTCTTCCATTCACCCTTTTCCTTCTTTGTTTTTCTCTTCTTCTTCTTCCATTTGTTTTTCTCTTCTTCTTCTTCTTCCATTTGTTTTTCTCTTCTTCTTCTTCTTCTTCCATTTGTTTTTCTCTTCTTCTTCTTCTTCCGTTTTTCCTTTCTCCTTCCTTCTTCTCTTTTCCCTTTTCCTTTCTTTAGGCAAGCTTGGTATTTTTGGATGAGCTTAGTATCTTTGGATGAGTTTGACCGGGCAGCTCTAACATGAGCTTGAACTCAAAGGCAGTTCAAACACGAGCTCGAGCACTAGGTTTCGAGTTCAAGGCAACCTTGAACATTGGCATGTTTGGGCTCGACTCCGTTTGATTCCAACCCTAACAAAAATCTCCAATAGCAAGTCTAAAATACTGAAAAGATTCATGAACTGAAAATGGTCAATAAAATAATATTGTTCATACATTTGGAGAGAGGGTGTACAGATTCTCATTTTTTTCAACTGCTTTTGTTTAAACAACAGCTCATGAGAAACCATTTTGTAAATACACAGTTCTTAATCAGCTGTAACAACATAAACTTGTTCTTGGGGAAGGGGGAGATTATTGAAGCAAATAAAATCACAGCTAATTCTCTTGAACGTATCAGAATCATTGTTCTATATACAGAGCAGCCAAGTAATTGCATTGGGCTCTTTCAACTGCACAATGAGCTCAAATAGAACATGTTCAGATCACCCAAAAGGGAAGGCGACAATAGAGCACCTACGTCTTATAAAAAATAATAACAATCTCATTACTTCCTCATAATTTGAGGCCTTCCCAAACTAACCATCTACCTCTGGTCACCTATCTACCCTTTAAAAAAAAAATATACGAACTAATTAAAAAATGTGATTAGGGAGCAAAGAGCTATGTACTGCATGCTAGACATCAGTAGAGGTTACGACGATTGGACTTGTAATGCCCGATGTTAATCACCAACGAGTCGTAGAATTAGGTGGAGTGATTCCCATTTCGATATAATACGCTTTTTCTGCTTTGGCCATTCGATCTTGAAACAACTTCCACTCCTTGTGACACCTATCCCTTACCTGCACAAAGACCATTGAGGATTGAGAACCGGGAGTTGCAGTCAGGTCAAGAACTAGTGAAAGTTATGGCGAGAATAGGGTAAAGAAACGAGTTCAAGATGAATATGGCAGAGGATGTTTACATACCCCTTCCCATGGGGCTCTACCACCCTGCGACTGACCCTGCAACAATGGCATTAAGGATGGAGATGAGTAAGTTTCCATGACTCTGGGCACGCCAGAAAGGAGATGAGAATCGAGCAATACGTACCTGGTTCCCGAGAGAAGGAACACCCTGATGAACAATCCACTGAGAATCTACGACTCCTATTTTCTCGTGGGCAGGCTACATAACCAGAGGAGATCCAAAGTCAAAAGTTGATCCAGGTGACTTTAAAATAGATAGAACGACATCTAATACACCAGCACAATCCAGAAAAAAAATAAAATATAGGTGGAAATTTTGATAGTAATTTGACAAGTGACTTCTTCGATAACAACAGACATTTTCTCTGCAAAACTTGTAACAGAATCAATTCAAAATGCCAAACTGCAAAGAAGCATAGCAAGTACCACACTGTCTATCTCATTCTTCTTCGCATGCACTCCCAAATTAAGGAATAATCATCTCCTCATAATTATAGATAAAAAAAATAACTAATGGATATGAGCAATGACATCACATTACCTCTACGCATCTTCGAAGAGCAAAATCAAGACCCCAGCCATGAACCAAATCATTCTGCAAACATGAACTTTGCATTTAGAGGTATTACTCACTAATCCTGACTAAATCAAACAGGTGAACGAACTCTTTCATACCTGAATCATATGCCACACACAGCGCCATGCATCTCGAGAGAATACAGTAGCCATGATCTCAACAAACCTGTACCCAGGTTACATCCCTTTTTTATGTTTATGATTCTCTTTCAAAAGATTGTCTTTAAGAACCTTAAAAAAATAAAAATAAAAATAAAAATAGACAACTCATTTCTGAGATCTTACGCAGCACAAGGTGGCAAATTTGGATCACTGCACCAGCCAGGTTTCTCCTCTGTGCTTCTGTTAGGAAATGAACAATAAGACTATCATATTACTAACCAGAACTACAAGAAGGTTTCTTGAAATGCAGGTGCCATGTAGCTTACTTGTGGACTTCGCAATCACCTCTCCGTTTTGTCATCTGCCACGTCAACCCTTTATTTGGCTCCAACCCAGGTTGTGAAATCTCTAATCCATGTTTCTTCACCAATTTAATGTACCTTAAATTTGAGGGAGAAAAGGGAATAAAAATTATACTGCAATGAACCATTTTCACAAAAACCAACAATTTACACAAGGCCAAAAACTTACTCTTCGGCATTAAAATGCTCCACTCCAAGATCCTCATCCCACATAAATATATATTCATATGGTGCAATAATGTCAGGGTGCAGAAAACGTTTAGCATACCACCTGGCAACAAGACCCACAGTCACAAATCTTATAATAAGTGTTATTATTTAAGAAGGCATCAATTTGGAAGCTAAATTTTATAAGCTCACCATTTAGTCTGCTTACTGACACTCACATGAATAGCCCTCTTTGACCACTCAAATTCATCCCACTCACTTGTCCGCCCGTCATAGTGGAAAAGCATGACAGTAAAATTTTCTGAAAACTGCAACACAATTGCAGTCGTCTCCATAATCATGGAAAAAAGACACTAGCACTATGAAATCTAGATCAGTTGCCACGTGTACCTTTTTAACAGCAGCATCAATATTCTTTTTTTGATCATATCCAACAGTGAAAGTCACAAGATATTTTTGCTGGATGGTCAAATCCTGAATGTCGCGAGCAAACACAAGATTTTAACACGAGGAATAAATTAAGATAACAAAAGTAGTCTGATGGAGATTTAGTTAATCAAGTGCCAGAACAATAGAAGGCACACGTAGTCTACTTTATGCTCAAGCAATTCAATAATTTGCACTATTCTCGGTTGACAAAATCTTAAACGCTGTCAGTTTTTTCAAGTGATGAAGATTCTCGTAATACAAACTTCGGTAAACTTCACTCTGTCAATTTGATTTTAGCTTTCTTTAATAAAAGAAGTTAGAGGACAACCTTATTTCCATAGCACACACATGCATTCCCCAGATACAACTCAGAATTAATTTGGAAGCTTGTTGACTGTATCCTTGGTCCCATAACATGTTTTCATAACTATGACACAGTAGATAACTCTTTACTAAGACAGAAGTTTGCTCCAATTTATGTTTCAAAACAAATTTATTTAACCATAGAAGACTTTCTTATCCTAGATGATTAGCATGTACATGGCATAAACATTGAAACACCTGGTTTTACATCATTGACCAATATCCACAAAAACATTTTTGCTACTAAGCCTCCCATATATGAGAAACTTTTTCTACTATCAGGCATCAACAGGAATCAAGATAACATATGCTTAATACATCCATGTTATGAAATATGCTAATAACAAAGTACATAAAATACACATAGGTCATAAAGACTCATGCAGACAAGCTGAAGTAAACCAAACTACATGTCAAGGCAGGTCTATACATCACAGGCATCAAAATTGCAGTCCAACATTTTCTTTAATTACTTTAATATGACTAAAAATAACAATCTTTTGTCATTTTAATAATATGAACTAAAAAACAACTGTAATTAACTTAGTTATGGGCTACAACCATGTGCAGCCTTTTCTTTTACACAAACCATCAGGTAATCCATTTATTTCACCATGATTTACTCAATTGGTACCAAATATTTTTAAAATCAGGCAAGCGAATTCTCTTTTTGTCAGCTCTGTCCTCCACGGACTCCGTCAGAAGTCATCTTAACCTCAATTTCTTTCATACCATTTCTCGTCTTTTTTATTCTTGCCTTAGTTTCTCTTAATTGTTTTACCAACATCGACAAAGCTCTCTATAAGGCTTCCTTTGAGCATTCACATATCATGTCAAACAACTTTCTCCACTTTTGTCATTCATTTGTACCACCCTGACACATTTGTTTGAAAATAACTTTTCCAATCTTCTCCGTGCTTAAGACAAGCATATGCCTGAGAGAAAAATAAAAAGTAACAAAAGAGCTGTAATCAATATACCTCACTGGGCTTGCCCCATAACCTGCGGAGATAAAAATCCGACTCTGGCACAACAATGCCTGGAGGTAGTATCTCTGCACCACGAGGATTTGTTGGGACATAAATCTGTATCAAAATCAGAGATGAGGTTGTATATCAGAAAGCAGAGTATAGAATGCATCATAAGTAACACATCCAAGTTAAAACTGCAAGATTACCTTTGAGGTATCATTTAAATTATGCACTTCAGTTGCATTGCTCTGCTTGTCAAAAGCTTGCTTCAAAATTTTGTGAGTCCTAAGACCTGATCTTCTGTCGTCAATGTATGCAAAATCAATGGAGGGTATAATGCTCGTTGGAAAATTGAACTGTCAAATAAAGTGAGAGAGCATAAACATATGAATAGTATATCAAAGCTTTGCATGTGGAGCTGATATAAAATAAATAATGAAACATCTAACCAAGTTGTTTACCTTTGTTAAGGATGCTGTTGGGAAGGAAGTACCTATCAAGAAACCAACTACTACACCAACAACAGTTGTCATTACAAGCCTCATAGTTTCATTTGGTGTCCTGAGGAACCCACTGAAACACAAACAGACAAACAAAGAGGATATGCAGAGGAAGGATATGAATGGTTATTTTCAAGAGGATGTAACAACATTATCACATCAAACAAATGGACGACTCTACAGAAGTTTCAACCATCAAACCTGCGGGTAAGACTCCCCATCTTGGTCATGTTTTTCCGACTCTTAAGCAGCGAAAAATGCAACAGTCAAGCCATTCAAAGCTGCTCCACATTTTTCAAGAACCAGCTACTTGCCTTCAGAAAAGGAGCAATAACCTTCATGATATCTAACACAAAAAAGAACTACATATATCCACTTTTAGCCAATGAAAATAATTAATATTAACTGACTTTCAAAAGTTAGAACACTTTAGGAGAAACCAAAACAAGAAAAACAAAAGAAAAGGACAGAAAATCAACAAAGAGAAAACAAACTACAAGAATGACTACTAGTCCACGAGGATGGTCAGCACCCAATCACTGACAAATAATCAAAACCAGCATGAACCAATGTACTAAAATCTTAAAGACGGCTCATGTCAAGTATTGAAATCCATGCTACAAGCAGCGAAAACAAAAGCCTTTTTCGGAGAAATATCTTGAATATTTTCCAATTTTCATTGGAGCGAGCCACATGAACTCCTTGCAACCAAAAACGACTTCCCAAAGAAAGAAGACTCCCGGGTTCAAAATAGCAACAAAGATGGTTCACATAGGATAACCGTTCAAGGAATGTAAAAGTCGATGGGTTATGTATTAAACAGACCTAAGATCAAAGATTCAGTTATGAGGAATCCCAGACATAATTTAGAGCAAGACGACTTCATAATAACGACAATTACGAAATCAGTATAGAGAACTCAATCGCCCTTACATGATGATGGACGGAAAGCATGCTTCCCGATAAGACTATAAAGAAGAAGGTTTCAGCAAATACTCATTAAAGCAAAAGCAACCACAAGCGCCCACAAAATGTAGAATAAACTACAATTATTGACAACTCTACTATAATAATCCAAATTGCAAACATATTACCATACGAATAAACAAATATAAAAAGAAGTATTCCGCAAAAGCTAACCTCTCAACCCAACAGAATACCAATAACAACCCAAATTTTAAAAACACGGCGATCCAAATTAGCAAAAACCAACCAAAACGGAGGACAGCCTGCCAATCTCAAAACTCTAAAAACGACAGCCTGCAAATCCCAAAACTGCGAAAAAACAACTGTGAGCAGAAGAAAAACAGAGGACAACGTACCGGAATCTCAAACCATGGAAACAATGATCCACTCCGAACAGAACGAGTCACAACAAGAGCCTGAACGAGCAATTCCCACGTCCCAAATAGGCGGCTTCCGGGGAGGAAAACAGAGAAAACGAGGAAAAAAAGAAAATATAAATAAAAAAGGCAAGGAGGCGAGGAAGAGCAGCCCGGCGCCTACAAAAACTCCGTGACCGCGGTTTCAGAACCCAACAGGAAAACGAACCCGGGGAAACCGACTCTGATTCGATTTCTCCGTGATGACTGATGACCCGTTTCGAGGTGAGCGTGCACAAGGCAGAAGCACCCACCTATGAAACTGAAGAAGGAACACGAAAGCTAGTAAACCAAGTAATTTGATATCCACGTTTCTTTCTTTATTCGCCTGAATCCTTCCCCTCGCAGTGCCAACTCTCACGTCGTTGATCCGTCTCGCCAGTTATCTCGTTTCATTCAAAGCTCAAAATGAAACGCGCATTTAAACAAACACCTGTGGGCCTTACCATGTCTCTGCAGTATGCAACCTCCATTTGTATTCTCATCTTCCTTCTCCTCTCTTCTCTCTCCTCTCTTCTCTCTCCTCTCTTCTCTCTCCTCTCTTCTCTCTCCTCTCTTCTCTCTCCTCTCTTCTCTCTCCTCTCTTCTCTCTCCTCTCTTCTCTCTCTCTCTTCTCTCTCTTCTCTTCTCTCTTCTCTCTTCTCTCTCCTCTCTTCTCTCTCCTCTCTTCTCTCTCCTCTCTTCTCTCTTTTCTCTATATATCTTTTATATCTAAAATATCTCTCTCCTCTCTTCTCTCTAATAAATATGTTTTATAATCTAAAATATGTTTTATAATAAAATATATTTTTGTAATAATATGTTTTATAATAAAATATATTTAATATATTTTATATAATTTAATATTTTTTAAAATATATTTATATAATAATATATTTATATATATATATTTTATAATAATAAATATGTTTTAATATATAAATATGTAAATATGTTAATAATAATAAAAAATATTTTTAATATAAAAATATGTTTTAATAATAAATATTTTTATAATAAATATGTTTTTATGTATATATATTTTAATAATAATAAATATTTTTTATGTAATATATATTTTTCTAATAAATGTTTTTTAATAATAATATGTTTTATAATATAATATCTTTTAATAATAAATATTTTAATCTAATAATAATATTTTTTTGTAATAATAAATATGTTTTAATAATAAATAATATTTTTAATAATAAATATGTTTTCTAATAATATTTTTTAATAATAATAAATATTTTATCTCTAAATATCTTTTAATAATAAATAAATATATTTTATATCTCTATATCTTTCCTCTCTTCTATAATTTCCTCTCTTCTCTTTCCCTCTCTTCTCTCTCCTTTTTCTCTCTCCTCTCTTCTCTATATCTCTTCTCTCTTATTTTCTATCTCTTCTCTCTCCTCTCTATACTCTCTCTTCTCTCCTATATTCTCTCTCCTCTCTTCTCTCTCCTCTCTTCTCTCTTATATTTATTATGCACCATCTTCACAATATTAATGAAACATTCTACGCAATCTTCACAATATTAATGAAACATTCTACGCAATTCAGTATCCACTACTCCAAACTTATTTTATTTTCAACTTTAATGAAACATTCTACACAATTTAAAGTTTTAAACATACGATGATTTTGTCAAACACATTGTTTTATAAACCGAACCGGCCATCACACCGGCAATATGTCTGGTTTTGGTTGAACCTGGTTGGACCGGGTTGGACCAATGGTTCAACCATTAAATATTATACTCTGTATATTATACTTTCTTAATAATTCTATAGAAAAAATAACAAAAATAATCATGATTTTAGTGAACCGGGCTGAGTTAATAAGAACCTGAATGACCTCCGATTCTGGTTCAACTGGGTCGAACCGGCCGGTTTGGTTTGGGTTTTAAAACACTGGTCAAACATGTTTTAATTTTTTTTTCATGTGTCACAAAATTGAGATTAAAACTAAATTCTCACTTCATGTTAGTGTTCTAAAAACTAGAGCGGCTTGGGCGGTCCAACGCGGTTGAACCAGAATCGGAGGGCAGTCCAGTTCTAATTCGCTCTGTCCTGTTCACTAATAGGCATAACTAAATCACTTCTTTTGTCTTATTACTTATAGAAATAAGTGTTTTAAAAACCAAATATAACCGATTGTTTTGATCCGATTGAACCAAAATCGGAGGTCAGTCCTGTTCTTATTGACTCGGCCTGGTTTACTATAATGAGCAATATTTTTACTTATTTTCCTTTAAAAATATTAAGTATGTATAAAGTATAGAGTATAATATTCAATGCTTGGACAATTGGTCTAACTCAGTCTAATCGGGTTCAACCAAAACTGGACATACTGCCGCCGGTTCGGTTTTTAAAACACTAATGGAAATATTAAATATACACTAACTATAGGGTATAATA
The DNA here is from genome assembly GCA_019845555.1 of Aristolochia fimbriata. NCBI lineage: Eukaryota > Viridiplantae > Streptophyta > Magnoliopsida > Piperales > Aristolochiaceae > Aristolochia > Aristolochia fimbriata. The sequence goes on from CM034081.1 coordinate 11,295,779, forward strand.
TTCATTGGTTGAACTTATTGGTCCACCTTCGGTGTCTAATTAGGTTCAACCAAAATTGGACATATATACTAACTATTTGATGGCCTGTTCAGTTTTTAAAACATTGCTTCATGCTATATTAAACAAAAATAAAGAAATATAATTAAATTATATTTTAAATAAATAGCTATTTTGCCTTGATATGGCATGACGTTAATTACTATATCCAATGGCTATAATGCTTTGAGCTAGGTTAACCATGAATATGTTTGGTAGTTAATTAGCATATTGCTTTGGGAATATTTCCTCAAGGTAGATATATAGCTTCATTAACCTGAATATTGATACCATTATAAGCTTACCATTTGAGTAACACTACCTACCAGCTCTTTGTTCTAAATTCTAATGCATTAAAGCCATTTGATTTCCCCCAATGTAACATACTTACATGATTTGTAATTTGCTATAAAATGTGTGTGGTTTTGTTAAGAAACTAAAAATATACAAAGAATATTATAACAAATTTCCTATTTGCTCAATCTATGTAAGGAAATAATGAGAAAACAAGTAAATAAATTTTTTATTTTATTTTATTTACAATAAGTGCTAATAGTTATATTTAAATAAACTAATAAATAACTTACCCTCTCCAACTAGTTTTATCAAAATTTTAAGGAGTTTTTGTTGTAAGTTTTTTAAAAATTACTATATATAGACACCTACCACAAGATATTAAATTATAGACTTATACTTAGTTACACTTAAATTTTAAATTTCATTAAAAAAATCAACTGATCAATGTTATAACAATTATATCATTAAAAACACTAAAAAAACATGATATCTTATCTTCATAATGTATATTAACTCTTCTCTTACCAAATAATCAATTTATGAACAAATTGCAAAAAAAAAAAAAAAAAATCCAAGAATATGATACTTGATAAATTTGTTGTGTACTTATTATTCACAAGTCAATGTGTCAAATTCTTTTAAGTTCTAATTTTCTCATTTGAGTTGAACATGACTTAAATTTAATAAGTTGATTGAACTCAATGTTTTATGTCCCTTGTGGAGTCAAATAAAGATCCAACCATGTTCATCCCCTTAAATGAGGGCATGAAAGTCAAGTAGTTCCTTGTAGTTGCAGAAGCATGAACAATTGTACTAGATAGATTGGAATGTAGAATATAGAAATGTAGCTTACAAAGTGGGCACTTTATTAAAAGAGGAGAGAGAGCACTTTGATGCAATAGAAAAGTGGAGAGAAAGAGTTACCCTTTTTTTTATTTATTTCTTCATTTGAGATATGGCCACTTTTAACTTTACATTGTAAAAGTGGGAATCTATGCACATTCCTTATCTTGTGCAGTCCTTTTTTCTGATTGCGTAATCAGCACAACCCTCCATTCCATGATCTCTTTTGTTTAATTTAGTTTAATTTATGTTTGATCTAATTCAAATATTTAAGAAAAAAAAAGGTTTGGTTGCAAATGACTTAAATTACTGATGAACTTATGAGAAGTTGATAATTTTGAAACAAAAGAAATTTAATTTTTAAAAACTAGGAATATATTGTCAATTTAAAAAAAAAAATTGTATTTTATTAGAAATGGTCTTCTTGATTATAAGAGATTTCCCCCTTTTTCCATTAGTGGTCAACGGCGGGTACCAAATTCCAATCACAAATGATGGCTACTTTCCGTTGAATTCAATACCCCTTTTAATGAATCTCCCTCATTTTCTTGCACTACTTTGACAAGGAAAGATGTCAATAATCTGGTGGCCGACCACTTCGTGCCTTTCTCTCTCTCACTTTCATTCCTTTCTTATTCAATAATAGAGGCATATATAGCCATCGCAGGTCTCCGGCAGGACTGGTTTCTCCCAGACTCCACGCTCAGTGGAGAGAGAGAGAGAGAGAGTAATGGAATCCTGCCGAAGTCTTCCAAAAAAAACCGGCCGGAAGCGCGTAGGCTGATAAATTAAATTAGGTGAACGAAGACTTCCCCGGCTTTAACGTACGCCTACAAAAATGAATCAAAGTCTCCGAGTTCCCGGCTTCAACGTTTCAAACTAGGGAGAGAACTTATTGTGAAAGATAATTTAAGTCTGATTTCATCCGTTTAAATCATCGAGATACGTGATTTCAATCCGACCTGAAAAATTTAAGTTTAGGTTAATTATATTTATCAGTATTATGAGACGGTTACACAGTTTCACTAAATAGGAATTAACCCGCGGGGCGGGTTTTAGCGGGGATGAGTTTCCCCGGTTTTTTACGAGGCGGGGACCGGTTTCCAAAAACCCGCCCCGCCCCGCCCCGGCCCGCCCTGCCCCGTTGCCATCCCTAACGGGGGATCGTCGGCCCAGATTTGGTGGATCGGTAATTGTACCTCAATTGTGCCTTAGCCACTTAAAACATGACTCGTGGTATACGACCAAATGGAAGTAAGAGCAACAACAAGCCATCCGTCTCCTTCTTTAAATCGGAATTAAAGGAGAAATATAAACAATGTCGGGTACCCACGAGAACACAGCAGGGAATCCAAGAGAAAAAACAAGGAGAAAAATCCTAAAATACACACACCAGAGACGAGAGGGAATAAAATTCAAATGGTAGTAATCATCCTGTTAGCATTTTATATGTGGCTCTGCTCAGAACTGTTTTGTATGATTAATTTTACATGATTAATAAATTTTATTTGTTGCATGCATTAACAATTTGTTATCTTTGGATTTCATCCCTCTGGCATTGAATCACTGGGAGGTTTTCAAAAACCCGCCCCCGCCGGTGAAAATCCAGAAAACCCATCCTCACAAAAATTCGGCCTGCGAGTTTGCATTGTAAACCCGTCCCTGCCCCGCGAGGCAAAAATCCCACCCTGAACCCGCGAAAACTCAACTTGACCCACCCCACTATGACATGTTTTGTATTAAAAAATAAAAAAATATGAAAAAAATTCAAAACTAAATATTATAAACTTGTTAACATATAAATACTTACGAATCATGTAAAACTTAAACATGTTGTCAAGCATAAAAATTATTAACATATTTTTTTTTCTATTACATGTTTGTGTATGCACCAAAATGTGCATAGCCCAAATTCGATGAGTTCAACAACCCACCAATCCATTACACAACGATCATGGACAGGCCTTGTCGATCTTTGAAATTCGTCACTGCAGCCCATCGCGAAGTCCAGCCGTGTCGTCACGTCATCGACCACAGTCGACGTCTTCGTCAGCAGAAACTGTCAAGTCAGCACTCATCAGCATGCTTCATCAGATCACCGCCCACCTCAGCAACCAATAGCCAGTCTCGGTCTTCAACAACAGGAGAGAAAGAGGGGCCACGTTCCTGGTCTCCCTCTTCCCCTCTTCTTCCTCAACTTCACAACAGAATGAGGATCGTGATCCCCATTCCCAGGCAACGTCTCTCAATAGCTACACAGACCGACTACAAATAGCCAGAAGTTCCCTGCCCAAGGGGTGAAGAAATCGACTTCGAAAGAAACATCGACAAGTGAAGAACTCCCTCTCTCAAACCGAAGGACTCAAATCCCTTCTCGGAGGAGAAGCTCTCACGCACACAGAGGTTCTTTCGAGCCATCGAAGCCAAGCAATTCATCGTTCGTCGCTCTACAGTTCGACCGGAGCAGCTCTACACGTTCGCCGGCAGCGTCACAAGTCGATACACGCGGAGCACAAACACCTCCGTCCGACGGACAAAAGCCACAACAGATCGTGCACACTCGCTCTCGCGACTTAAGTTCAACGTTCGTTCATTCGCAGAAGCTTCAACTTCATCAACAACATACGGAGATCGAATCAGAGGAAGTATAGGAGACTGTACTCGCATCCCTTGATACAAAATACACAAATTGTAACACGAAAATTCTCTGTTATAATTGAAATACTCTCTCGGTCACGCCTCTTGGCGGACCGGTAGATTTTCGGTGAAACAGATTTGGCATACCCGGTGGGACAGTTCCTACCTCTCATTTCCTTCTCCGTTTGAAAAAAAAAAAACCTTCAACCACAGCCATGGCCAGCAACGCCAACAACGGCAACAACAACAACAACACCAACAACAGGGGCAAGCAAACTGCCTCCTCGAGCTATGCTCAGCCACGTCCTACTGTGACTGCAAGCTCGACCACCGGAGCTCGAGGATCGACAGCTGCATCTCTGGCCAACCTCCGCGCTCCGACATCTCCTGCACCTGCCACACGACCACTTACAAGGGCTCTGGCCATAAGTTTGTCCACCAGACAAGCTCCATTTATGCGCGACGCACGTCGCCCAACTTCCGTGTTCGTGCCCCAGGCTACCGCGGCTTCAGTCAAACCAACCGCGGCCAAACTGATGCCGGCGATGGCCAAGCCAACATATCTGGCTGTCGCCGCTTCACCTCCTTGCAGCCCAATTACCAGCCCGACGCAGTCACCGCCGTCGCGAAGAAGTTCCATCGTTCCCACTTTGGTGCAGCAATACGAACAAAGCGGGGGCATCTCCTCTCTCTCCGCGGCAAGGACACACTCTGTGCCGGCTTCCTCCATACAGAGAACATCACCCATCGATAATTCACCAGTCGTCATGGTCTCCCACGACCTCCTGGCCGCTCTCAGCGCTGTAGCTGGTCCACCACCCATCCGTTCACCTCGTCGACAAACACCGACAACCTCCCCTGTCGCAACATCACCTATCTCATCCTTTCGATTCTCGCCGGTAGACGTAGTCCAGAGCCACTCTCCGCAATCAACCTGCGACTGGTCCTTCTGACCGGTCCCCCACAGCGACCACCTCTCCAATGAAGTCGCCGACGACGACTTCATATCTCCAAGTTGCGTCAAGAACAGTCACTTCGACGCAAACCGTCAAAATGGCCGCAATGACAACTTCGGCCAAGACTATTGAAGAACAGCTTGCCGAAATGCAGGCTGCGATAAAAGAGCAAAGCGAATAGCTGTGCATAAAAGATGCGCAACTTGCAGCTCGTGATGCTCAACTAGCAGCTCGCGATGATCAAGTCGCGAAGATTCTAGCAAGACTCGAAATGGGCATAGCCACCAATAACACCGGTGGCGTTTCTCAAGAAGTCGACCGAAATCGGACGACTACCAGCGCCTCAGCCGAGCTACCGCAAGAAGATTCTTCTTCTGACGACGAGCTGCCGCCCGTCGCTCCAGTGACCATCCGCAGAGGCCGACCCGAATTGGATCCGTTTGCTCTCACACTTGATGCCATTACTGAGCTCATCAACCGTGCGGTACGAAATAGCGCCGGCGACCACAAATCAGTCGCCTACAAGAGACCGTACACACAGAGGATCCAGAACATCCCAATGCCGATCGGCTACCACCCTCCGAAGTTTCAACAATTTAACGGTGACGATCACCCAAAACAACACATCGCTCACTTCATCGAAACTTGCAATAACGCCGGCACCGACGACGACTTGATGGTGAAACAATTCGGCCTCTCGTTGAAAGGCAATGCCTTCGACTGGTACATCTAGCTGCCTCAGGAGTCGATTGACAGCTGGGAACAACTAGAAAGAGAGTTCCTCAGTCGATTTTACAGCACTCGACGCACCGTCACTCTCGTCGAAATCGCCAATCTCAAACAGAAGAAGGGTGAAAAAGTGGTCGACTAGATCAACCGGAGGAGGAACCTAAACCTAAACTGCAAAGACAACTTGAACCTTTCTCTCGAAGCCGAAATAGAAATGTGCTCACGGGGGATGAGGTGGGATCTCCTCTGTTACATCTCCTCTGTTACATACAGAGCCGAAGGCCGAAAGATTTCCAGGAGCTCGCGATAGAAGCTCACAATATGGAGAATCTGATAGAAGAACGAGGAGATGAAGGATCTTCACTCGCCGACCCTCGCAAAAAGGGGAAGGCACCTGCTGCGACCACGCCCAAAGAAACGAAGGAGAAATCAAAATCCTCTTTCGCGACAAATACTATCGAACCAATCAAGGTCGGAAGTAAGGTCAAGCCGACCTACCTGCCACGACAATTGACAGAAGGCTTCAAGAAACTGTCATTGGAGGAGCGACAGGCAAAGACATATCCATTTGCCGATGCAGACGTTCCCATCATGCTCGACCAGCTGCTTGACAATCACCTAATGAAGTTGCCAGAAATTAAAAGGCCTGGCGACCAATCCAAAAGCAAAGATCCAAATTTTTGCAAATACCATCGACTGGTTGGGCACTCGACGGAAAATGCTTCGTCTTGAAGGACCGTATCATGGAGCTGGCGGCGCAAGGCCGTATTGAAATTGAAGGAGCTGAAAACACAGCCTCCTCATATGCCATCTCCATCCGAGCCGAGTCGAACCAGCTTACTCGGCCAAACAAGAAGCAGGCCACGAAGAAGGAGTACCGACCAAAGCCCGGTTCGTCCAGCTGACCTCATAACAACAAACGACCACCGGCTAAGGTCGCACTAAAACCGGCACCCTGCGAACAAGCTGCAGCCGACGCAGAGGGGTGGATCTTGGTCACCCGGAGAAAGAAGCCTATTCGAGAAATCGAACCGGCACCGGCGACCATCAAAACAAAAGCAAAGCGGCCAAACAAAAGAGCCGTAAAATGCCAAAGAAAAACTCCCAGGACTAACGTCCAGGGGGCAAACAAAAAGAAAAGAAGACCCGTCACATTGGCGGAGTTCTTCCCGAAGGAGTTCCTCGCGCCTCCAGCAATGGTGGCAACCTGTTCGACAGCTCCTCCCGAGCAGGCGGCGCACAAAGACAAAGGCAAACGACCGGTCGTCGAATGCGATGACCTCGAAATGTCGCTAAAAAACAGATCTCGCCATCGAACAAGATAGAAGACGATCTCGACTTGGAAATTCGGTCGAGAAAAGCCTTGATTCGAATCCTCGACAAACCTGAGGAACTCGAAGCCGAGCTCGAGATGCTGCTCATGAGGAAGCACGACTTGCCAAAGGTCGGGCTGACTCCGCCTTACAGAAAGGAGGAAGATGCATTATCTCTACCACAACTTGCAAAAGCAGAATAAGCACTCGCAGTGACATGCCCTCCGTGCATTACATTCCGAGAGGAGGACATACAATTGGGGAGAAAAAATCACAATAGACCGTTGTTCGTCTCCGGTTACATCAGAGACCAGAAAATCAATCGTATCCTCATTGACTGTGGATCCGCAGTTAACATTCTGCCGATTTGCACCATCAAAGACGTCGGTATCTCTACTGGGGACCTCTCTCCAAGCTCTCTTCTCATCCAAGGTTTCAATCAGGAGGGCCAGAGAACGCTCGGAATGATCAGTGTTAAGTTGCACATAGGGGATATGGTGGCCGAAACTCCCTTTCAAGTTATCGACTCGAGAACCTCATACAATCTGCTCTTGGGTCGACCGTGGCTTCACTCTAATGGAGTTGTACCATCCACACTCCATCAATGCTTCAAATACTGGGAGAACGGTGAACAAAAGACGGTGCACGCCGACGAAAGTCCGTTTGCGGAGGCCGAAGCGTCGTTCACAGATGCCAAATATTATCTGACAACCAAACGGTCACCTTGGTCGAACCAAGCAGCGAACACCGAGGACACTCCGACGCAGGCTACATCGTCAAAGCCACCAATACAAGCCGTGGCGCCTAAACAGCCATCACAAAATACAGCTTCAAAGCAAACTCCGACGCAAGTTGCGTCCACCAAACAGAACACAATTCAAATCGTGTCTCCAAAGCAGCCGGCGCACGACAGCCAACCAGCACAAGGCCACAAACCGGCCGCAGTCAATCCAATGCCGAAGCAACGCAGTATACCCATCTTACGGTACATCCCGCAATCACAAAGGAAGAAAGGCGAAGCTCCTCTAGTCGCCTGCCACAAAAGTCAGCCGACCCCTTTGCCAAAAAAAGTCACAGTTCCTCTGCCAAAACTGGAGGAACGAAGCATCGTGAAGCAGTTCCCAAGCCAACAACAGTTGCCGGCTACACGCTCAAATGAAGGCTTTGACCCCAACACTTATCGACTAATGGCCAGAGCCGGGGGCAACCTTACAAAGGATGAAATTCACGCAAAACCACCGTCACTCTACCAGTTCTCACTCGAGCAGGAGAAGTTGAGAAACGAAGGCCAACGGATCAACCAAGGTCGTGCAGGTCTCGGCTATCAGAAACAGAAGCCAATCAAAATCTACACTAGCCGGGCGAAACCAGTCAAAATCACAAGAAAGGTTTCGGCGGATGTACATCAAGTTTCTGCCGGCCAAACTCCGACCGAAAAGCGAGACGCGCCGAAACCGGTGGTCATTTATACCCTAAGAGCAGCCATCGCACGAGCTCGTGCATACGATTCGGTCATGGTGAACCACATCTCTGTCACCGACGATGATGAAGAGGATGAGGAATTCGTCTTAAAGAAGGCTCCGGCTGAATTCGAAGAAGGAGGCCAGTCGACCGTCGACGAATTAAAGAAAGTCGACTTAGGCACAGCAGAGGACCCGAGGCCGACATTTCTCAGTGCTTCACTGACGGTCGAAGAAGAAGCCGAATGCATGGTGTTGCTTCGCGAATATCGTGACATCTTCGCCTGGAACTATACGGAGATGCCCGGCCTTGATCCACGAGTGGCAGTCCACAAATTAGCGGTTCACCCCTCTGTCCGGCCGGTCAAACAGTCGCAACGACGGTTCCGACCAGAACTCGTACCAGAAATCGAAAAGGAGGTCGATAAACTGATCGCGGCTAATTTCATTAGAGAAGTGAAGTACCCATCTTGGATAGCGAATATAGTGCCTGTCATGAAGAAGACTGGCCAAATCCGGGTCTGCGTCGACTTTCGCGACCTGAATAAGGCATGCCCAAAGGACGACTTCCCTCTGCCAATAACCGAGCTCATGGTCGACGCGACGACGGGTTATGAAGCTTTATCTTTCATGGACGGCTCTTCCGGCTACAATCAAATCCGGATGGACCCAAAAGACGAAGAGCTCACTGCGTTCCGCACACCAAAAGGCATCTTCTGTTACAAAGTGATGCCATTCGGACTCAAAAATTCCGGTGCGACATACCAGAGAGCAATGCAGAATATCTTCGATGACTTCTTGCACAAACGCGTCGAATGCTATGTTGACGACCTGGTGGTAAAGACAAAACAGAGGTCGGACCATCTTTCGACCTTAGAGCGGTGTTCGGCGGCTGCGGCGGTTTCAACTCAAAATGAATCCGTTAAAGTGTGCTTTCGGCATCACTTCGGGTAAATTCTTGGGTTTCATTGTGCATCACAGAGGGATCGAAATAGACCAGTCAAAGATCGATGCCATCCAGAAAATGCCAGAGCCCAGAAACGTCTCCGAGCTCAAGAGTTTTCAAGGCCATTTGGCTTATATTCGACGTTTCATATCCAATCTTGCCGGGAGATGCCAACCCTTCAGTCGACTGCTAAAGAAAGAGACGCCATTCGAATGGGATGAGTCATGCCGAAATGCCTTTAACAATATAAAGGCATACCTTACCAAACCACCTGTGCTTGTCGAACCGATCGTCGGCCGACCAATGTTGCTCTACATCGCAGCCCAAAAGGGATCCGTCGGCGCTCTGTTGGCTCAATGCGACGAAGATAGCAAGGAACATTCCCTCTATTACTTGAGTCGAACGTTGGTGGGTGCTGAACTAAACTATACACCGATCGAGAAGACATGTCTGGCGCTTGTCTTTGCTGTTCAAAAGTTTCGTCACTATCTTCTGGCACATTCGACGAAACTCATCTCGAGAGCCGACCCCCATGAAGTACATTAGGTCACGACCAATTCTCTCCGGTCGACTGGCAAAATGGCCGTTGCTCCTCTCCGAATTCGAGATCAATTTCGTGCCGCAACGAGCAATCAAATGCCAAGCATTGGCCAATTTCCTGGCAGACCACCCGGTGCCGGCCGAATGGGAGTTATCAGAGGAATTCCCGGACGAGGAAATCTTCCTGGTCGAGGTGCTCCTTCCTTGGGAGATGTATTTCAACGGTGCAGCACGAAGAAGTGGAGCCGGCGCCGGGGTCCTATTCGTTTCGCCGAAGAAGGACCTACTCCCATACTCGTTCGTGCAAGCTTGCTCGAACAACGAAGCAGAGTACCAAGCCATCCTTCTCAGGCCCGGCATTGCAGTCGAGATGCAGCTGCCGCAGTTAAACATTTACGGCGACTCGGCTCTGGTCATCAAACAACTCTCAGGCGAATTTGAAGTAAAGAAACCTGAACTTAAGCCATTTTGGAGATAGGCTGGAGAACTTCTGGCCCAAATCCCGGAAGCATCACTCCACTACGTCCCTCGCTCCGAGAATGGGCCAGCCGACGCATTAGCCGGCATCGCAGCCAGTCTGGCACAATTCGACCAGCGGCCAAGCCAAATCCCCATTTGCGAACGCTGGGTAATTCCTCCCCCGACAGAGGACGGAACAGAGGAAGAGCAAACAGAAAAGATAGAGGAATCCCTTCCTATCTCAGCCAGCCAAAACGAAGTTGGAGACTGGCGCAAACCCATCGTGAACTTCCTTCGCCACGACACACTTCCTATCGACCTCCGCGAGAACGAGTCCAGATTCGGGCGAGCAGCTCCAAAGTATGTTTTCATCCACGACATACTTTTTACCGGAGGTCGTATGAAGGTCTGCTTCTGCGTTGCCTGTCAAAGGAAGAGGGGTCGCAAGTCCTCAAAGAGACACACAGTGGAATCTGTGGCGCGCACCAAGCCGGTCCGAAGCTCCACTTGCAAGTCAGAAGACTAGGCTATTACTGGCCGTCGATGCTCAGGGACGCCATCAAAATGGCTCGAACCTGCAAACAGTGCCAGTTCCATGCCGATTACATACACCAGGCGCCGGAACTGCTTCACCCGACCGTCGCATCATGGCCATTCGAGGCTTGGGGGATGGACATCATTGGTCCCATCTCTCCTAAGTCCGACTCCGACCGGCAGTACTTCTGACTGCCATCGACTACTTCTCAAAATGGGCCGAAGCTGCCGCCTACCGAGAAGTGAAGGCTGCAACCGTCGTCGACTTCATTCGAACACAAATCATCTATCGATATGGAGTTCCTCGATACATAATGACGGACAACGATAGACCATTCAAAAACAAAGTCATTGACTATTTTTGTGAAAAATTTTGCATACAACAACGGACCTCAACGGCTTACAATCCGGCAGCCAATGGACTCGCAGAAGCCTTCAACAAAACGCTTTGCAAGATCTTAAAGAAGACCATTGGCGCCAACAAAAGGAGTTGGGACGAAAAACTTGGTGAAGCCTTATGGGCTTACAGGACGTCGTTCCGAACGCCGACACAGTCGACCCCGTTTTCGCTGGTTTACGGCACCAAAGCAGTGCTGCCCCTCGAAGTACAACTCCCGTCTCTGCGAATTGCAATGAGAGAAGGACTAACGACGGAGGAATGCGCTCAACTGCGATTGGCAGAACTCGAGTCAGTCGACGAACAACGACTCGAAGCACAGCAACGACTCGAGTGTTATCAATCCAGAATGACCAGAGCCTTCAACAAAAAGGTACGACTCAGGTCATTCCAAAAAGGCAACCTCGTGTTAGCAGTTCGACGGCCAATGCTCTTCAGGAGCAAAACCGGGGGCAAATTCGCGCCAAAATGGGAAGGACCCTACGTCGTGCAAGAAGCCTATACGAATGGTGCCTACAAGCTTGTCACTGCAAACGGGTCAGAGCTGCCAATAACAAACGACAAATTCCTTAAACGATTTTACCCATGAAGAAAGGCAGCAGAAAAAAAAAAGAGAGAGAACCTCGAAAAAAAAAGGGTGTGTACTTCTCATTGCAAAAAAAAAATATTGTGTAGTGGGAACAGTGCAATCTTCGCAACAAAAAGTGAAGCTACAAAAAAAGAGAGAGAGAAGAATTCTCAAAAAAAAAACATCAGACTGATGGAAACTCGAAGTCAGCTACTCTCTGCCGTAGTCACCCCACTCCGGCTTCAACTTCAGCCAACGCCTGTGTCTCGGCCTCGTCAAGGACAGGCCGTGTACGAAGAGAAACATGCTGACCCTCCAGCGCAGCAGCTTCCTCCTCAGTAGCATCAAGACCGGTACGAATATTCATGAGCTCGATGTCTATGGTATCAAGTTGCGCCGAGAGAGACGCCAAGCGGTCACGAAGGGCTATCCGCTCAACCTCCACAGCCTCACGTTCAGCCTGATATCGATCCAGATCTGCGGTTAAATCATCGCGACGACGGCTGACTTGCTGGACGGATTGCGCGAGTTCGGCTCCGGTGGCGAACCGCTCGGCTAAACTGAGCTTCCCGGCCAAAGAACAACGCAACTGCTGACAGCGTGCCGCCCCCGATGCGAAGTCCTCCACCAACTGCTCCAGAATAGAGGTATCAATACCAACGACCCTCAGATGCTCTAGAATAGCACGGGTGTCAACCACAAGCTCGGGCAAACAAGGATCGTCGGTCGGTGCCAAGAATGACTCGACAAACTCGGTCCACATAGCCAGCGCAGATCATTGCATCAGCATCCTCGACCTTGTCGAAAGAGGAAAGGCCGACAACTAAATAAATAGGAGAAACGAAGTAAGGGGCTGAGAAAGAGAAAAGTAATAAAAGAAGAAGGAAAGAGACTCACAGACACATGACGCGAAGTCGATGAGTTTTCGCTGATAGGTTGGTGCCCCGAACTCAGAGTTCCTTTCTTAACAGCGAGAATGGCTTCATCGCTGTTGGGAGGGAGCAACACAAGAGTTTCTTCCATCGAAAGTATGATAGCTGGAGGACTCAAATCAGCAGAAAGATGCTGGAGTTCACCCTCAACTGGTCTAATCTGCGCTTCACCACCATGGGGAGCAATTACCGGGCATTCGACCTCACCGGCTGCGAACTCCCCGACAACAGCAGCAGCAGGAGGCGCCTCGTCGATCCATTCCAGTTGCCGAACACCCTCTACGACGGTAAGACCAAGCAAATCGTCTTGCTGAAAGTCGGGCCGATCCAAAGACGGCACCAGGACGATCGCAAGCTCCTTCGAAGGTACATCGCCTGAAATTTGGGATGTTTGCCCTCCAACTTCAATCATCGGTGCAGGCGTCGCCGCCGGCTCCGCAATGATCACTCCAGTTGGCAAATCAAAAGACTGGCCGACCGTCTCCGGATCCTTGATCTGTTCTCCAGCGGAGTCTGACAAGGGAATACTCGCAACTGAAAGTAAAAGAAGTCTCGGCTTACTTACACCTGTACGAAGTCGTCTCTTGAAGGGAGGAGGAGTGTAAACGATTGATTCAGGCTCCGGCACTGCCCGCTTCTTCTTCCTCGAAGCAACTTTCTTCGGCGAAACGGGTGACTCGACCACTCCTTTTCCCTTGTCCAGAGCAGCATTCTCAGCCGGTAAAGAAATCACAACCGACTGGACTTCACCCTCGGTCGGAGGGGTCTCTTTGATCACAACCCCTGTCCCCGACGCTGTTTGAGTCGGATTAACCAACTTATCCTTCGCAACCTTTGGCCGAGGTGCTCTCTTCTTCGCAGCAGTAGATGCCTTCGCTTTGGCAGCAGCCGGAGGTTTTGTACTCTTTCGCGTGCTCTTTCTAACACCACTTTCGGCACCAGCATTTCCTTGCGCAGACTGTGAAGCTTTCTTCGGCACAGGGACACCGTAGAGTTTCTTCCACCCCCTCTAAACAAAAGAAGAGGAGAGAAGGAGCCAAAAGGTTAAAAGACCAGAAAAAGGGAGAAAGTCCGAAAAGGAACAGAGAAAGAACATTACCTCGAAGTAGGGAACAACAGTTTTGAGCCATGACTCCCGAAAGAGAGCCGTCACACCAGGGTCGGAACTAGAACTCACAAAAGCAGGTACTTCTACGTTGCCAAGAGGACAAGAAGTTGCAGCTCGCCATACTCCTTGCAGTGCGTTAACCGTCTCGGTCCTCCGTTGGTCAGCAAACAACGCTCCCGGCAGATTTTGGCAAAACCCAAATTGGCGAGTAAACCTATGGGGACTGTAAGGCTCCACGATGAATGACTCACGCTGGTGCAAGACAAGAGAAGTCGCTTGCAGACACCGAAAATATTCTACCTTGATCCGAGAAGCAAAGTGACCTGGCTTGTCGACGATAGGACCAGGAGGAAGCGCCGCAGAGGGATACCAACATCGTACCTCACCACGCCAAAACAGAGAACGAGCTTTCTCTTGCGTATAAAAGTGGACGTGCGCTGGATTGCGGTACAACATCATAAGTGGTCTGTCACCGTCACTGGAATCAGCTTCATGAACGCCAAAGCGTTGGGTGAGCCAGGCAAAAATATACGGCCAAGGTACTCTCCCGGAGAAAAGGAGTTAAGGCCTCGATAGATATTTGCCAGAGTTGCGCTGGCCAAGTTGAATTTCCGACCGCCGGCCATGTAACAAGCCACTTTAAGAACACTGACCCTCAGAGTACCATTCGGCAAAGGAAAGACGGAACAGCAAAGCCATGCTGATAGAAAGGCGGCCAGATATACTTCATCCACGAGATTAGCAGGGACTCCAAGCTCCGAAAGAGGTTGATTTTGAAGCACCGAACGGTCGCGGTTCATAGAGCCCGGCGTTTTCTCATGATCGACCCAGGTATTTGTTATATGTTGTGCACCCTTTATGGCTCGAAACCAGAAAGACACCCACTTAGACATACATACACCAGCGAATCCATTGGGGCCTATAGCTGTCACACGGCAGTACAACCGGTAATAAGCAAGGAGAAGGTATTGAAGACTCTCCGGTAGTGGAATGGAACGACTTTGGGTAAAATCTGCCACCATTGGGGTCGCTTCGTCGTAAATACTCCCTGAGAGAGGTAACCCTTCGAGTTTATGCAAATCCCATAGCGAAATTGACAGCTCTCCTCCCCGGGTGAAGATTGTGTTGGTCGAAGAACACCAGACCTCCGTGAACGAGTGCATGACGTTGCTGCAACACCGGTAAGCAAACATAGAGGCTCGAACCTCATGAGTTAAGTCAGCCTGGGCTAGCAGCTCAGGACAAGTGTGGAGGACAACGCCTGCCCACTCGAAGTAGAAAGGCAAAAGTGAAGGACTCATGCATATACATTGCCGACCATCCCAAACATCAAATCCTTCATGGTCGATAGAAAGCTTCGGTTCGGAGAAACGAACTTGATGGTCGTGCAACGGGCTCAGCAAGATGTGGCCTACCACCTGATGCGGAGATGATGGAGCTTCATTGACCCCAAGGAGATAACAAACTTGATCATCTTCGTCGACAACAGGACGACTCCAAAGCTCGTGAACAGACTTGACCGGGGGCACCTCTATATCACAACCACCATAAGTCGACGGTCCTCCGAGAGGTAATGACAACGCTCGCTGTTTTTCTTCAGTATCACAAATCCGCAAGCAATAGCGAAGAGTACCTTTCAGATATCCTTTACAGCTCGCAAGTCAAACCGAGGAAGGAGACGGACTCCGAAGGAGTAGACATCTGCAGCAGAACATAGACGTCATCAGCCAAACCAAAATCAGGTACGCATTCTTCCCTCCACAAAAAAAAAAAGAGTCTCCTGCGGCCAAAAGCAAAGTCGCACAAAAAAAGAGGAGAAAGAAACTTGCGAAAAAAAAATTCAAGTCGAAGGAGAGAAACAGAGGGCGACAAAAAAAGAACCGGTCGGTCAAAAAAAAAAAAAATGGAGAAACAAAAAAAAAGAGAGTGGGCAAACCGAAGAGGTATACCAATCCTCTTCGACCGATCAAGAAACAAATCTCGCGCCCGGCTAGAGAGCCAAGCACGATCAGATAGGAGTTCTTTCACCCGGCGATCAAGCTGGACAGAGCATATCTCCAAATTCGCAGCCAACTACAAAACCGGCTGGAGTCGATCACAACACCCGGCGACCAAGCCGGGTGCGACCAAAACAACAACAATTGTTCTCGGAGACCCAAACCGAGAATAGTCCCAAAGTCTCGCGCACGGCAACAGAGCTTAGCTCGACCGAATCAAGCAGCCTCGCGGCCAACAAACCGGAGGCGAACAAAATCGAGTTCTCTAGTGCTCGGCGACCAATCTCAGCACACCAAAACAGAGAATTCAACATCTGGCGACAGAGCCAGATGTCGCACACCCGATCCTAGTGCCTGACGATTGAGTCGGACAGGAAAAAGACGCTGCGAAACAAAAAGAAAGTACCTGGCGACCAAGCCGAACACCCTCGAAACCCCGCGACCAGCCACTGGTCTAGCCGCGATCAAGGCAAATACCCGACGACCGACCCAGGCATCGTTCAAACCTTCGCAACCAGCCATATGGCCTGGCCGCGATCAAGGCAAATACCCGGCGACCGAGCCGAGTACAATTCAAAATCGCGTGACTGAAAACAAAGATGGACGCGACTAAAGCAACACTCGGCAACCGAGCCGTGTGCCGTGCAACAAATTCCTGCAACCGGCAATCAACCCGGACACAGCTAGACAAAGTCAGGTAAGTAACTCTTCTCTGAACAAAAAAAAAAGAGAAAAGGCTGCAACAAAAAGAAGCCGTCGTGAAGGAAAAGCAAGCGACAAAAAGAAGCAGTCGCATACAAAACAAAAAGGGAAAAGGCTGCGACAAAAAGAAGCCGTCGCAACAAAAAAGGAGGTTGTGACAAAAAGAAGCCACACCAAAAAAGCTGCAAAAAAAAAGAAGCGGCGAAAAAAAAAAAAACAGGGGAGACACACAAACAGACCTAGCAACTCCTGTTAGTCGTAACTGACCCCGGCCAGCGGCTACCAAAACAAAATTGCTATCTCCCGGTAACAGAGCCGGCCAAAGCCAGAACAAAAACAACACCCGACGACCGAGCCGGATGCGACAACATGAAAAGACAATACCCCGACGATCCAGTCGGGCTCATTCGAAACAAGTTGCCTACACCCAGCAAACCAGAAGCAATTACAGCATCCCGGCGACCATGCCGGAAGTAGTTACAACATCTCGGCGACCAAACCAAGCTGCACAACAGAATTCTGCGTCCCGGCGACCGAGCCAGACGCAATCGAAACACAACTTCTGCACCCGACGACCAGCCGGGTGCAACCAAAGCAGAATCCAGCATTTCACAACCGAATCGGATTCAATTCGGATTCGACTCCAGCACGCGATGCATGAAGAATTGTCAGTGTTGTTGCATTGACAAACTGACAGACACTTAGAGCGTGAGAGAAAATGAACGTGAGACAGAGAGGAAATTCAAAAAAAAAAAAAAGTAAGAGAAAGAGAGACTGAGGGAGGAGTAGAAAATGAGAGGAGAGAAAAAGAAGAAGAAAGAGGGAGGAAGAGAAGAAGAAAGAAAAGAGAGTGGGGCCGACCCCGGCTGACTCGAATTCAATCTGAGGCTGCCGGGAGAGAAATTTCCCTTACACTACCTGTGAATTCTGGATCGTAGAGAAGTTCTGACACAAGTTGGGAGGTTGCAGAGGTCAAAATTCTCAGATTGCCTATTCGCAGATAAAGACAGCCTCCCGGGTCACTGTCGCAGATAGTCTCCCAAGCCGAAAATAGAGTCAAGATCGCAGATTGCCCAGACTCCCAAAATCCAATCACAAGCAGCCTCTCAATCCTAATTCGCAAACAATCTCCTAACTTCGCAGACAGTCTCTTGGGTCGCGGTAAAGTATAGAAATCAGGATCGCAGACAAGACAAAAGCATGCAGTGAAATAGCAGGAAATCCTGTAAGTTGAAATTGTAGTCCCTAGTGTGCGGCTAATAGGCAGTTTCCCTCAAGCCGCAGTCAAGCTCAAGTTGCGGTCTTCCTAATAGCAAGTCAAGCTGCAGAGGAAAGAAGAGAAAGGGGAGAGAGGTTTAATGTTATTAGGTTTAGGGAGGGTTGAAGAGCCTCTCTTAAAGAAGGAGGTCGATTAGCCTTCCCAAGAGCATACCGGAGCTTATCAAGGAGGTCCCAAGGTGGAGTTTTATTCAAATTAAAATTCAGTTTGGGGAAATCCATGAAAAAATGAGGGTCAAATAGAGAAGTGGGGTCCACCATCTCATGCCTTGTTAAACCCTCCGACTTCCACCAGTTCAAGGGAGAGGACTCGAAGGTTATTTTGAGGAGAAGGACGCATATCAATCTGCATCAACAATGGGTCGCCAAAGCCCTTTCAAGATCCCTCTCTTACCATCATCCATAAGAAGTTATCCAAACTCGAGAGAAGCTGATGTTACGTCATTAACAGTTCGTCTTGACGCATGAGAATTTCACGACTCCAGCCATAGTAGAGCGTCTCGCTTGCAGCCTACCTCTATCTCTCTCACCAGGACGACGACCGGAATTGCCGAAACCAATTGGAGATTATCGAAAACCAATCTTGATTACCAGTTCAAAGCTATTCATCATGAGAGGAGCAGGACTGATTGAATCAAAGTTCATCAAGTTCTGTTTGGCCCAATCCACAAAGGACGCAATACGGGGAAGCGATGTTCAAGCCAAAGTCGTCAAGATTGGATATAATTGCTAGAAAAGTCAGCCAATCTGTTGATTCCCTCTAAAGCACCTTCGCTAAAGCCAAAATCAATCGCAACATTCAAGAGTGCCGGAGCTACGGAATTTGCCAAAATCATCATAACTACCTTCGATGAAGCATCAAAGTGATCTTCGGCTACACTCAAACAACTCTCAACTCGGACGACAGCAATTCATCATCAAAATTCAACCTGGGCGACATCTCTGCTCAGGTATTCATCGTCTCTCCATACCGTGCATACTCTGAATGATCGCGTATAAAAAAAAAAAAAAAAAATAAACTGATCATAAACAGCAAGAGAGCCAAAAAAATTTAGATACTAGTGTACAGAAAATATACACTGTCTTAAAAAAGCAAGAGGACAGAAGATACGATACACAAAAAGATAAATGATCCTAAAAGAGTAAGAGGCTCAACAAGAAAAAAAAAAGAGAAAAAGAGAAAAGCGTGCGTGCGTTGTGTTCTTCAGTTTCAAAACTCGCTCGTTCTCCCTGAACGATCAAGTGTCGAAGGGGGCAATCTGTATGCACAAAAATGTGCATAGCCCAAATTCGATGAGTCCAACAACCCACCGATCCATTACACAACGATCATGGACAGGCCTCGTCGATCTTTGAAATTCGTCACTGCAGCCTATCGCGAAGTCCAGCCGTGTCGTCACATCATCGACACAGTCGACGTCTTTGTCAGCAGAAACTGTCGAGTCAGCACTCGTCAGCATGCTTCATCAGATCACCGCCCACCTCAGCAACCAACAGCCAGTCTCGGTCTTCAACAGAAGGAGAGAAAGAGGGGCCACGTTCCTGGTCTCCCTCTTCCCCTCATCTTCCTCAACTTCACAGCAGAATGAGGATCGTGATCCCCATTCCCAGGCAACGTCTCTCAATAGCTACACAGACCGACTACAAATAGCCAGAAGTTCCCTGTCCAAGGGGTGAAGAAATCGACTTCGAAAGAAACATCGACAAGTGAAGAACTCCCTCTCTCAAACTGAAGGACTCAAATCCCTTCTCGGAGGAGAAGCTCTCACGCACACAGAGGTTCTTTCGAGCCACTGAAGCCAAGCAATTCATCGTTCATCGCTCTACAGTTCGACCGGAGCAGCTCTACATGTTCGCCGACAGCGTCACAAGTCGATACACGCGGAGCACAAACACCTCCGTCCGACCGACAAAAGCCACAACAGATCGTGCACACTCGCTCTCGCGACTTAAGTTCGACGTTCGTTCATTCGCAGAAGCTTCAACTTCATCAACAACATACGGAGATCGAATCAGAGGAAGTATAGGAGACTATACTCGCATCCCTTGATACAAAATACACAAATTGTAACACAAAAATTCTCTGTTATAACTGAAATACTCTCTCGATCGCGCCTCTTCGCGGACTGGCAGATTTTCAGTGAAACAGTTTGCCCTCTAATATTTGTTTTTTACATAGGTGTTAAGCGGGTTGGGTTGGATTTTTGGGGCGAAACCCGTCCCCGCTCGAACCCATGACGGGTTCCGCTTCAAAATGCAAACCAAAATCCGCTTTAAGCGGGTTAGGTTAGGGCTGGTTCCCCGTTAACAGGAACCCATTGTCACCCCTACTTATGAGACCGATCACCTCCGAGATTAGGTTCCTCAAATCTTAGGAATTGGCCCGATTTCTGTTATGATGTTGTATGCACCAGAATGTGCATGACCCAAATTCAACAAGTCCAGGAGTCCACTAATCCAGAAAACAAGGTTCGTGGACAGGCCTCGACGATTCTCAAGGTCATCCGACACAGCCCATTGCCAGAGCCACCCATCTCGTCGCATTATCGACACAGTGAGTCATCTTACGTCCATCATCGACTCAATGAGTCATCGTCTAGTCAGCAACAACTCGGTGCATCATCGACACGTCAGCATGAGTCAGCATACAATAATCTACCTCAAACGTGGAGATAAAAAACCCAGAAAAAGGGACACGATCCTCATTCAAAGGATCTCAACAGGGGAGCTCCTGGTCTTCCTCCCACCTCAACTACAGCAGCAGAAAGGGGATCGTGATCCCCTTTCCTAGGCAAAATTCCTCAACAACTACACAGACTGGCTACAAAAGGCCAGAAGTTCCCTGTCCCAGGGGTTGGAAATTTTGAAGATCGACAACCTTCTTGCCGAGAAGAAAATACACTCGCGGAAGCACTAAAACCAGAGAAGTTCAGCACTCGCAGTTCGTCGTCCAACAGTTCGACTGGAGCAGCTCTACACGTTCGCCGGCAGCGTCACAAGTCAAAACACACGGAACACAAATACTTCCGTCCGACCGACCAAAGCCACACCAGATCGTGCACACTCGTTCCCAGAACTCAACTTCGACGTTCTCGCCAGAAGACGAAACTTCGACAATTCACACGGAGATCAAATCAGAGGATGCCTAGGAGAGTGAACTCGCATTCCTTGATATTCAAACACACCCTGTAACACAAATTATTCTAAAGTAATTGAAATATTCTCTCGGTCGCGCCTCTTTGCGGATCGGCGGATTTTCGGTGAAACAGATTTGGCATACTCGGTGGGACCTTTCCTACCTCTCATCTCCTTCTCCGTCCAACCAAAAAAAAAATCTCCAACCACATCCATGGCCAACAACGCCAACAACGGCAACAACAACACCAACAACAGGGGCAAGCAAACTGCCTCCTTGCGCTCTGCTCTGCCACGTCCTACTGTGACTGCAAGCTCGACCACCGGAGTTCGAGGATCGACAGCCGCATCTCTGGCCAACCTCCGCGCTCCGACACCTCCTCCACTTGCCACACGCCCACTTACAAGGGCTATGGCCAGAAGTTTGTCCACCGGACAAGCTCCATTTATGCGCGACAACGTCACCCAAAATCCGTGTTCGTGCCTCAGGCTACAGCGGCCTCAGTCAAACCAACCATGGCCAAATTGATGCCGACGATGGCCAAGACAACATATTTGGCCATCGCCACCTCTCCTCTTCCTCGCAGCCCGACTGCCAGCCCGACGCAGTCGCCGCCATCACGAAGAAGTTCCATCGTTCCCACTTTGGTGCAGCGATACGAGCAAAGCGGGGGCATCTCCTCTCTCTCTGCCGCGAGAACACACTCTGTGCCGATTTCCTCCGTACAGAGAACATCATCGACAGACAACTCGCCGGTTTTGTTGGTCTCACACGACCTCCTAGCCGCTCTCAACGCAGCAGCTGGTCCACCACCCCTCCGCTCACCTTGCCGACAAACATCTGTGATCTCCCCTGCTGCCACATCGCCCATTCCATCTCGCCGACTCTTACCAGTGGCTGCCACCGCAAGCCAGTCACCTCCCAGAGTCACATCCCGCAATCAACTTGCGACTGGTCCTTCTGATCGGTCTCCCACAGCGACCACCTCTCCTATGAAGTCACCGACGACGACTTCATATCTCAAAGTTGCGTCAAGAACAAATACTCCGACGCAAACCGTCAAGATGGCCGCAATGACAACCTCGACCAAGACTATTGAAGAACAACTTGCCGAAATGCAGGCCGCGATAAAGGAACAAAGCGAACAGCTGCGCATAAAAGATGCGCAACTCGCAGCTCACGATGCTCAACTAGCAACTCGCAATGATCAAATCGCGAAGATGTTTGAACGGCTTGAAATGGGCACAACCACCAATAACACCGGTGGCGTCTCTCAAGAAGTCGACAGAAATCGGCCGACCACCAGCGCCTCAGCCGAGCTGCCGCAAGAAGATTCCTCTTCTGACGACGAGCTGCCACCCGTCGCTCCAGTGGCCATCCGCAGAGGCCGACCCGAAGTGGATCCGTTTGCTCTTACCCTTGATTCCATTACAGAGCTCCTCAACCGTGCAGTACGAAGCAGCGCCGACAACCACAAGTCAGTCGCCTACAAGAGACCGTACACACAGAGGATCCAGAATATCCCAATGCCGATCGGCTATCACCCTCCCAAGTTTCAACAATTTAACGGCGACGGCCACCCAAAGCAGCATGTCGCTCATTTCATTGAAACGTGTAATAACGCCGGCACAGAGGGCGACTTGTTGGTCAAGCAGTTCGGCCGGTCACTGAAGGGAAATGCCTTCGATTGGTACATCGAGCTGCCCCAAGAATCTATTGACAGTTGGGAGCAACTGGAGAGCGAATTCCTCAGTTGGTTCTACAGTACCCGGCGCACTGTAACACTAGTCGAGATCGCTAATCTAAAACAGAAGAAAGGCAAAAAAGTGGTCGACTACATCAACCGATGGAGGAACCAGAGCCTCAATTTCAAAGAAAGCTCGAATCTATCTCTCGAAGCCGAAATAAAAATGTGCTCACGGGGACTGCGATGGAATCCCCTCAGCTACATACAGAGCCGAAGGCCGAAAGATTTCCAGGAGCTCACAACAGAAGCTCACAATATGGAAAACTTGATAGAAGCACGAGGAGAAGAAGGATCCTCTTCCGCCGACCCTCGCAAAAAGGGGAAGGCACCTGCTGCGACCGCGCCCAAAGGAACGAAAGAGAAATCAAAATCATCTTTCACGACAAATACTCTCGAACCGATCAAGGTCGGAAGTAAGGTCAAGCCGACCTATCTCCCACGACAATTGACGGGAGGCTTCAAGAAGCTGACACTGGAAGAACGACAGGCAAAGACATATCCCTTTGCCGACGCTGACGTTCCCATCATGCTCGATCAACTGCTTGACAACCAACTACTGAGGCTGCCAGAAATCAAAAGGCCTGGCGACCAATCCAAAAGCAAAGATCCAAATTTTTGCAAATACCATTGACTGGTTGGGCACTCAACGGAGAAATGCTTCGTCTTGTAGGACCGTATAATGGAGCTGGCGGCGCAAGGCCGTATCGAAATCGAAGGAGCTAAAAACACAGCCTCATCATATACCATCTCCATCCGAGCCGAGCCGAACCAACTAACTCTGCCAAACAAGAAGCAGACCATGAAGGAGCACCGACCAAAGCCCGGTTCCTCCAGCCGACCACATAACAACATACGACCACCGGCTAAGGTTGTACCAAAACCGACACTTCGAGAAGCAGCTGCAGCCGACGCAGAGGGGTGGATCCTGGTCACCCGAAGAAAGAAGCCTATTTGAGAACTAGAACCGGCACCGGCGAATACCAGAACGAAGGCGAAGCGGTCAAATAAAAAAGCCGCAAAGTGCCAAAAGAAGACTCCCAGGACCGACGTCCAGGAGGCCAACAAAAATAAAAGAAGACCCGTCACACTGGCGGAGTTCTTCCCGAAGGAGTTCCTCTCGCCGCCTGCAATGGTGGCGACCTGCTCAACAGCTCCTCCCTAGCAAACAACAACAAAAGAGAAGGGCAAAAGACCAGTCGTCGAATGCGACGACCTCAAGACGTCTCTCAAACAAATCTCACACCTCAATAAGACAGAGGACGATCTTGACCTGGACATCAGGTGAAGACAAGCCCTAATCCGGATCCTCGCCTAACCAGAGGAACTCAAAGCTGAACTCGAGACGCTGCAGATGAGAAAGCACGATCTGCCAAAGGTCGGGTTAACTCCTCCTTTTCGGAAAGAGGAGGAAGACGCTTACACCAAAGCGCATCTCGCGAAGTCAGAAGATGCACTGGCCGTCACATGCTCACCGTGCATTACATTCGGAGAGGAAGACACACAATTGGGGACGAAGAATCACAACAGACCGTTGTTCGTCTCCGGCTACATCAGAGACCACAAAATCAACCGTATCCTCATCGACTGTGGATCTGCAGTCAACATTCTGCCTATTCGCACGATGAAGAACATTGGTCTCTCTACTGGCGATCTCTCTCCAAGTTCTGTCCTCATTCAAGGTTTCAACCAGGAGGGCCAGAGAACACTCGGCATGACGAACCTCAAGCTGCACATCGGGGAATGGTAGCCGATACTCCTCTTCAGGTCATCGACTCCAGGACGTCTTACAATCTACTCCTGGGTCGACCATGACTTCATTCAAACGGAGTCATGCCATCCACACTTCACCAATGCTTCAAGTATTGGGAAAATGGCGAGCAGAAGACGGTGTATGCCGATGAAAGCCATTCACAGAAGCAGAGGCATCGTTCACAGATGCTAAATTCTATCTGACGATTAGGCCGACAGTTAAATTGTCACCAGAGTCGAACCAGGCAGCAAATGCCAAGTGCACTCCGACGCAGGCTGCATCATCCAAACAACCGGCGCAGGATGCAACACTCAAACAGTCGTCGCAGCCCACAAAACCACAGACTCTGACGCAAGTTGCATCTCCTAAACAGACTCTGACGTAGGTTGTATCTCCTGAACAGACCACGACGCAGGTCGTATCTCCAAAGCAATCGGCGCACAACAGCCCGTCGGTACATGGCCGTAAACCGGCTACAGTCGCGCCTACACCAAATCAGCGCAACATACCCATCTTCCGATACATTCCACAGTCGCAAAGGAAGAAAGGAGAAGCTCCCCTGGTCGCCTACAACAAAGTCCAGCTGACCCCTTTGCCAGAAAAAGTCACGCTTCCTCTGCCAAAATTAGAGGAGCGAAGTATCGTGAAGCAGTTGCCAAATCAACAACAATTGCCGGCTACACGCTCAAATGAAGGCTTTGACCCGAACTGCTACCGGTTGATGGCCAGAGCAGGGGGCAATCTTACAAAAGACGAGATTCATGTAAAACCTCCTGTGACCTTACCCGTCTTCACTCCAGAGCAGGAGAAATTGAAGAATGAAGGGCATCGCATCAGTCAAGGTCGCCTGAGCCTCGGCTATGAGAGACCAAAACCAATCAAGATCTATACAGCCCAAACAAAGCCGGTCAAGATAACCAGAAAGTCATCGACAGATGTGCACCAAGTCTCAGTTGGCCAAATCCCAACCAAGAAACAAAATGCTTCAAAGCCGGTGATTATTTACACCAAAGCCGCCATCAATCGTAGCCGGCAAAGGAACGACGGCGGTCCAGTCGTCATCTATACGTTGAAGGCAGCCATTGCACGAGCTCGCGCCTACGACTCAGCCACAGTGAATCACATTTCCATCATCGACGAGGAACAAGAAGATGAGGAATTTGTCTTGAAGGAGGCTCCGGCTATATTCGAAGAAGGAGGCCAGTCGACCGTCGACGAATTAAAGAAAGTCGATTTGGGTACCACAGAGGACCCGAGGCCGACATTCCTCAGTGCATCGCTGACGGCTGAAGAAGAAGCTGAATATATGGCGTTACTCCATGAATACCGAGACATCTTCGCCTGGAACTACACGAAGATGCCAGGTCTCGACCCATGAGTGGCAGTCCATAAATTGGCGGTTCATCCCTCTGTTCGACCAGCCAAGCAGTCGCAACGACGGTTCTGACCAGAATTGGTGCCAGAAATCGAAAAGGAGGTCAAAAAATTAATCGCCGCAAACTTCATCAGAGAGGTGAAGTACCCGTCCTGGATCGCAAACATCGTGCCTGTCAAGAAGAAGACTGGCCAAATTCGGGTCTGCGTCGACTTTCACAACCTGAATAAGGCGTGCCCGAAGGACGACTTCCCCTTGCCAATTACCGAGCTCATGGTCGATGCGACGACAGGTCACGAAGCCCTATCTTTCATGGACGGGTCCTCCGGCTACAATCAAATTCGGATGGACCCAAAAGATGAGGAACTCACGGCATTCCGCACACCAAAGGGCATCTTCTGTTACAAAGTGATGCCATTCGGACTCAAGAATGCTGGTGCGACCTACCAAAGAGCAATGCAGAACATCTTCGACGACTTCCTCCATAAACGAGGCAAATGCTACGTCGATGACCTGGTGGTGAAAACGAAACAAAGGTCAGATCATCTCCTCGACCTCAGAGCTGTATTCGAGAGGCTTCGACGGTTTCAACTCAAAATGAATCCGTTGAAGTGTGCATTCGGCGTCACCTCAGGCAAGCTCCTGGGATTCATCGTCCATCACAGAGGGATTGAAATCGACCAGTCGAAAATCGACGCTATTCAATAGATGCCAGAGCCCAGAAACATCTCCGAGCTTAAAAGCTTCCAAGGTCACCTGGCGTACATTCGGCGTTTCATCTCGAACCTTACCGGGAGGTGCCAGCCTTTCAGCCGTTTGCTAAAGAAGGGCACACCGTTCGAGTGGGACGACTCTTGTCGGAATACCTTTAACAACATAAAGGCGTATCACACCAAGTCGCCAGTGCTCGTAGCTCCGATCGTCGATAAACCACTGCTGCTGTACAGAGCAGCACTAGAGAAATCGGTGGGATCTCTTCTAGCTCAATGTGATGAGGACAACAAAGAACGTTCTCTATATTATCTCAGCCAAATACTGGTGGGCGCCGAGCTCAACTATACACCGATCGAGAAGACCTGCCTGGCTCTCATCTTTGCAGTTCAAAAGCTTCGGCACTACCTCCTGGCGCTTTCGACGAATCTCATCTCGAGAGCTGACCCGCTGAAATACATCATCTCGCGACCAATCCTCTCTGGTCGACTGGCTAAGTGGGCACTGCTCCTATCAGAGTTTGAGATCAACTTCGTTCCGCAACGAGTAATCAAAGGCCAAGCATTGGCCAATTTCTTGGCCGACCACCCGGCGCTGGCCGAATGGGAGTTAACAGAAGAATTCCCAAACGAAGAAATATTCCTGGTCGAAGTGCTTCCACCTTGGGAGATGTATTTTGACGGCGCCACACGAAGAAATGGAGCTGGCGCCGGAGTCTTGTTCGTCTCACCCAAGAAAGATCTACTGCCATTCTCATTCGTGCTCACCCAGATTTGCTCGAATAATGAAGCAGAATACCAAGCTCTATTTCTCGGACTCGGCATAGCGGTTGAAATGCAGCTTCCGCAGTTACACATCCACGGCGATTCGGCTCTGGTCATCAAGCAGCTTACCAGAGAGTTCGTAGTAAAGAAACTTGAACTCGAACCACTCTGGAGGCATGCCGGTGAACTTTTGGCCCAAATCCCGGAAGCTTCACTCCACCATGTCCCTCTATCCAAGAATGGGCCAGCCGACGCATTAGCCGGCATCGCAGCCAGTCTGGCACAATTCGACCAACGACCAAGCCAGATTCCCATTTGCGAGCGATGGGTAATCCCTCCACCAGTTGAGGAAGAAACAGAAGAAGAGCAAACAGAAGAGATAGAAGAATCTCTTCCCATCTCGGCCAGCCAAAATCAAACCGAGGATTGGTACGAACCTATCATCAACCTCCTTCGTCATGGCACACTACCGGTCGATTTGTGAGAGCGAGTCCAAATCCGCCGAGCAGCTCCGAGGTATGTCTTCATCAATGACGTACTTTACCGACGGTCATATGAAGGTCTTCTCCTTCGTTGTTTGTCCAAAGAAGAAGGGTCACAAGTATTGAAAGAGATACACAGTGGAATCTGCGGCGCACATCAAACCGGCCCGAAGCTTCACTTGCAAGTCAAACGACTGGGTTACTATTGGCCGACTATGCTCAGAGATGCCATCAAAATGGCTCGAAATTGCAAACAGTGCCAAATCCACGCCGACTACATACATCAGGCACCGGAACCGCTACACCCAATAGTCTCATCATGGCCGTTCGAAGCTTGGGGGATGGACATCATTGGCCCCATCAGTCCCAAATCCGACTCCGACCGGCAGTACATCTTGGCTGCCACCGACTACTTCTCGAAATGGGCAGAAGCTACTTCTTACCGAGAAGTGAAAGCTGTCACCGTCGTTGACTTCCTTCGAACTCAAATCATCTATCGATATGGAGTCCCTCGATACATAATGACAGACAATGACACACCATTCAGAAACAGAGTCATGGACCGCTTCTGTGAGAAATTCCGCATACAACAGCGGACCTCTACGGCTTACAATCCGGCAGCCAATGGACTTGCAGAAGCTTTCAACAAAACACTCTGTAAAATCCTAAAGAAGACCATCGGCACCAACAAAAAGAGTTGGGACGAGAAATTGCCCGAAGCGTTATGGGCATACAGAACGTCGGTTCGGACACCGACCCAATCAACCCCATTCTCACTGGTCTACGGCGATGAAGCAGTGCTTCCCCTCGAAGTACAACTACCTTCCCTGCGAATTGCAGTAAGAGAAGGGTTAATGATGGAGGAATGTGCCCAACTGAGACTCGCGGAACTGGAGTCTCTCGATGAACAACGACTCGAGGCGCAACAACGTCTCGAGTGCTATCAATCCCGCATGACCAGGGCCTTCAACAAAAAGGTACGACTCAGGTCATTCCTGAAGGGCGATCTCGTGCTCGCAGTAAGACGGCCGATGCTCTTCACCAGCAAAACCGGGGGCAAATTTGCACCAAAATGAGAAGGACCCTACGTCGTGCAAGAAGCCTATATGAATGGCGCATACAAGCTCGACACTGCAAACGGGTCGGAGCTGCCGATAACAAATGGTAAATTCCTCAAACGGTTTTACCCATGAAGAAGGCAGCAAAGAAAAAAAGAGAGGAAGAAGAGAACCTCAAAAAAAAAAAAAAAACGAGTACAAACTTCTCTTTGCAAAAAAAATTTGTAATGGGAACAGTGCAGGTCTCGCAACAAAAATGCGAGGCACAAAAAAAAAAGCTTTTTTTTTCAAGCTTCGCAACAAAAGGCGAGGCTACAAAAAAGAAGAAAGAGAAGAAGCCTCACAAAAAAAAACGAGGCAACAAAAAAAAAATGCAAAGGAAAAGACAGAGTGAGATGACATCAAAGTCGCGGAAGCTCAAAATCGGCAAGTCGTCCCCTCAGTCGGATCACTTCAGCTTGGGCGTCAGATAGTTCTTGTTCTTCCTGTTCGGTGAAGGTAGGTCGAGCTCGAACCTCAGCTAAGCGTCGACGAATAGTGACAGCCTCTTCATCTTTCGCATCAAGCTGCCCCTTGCCAGTCGCAATCTGTGCCTCCAAAGAGTCAAGGCGAGCTGAAACCAGAGCGAGCTGCTCACGAAGTCGCTTATGTTCCTTTTCAGCAACCTTTTGAGCCATCTGATTTTGGTCGACATCAGCAGCTATTTGGTCACGACTGATGACTACGTCTTGTTCAGCCTGAGTAAGCTCAGCCTTTGCAACTTGGCGTTCTTCTAGACCGAGCTTCCCCTCCAACGAACAGCGTAGATGCTGCAGTCGAGCCGCCCCAGATGCAAACTCTTCAACCCAATGCTCCAATATAGAGGTGTCAATACCTACCTCAATCAGTTTCTCAAGGCAAACGTAGGTATCCTCCACCAATTCGGGTGAACTCGGATCACTGGCCGGCAAAAGGTCTGTCCGGACGAAGTCTTTCCACAACCCCAAAGCCGCCTTCAGAAGCTTCAGCTTTGTTCTCGCTGACGGACGTCTCGAGGACCCCTGTAGAAACAGAGGTATGAGTTCGAGAAAGGGGGAAAGAAAAAAAAAATGTATACGACAAGGAGAAGAGGAAATCGAGACTTACCGATAAAGGCTTTGAAGAGGCGAAGGCTCACTAACGAGCGGATGGATGGCTGATGACGGCTCTCCACCGTTCAAAGGCACCACCGGAAGCTTAATAGCTACGACCGGAGTTGCTGGAATAGGACGAGAGGAACTGGGGGCATCACATCGACTTCCATCACCGGCCGCTTGAGTTAAATCGAGGGTAGTGACTCCATCCATAGTCGCCTCCGCCTCGGCCTGAGGGAACGCATCATCGGCAACCACTGTCGTATCATCCTCCATGACTCCATCAAGTGTAGGATCAACAGCAGATAGAGTGGGGAGATTCTTATGGAATCGCATCCTCGCAAGATCTGCCAAAGAGACATGATCCTCCTCGTCCAGCATCAAGCGTTGAGGGAGTTCCAGTCCAGAAAGGTCCAAGGGCTCCTCCAGAGTCGAATTAAGCTGGGTCTCTTGCGGATTAATCAACTGAGCTTCTCTTGTAGTCCCCTGAGACGGACCTGGTAGAGGAAGAGGAGCCAAAATTGCCAAGGATTCGGGTGGCTCCAGCAGAAGAACTGAAGTACTAGGGACCTTAGACAAATCCTCGGACGGCTTGGAAACACCACTTCGGATACACTTGAGGAATGGCGGAGGAGTGAAAATCTGGCGGAGGAGTGAAAATCGGAGGCTGGATGGGCGACTTCCGCTTGACTGGAGTCTTCTTCTTCTTCTTCTCCTTAGAGGCTGGAACTGAAGGCGCCGACAAAGCAAGGATCGCTGATTCTGTCTCTTCCACCGGCACAAATGGCTCCTCCAACACTATACCCTTCGCCTTTGCCGCACCTTTCGAAGCTGGTAACTTGTCCTTTGCTACCTTCGGACGCGGCTGCTTAGCCTTGGCTTTCCCCTTCTTGACCTTAGTGGATGCCAGCTGATCAGGACGTGGTAGAAGAGCCTCTGCGTCGTCATCAATCAACGCACGCAGCAACTCGGACTGAGACGCAGACACGCCAGTTCGAGAAAGGCTTTTCCACTCATGCTAAACGAAAAAAAAAAACAAAAAAAAGGGAGAAGGATGAGGGGAGTATCGAAAACAAAGAAGAGAATCAAAAAAAAAAAAGGAAACAGAAGCTCACATACCTCGAAAATAGGGACTACGTGCTCAAGCCATGATTTCCGAATGCTCAGAGTGACCCCGGGATCCGCGTTGGTACCCATGAAGACTAGCACTTCCACGTGACCAAAAGGCCTCGCGACACTGATCCTCCACATATCCAAGAGTGCCGAGAGAGAATCTGCCCTGCGCTGGTCAGAGATGAGTACACCAAGTAGATCCTGGCAAAAGCCAAACTGCCTAGCAAATCTATGAGGGCTGTAAGGCTCTATCGCCAGGGTGTCGCGCTGCCGATAAACCAAGGAAGTCGATCGAACACATAGAAAATAATCCGATTCGATCGAAAAAGCCCCGTGACTCCTCGCGTCGAGAAGAGTGCCAGAAGGAAGAGCCTCGGCTGGATACCAAGTCTTGATCAAACTCCTCCAAAACAGTGCACGAGCTTCGATCGGAGTAAAATGTCGGACGAGCTTCGGATCCCGATAAACCCACATAAGAGGACCAGAACCTTCGCTAGGGTCTGCACCATGAGCACCAAAACGCTGCGCCAGCCAGGCACAAAGGAATGGCCAAGCTGTACGACCTGGAGAGAAACTGTTGAGGCTCCGATAAAGATGCGCCAGAGCCGCCCAAGCTAAGCCTACCTTAGTTCCACTCACCATAAAGCATGCCATCTTGAAAGTGTCAGGTCGCATAGCAAAACCCGCCATAGGGATCACACTGCGACATAGCCAAAGCGCCAAAAATGCTGCCAAGTATACCTCGTCTGCAAGGGCCTCAGGTACGCCAAGTTCAACAAGGGCCTGATTTAGAATAGCCGAACGATCTCTGCTATGGGACTCCATCATCTTGCTGCGATCAGTCCAAGGGTCAGAAGAAGGAACGACCCCCTCCTCGGTGCGAAACCAGAAAGCTGTCCAATCCGAAAAGGATACGGGAGGACCCTTCTTGTCCTCCGGGTTTCGACGACAGTAAATCCGGTAAAACGCCAGCAGTAGAAAGGATACACTCTCCGGCAACGGCAAAGCTCGGACGGCAGTAAAGTCAGCCACCGTCGGCACCACCTCATCATAAATCGACCCCGAAATGGGCAGTCCACAAAGGTGATGTAAGTCCCACAGCGAGATCGATAGCTCTCCACCTCGAGTGAAAATTGTGTTTGTCGATGGGCACCACAGCTCGAAGAAAGCAAGGATCACATGAGTGGAACACTGGTAAGTAAAAGCCGAAGAACGGATTGCGGTCACTATGCCCAACCTAACCAAGATCTCTAGACAAGTACGAACGATAGTACAAGTCCATTTGAAGTGAAAAGGCACGTGAGCGGGAAAAGGAACTGGTGGTGCAGGGTGCGAGTCGTCCCAAGCGCCGAACCGAGGGCTATGAATCGATAACTCGGGTGCTGTGTACGTGGCTAACTTATGCAGAGGACTCAATAGGATGTTCCCCTCAGCTTGATGCAAAGGAAAGGCCGCTTGTCGCAGAAGATAACAAATCTGGTCGTCCTCGTCCACTGGACGACTCCACAAGTCATGCACATTCATGAGCGTGGGCCCAAACACGGACTGACCTCCAAAAACAGATTCGCCATGAGGTAACAACATCGAATTTTCTTGCCCGTTCGAATCTCTAACCCGCAGGCAGCGTCGCGCAACACCGTCGGACAGAACAGAGACATCCGAGAAGGTTAGACCAAGGAGGGAAACTGAAGCTGAGACAGTAGATATCTGCGACAAAGCAAAACAGGTACGTCAATCCACCTCTCCCTCAATTAAAAAAAAAAAGAATGCATCTCCTGCGGCCAAAAGCAAAGTCGCACAAAAAAAAAAGGAGAAAGAAACTTGTGACAAAACAAAAATCGAAGTCGCAAGCAGAGAAATAGAGGGGCGACAAAAAGAACCAGTCGCCGGTCAAAAAAAAAAAAAGAGAAAATGGAGAAACAAAAAAAGAGAGCGGGCAAACCGAAGAGGTATACCAATCCTCTTCGACCAACCAAACGAGAAGCAAATCTCATGCCCGGCGACCGAGCCGAGCACGATCAAAATGGAGTTATTTCACCCGGCGATCAAGCTGGACGGAATCTATCTCCAAACTCGCAGCCAACTACAAAACCGGCTGGGGTTAATCGCAGCACCCGGCGACCGAGCCGGGTGCGACTCAAAACAACAACAATTGTTCTCGGCGACCCAAACCGAGAACAGTCTCAAAGTCT
Source organism: Aristolochia fimbriata (assembly GCA_019845555.1). NCBI lineage: Eukaryota > Viridiplantae > Streptophyta > Magnoliopsida > Piperales > Aristolochiaceae > Aristolochia > Aristolochia fimbriata. The sequence goes on from CM034081.1 coordinate 11,328,951, forward strand.
CGTGCACAGCAACCAAGCCTGGCGCGACCGAAGCATGAGTCTCGCGACCACCAAACCGGAGGCGAACAAAATCGAATTCCCCAGTGCCCGGAAAACAATCCGGACACAGCCAAACGGAGGATTCAACATCTGGTGACAAAGCCAGAAGCCGTACATTCGAGCCCAGTGCCGGACGACCGAGTTGGACAGGAAATGAGTGCTACGAAACAACAAGCAAGTGCCCGGCAACCGTGCCAAGCACAATTCAAAGTCTGCGCCCAACAACAAAACGGACGCAAAGAAAAGTGCAGAGACACTACCCGACGACCGAGTCGGGTGCTGTACTACAAACTCCTGCGGCCGGCGACCGAGTGGGACACAGCCAACAGAACAAGGTACACAACCCATCTTCTCAAAAAAAAGAAAATAAAAGAGAAAGAAAAAGGCTGCGACAAAAAGAAGCCGTCGCCGAACAAAAAGCTGCGACAAAAATGAGCTGTCGCAAAAGAACAAAAAAAAATGCAGCGACAAAAAGAAGCAGTCGCAAAAGAAAAGGAGTGGTTGACGACCAAACCAGAGCCGACCACTCAGCAGCTCGCAGCAGTTCGCACCCGGCGATCGAGCCGGGTGCGTCAATGCAGGAAGTCAGCCTCCTGGCGACCCAGTCGAGCTCAGCCGAACCAAAACCTCGGCACTCGGTGGCCAAAACATAAGACTAACCTCCCGACGACCGAGCCGGCCAAGTTAAAAACAAAAACTGCAACACCCGGTGATCGAACCGTGTGCCGCGTAGCAAATTCCTGCAACCGGCAACCAACCCGGACGCTGACCAACATAACAGGTAACGTGAACTCGTCTCGGACAAAAAAAAAAAAAAAAAAAAGCAGCGACAAAAAGAAGCGGTTGCTAAAAAAAAAAAGGCTGTGGACAAAAGAAGCCGCCACCAAAGAAAAAAAGAGCTACGACAAAAAGAAGCAGTCGTACAAAATAAAAAAAGAAAGAGGCTCACCTCAACTCGCACCCGGCAACCCTTGCCGGCTGCGACCTCAGAACAACTTGCATTAGGAATCAACTCTGGTTAACTGGGACCAGACTGCTAATTGCACCCGGCGTCCAAAACAGGTGTGCTAGAGCAGACAGACTGTCTCCTGGCGACCAATCTGGATCAGCCCACAGAAATTTCTGCACCCGGCGACTGAGCCCGGTGCGACCCGAATGAATTGCAACACCTGGCGACAGAGCTAGGCGCCACACAAACTCACAACGTTTAATTAAAACTGTCGGGTTGTCATAATGGACAAATTGACAAACACTTAGAATGCGAGAAAGAGAGAAAAGAAATTTCAAAAAAAAAAAAAAGAGAGAGAGAGAACAACTTGTAAAAAAAAAGAGAGAGAGAATGAGAGACTAAGGGAGGAGTCGAAAATGAGAGGAGAGAAAAAGAAGAAGGAAAAGGAAGAGAAGGAAAAAAAGAAAGTGGGGATTCTGGCTGACTCGAATTCATTCTGAAGCTACAAAGATAGAAAAAAAAAAGAAGAGAGAAATTTTCTTCACAATACCTTTGAATTAGACTTGCAGAGAACTCTGACACAAGCCGGGGGCTCAGAGAAGATAGCAGACGACCAACGTGCAGCCTCCCAAACTCGCAGACAAGAACAGTCAGTTTGAAGAGTGTGTCCCAGAACACAGTCGCAGACAGAGCACAGACTGACAGAAAATGTCAAACCACAGACAGTGTCTCAAATTTGGACTGACAAGAAAAAGGGCTAGGTCGCAGACACTCAAGAAGAAAAAGAGGATTTTTTAGAGCAGGTTCGCAGGAGAAATTAAGGGAAGTCAATGAGTTCCTCTGTTATGGGAATTAATTGACAAAAGTTAACAGAGAAGAGAATTAGGGCGGGGCCCACGTCCCTTAATTGAGGAGGCACGACCTGGGGAAAACCCTAGGTCAGCGCCAACCCAATTAGGGCGGGACCCACACCCCATGACTAAGGAGGCACGACCTGGGAAAACCCTAGGTCAGCGCCAACCCTGTTAGGGTGGGGCCGACCACAATGCCTCTTATCTTCTTCTGTGATGGAGCAACTCTGCCGAGCCGGAGGTCGCAGATGAGTCAGCGCCACACAAGGTGGGGCCCACGACACTGCCTCCTTCCCTCCTGCGCAAAAAAATCAAGTTTGCCGAAGCAGCGAGTCGCCGCTGAGTCAGCGCCACGCTGGGCGGGGCCCACAACACTGTCTCCTCTTTTCCTCCTGTGCTGGAGCAATTCTGCCAATGCCAGAGGTCACGGATGAGTCAGCGCCACACAAGCAGGGCCCACGGCACTGCCTCCTCTTTTCCCCTGCGCTGGAGCAACTCTGCCGAAGCCAGAGGTCGGGATGAGTTAGCACCACACAGGGTGGGGCCCATGGCATTGCCTCCTCTTTTCCTCTGCGCTGGAGCAATTCTGCCAAAGCCTGAGGTCGCGAATGAGTCAGGGCCATACAAGGTGGGGCCCACGACACTGCCTCCTCTTTTCCCCTGCGCTGGAGCAACTCTGCCGAAGCCAGAGGTCGCGGATGAGTCAACGCTACACAAGGCGGGACCCACGGCACTGCCTCCTCTTTTCCCCCTCATTTGGAGCAACTCTGTAGAAGCCAGTGTCGCCGGATGAGTCGGCCACCTGGGAGGGGCCCACGCAGCCTTTGCCTCCCTTCCTTCCTGCGCCAAAAAAATCAATTTTTTGAGGCAGGGAGAGGCCCGGCCGTGAGTCCCCGCGCTGGGGGCCCGGAGCACGACCTCCTCTTTTCCCCTACGCTGGAGCAACTCTGCCGAAGCAAGAGGTCATGGATGAGTCAGGGCCACACACTCTCCCCTCCTCCAATGTAGAATTAATTCTGGCGAAGCAGAATCTCACTAGATGAGTCAGCGCCATGCGATTTGGAGTTCACCGCGCAGCCTCTCTCTTCTCCGGCGCTGAAGCAAAGCTATTGAAACTGCACCTCTCACCAGTGCGACGCACACAGAGTCGCCGAGTGACACCTCTTCCCTAGCGCGATAGCCAAAGTCGCCGAGGTGTGCAGAAGTTCGCAAAATCTATCGCGTCGGCCTTCTCCGAGGTTTCGAAACAACTTTCGACAATACTCAAAGCAGACCGTAGCCAACAGCTCAACCCCAATTCGCCGTTGCTGTTCGAACCTGGGCGACATCTCTGCTCAAGTATTCATCATCTCTCTATACCGTACATACTCCACCTGTACGCGTATAAAAAAAAAAACAAACAACTCTAAAACAGCAAGAGAGCCAAAAAAAAAAGAAAGAAAAAAAAAGAAAAGAAAGAAAAACTTTTACAAAGTGTACAGAAAATATACATTGTCCTAAAAAAGCAAGAGGAGAGAAGAGCGCACGTACACAAAAGATAAACGATCCTAAAACAGTAAGAGGATCAACAAAAAAAAAGAACAAAAAAAAAAGAAAAGTGTGTGTGAGTTGTGTTCATTCATCTTCACATTCGAAACTTGTTCATTCCTCCCGAATCAACAAGTCTCGAAGGGGGCAATCTGTATGCACCAAAATGTGCATGACCCAAATTCAACAAGTCCAGGAGTCCACTAATCCAGCAAACAAGGTTCGTGGACAGGCCTCGACGATTCTCAAGGTCATCCGACACAGCCCATTGCCAGAGCCACCCATCTCGTCGCATTATCGACACAGTGAGTCATCTTACATCCATCATCGACTCAATGAGTCATCGTCTAGTCAGCAACGACTCGGTGCGTCATCGACATGTTAGCATGAGTCAGCATACAGTCATCTACCTCAAACGTGGAGATAAAAAACCCAGAAAAAGGGACACGATCCTCATTCAAAGGATCTCAACAGGGGAGCTCCTGGTCTTCCTCCCACCTCAACTACAGCAGCAGAAAGGGGATCGTGATCCCCTTTCCCAGGTAAAATTCCTCAACAACTACACAGACTGGATACAAAAGGCCAGAAGTTCCCTGTCCCAGGGGTTGGAAATTTTGAAGATCGACAGCCTTCTTGCCGAGAAGTCGTGGAAGCACTAAAACCAGAGAAGTTCAGCACTCGCAGTTCGTCGTCCAACAGTTCGACTGGAGCAGCTCTACACGTTCACAGGCAGCGTCACAAGTCGAAACACACGGAACACAAATACTTCCTTCCGACCGACCAAAGCCACACCAGATCGTGCACACTCGTTCCCAGAACTCAACTTTGACGTTCTCGCCAGAAGCCGAAACTTCGACAATTCACACGGAGATCGAATCAGATTAAGCTTAGGAGAGTGAACTCGTATTCCTTGATATTCAAACACACCCTGTAACACAAATTATTCTAAAGTAATTGAAATATTCTCTCGGTCGCGCCTCTTCGCGGATCGGCGGATTTTCGGTGAAACAGATGTATAATTCTTTTGGAGTGGAATTAATAACATTGGTGATGTATTTTGATGCATCAAACTGTTTTGGATAATTATCATTATTAACATTGTTAGGAGGTTTTTATTCCAAGAGAATCTCAACCAATGGCAAAATCATAATTTTGACATAAATCAATAATTTCTGGTTTATTGATTTACTCAAATTATGGATATTCTGATTCCCATAATTGGTTTTATAAAAGAAATATTTTAAAATTAATTTCTTAGAATTAATTTTTAAATTATTTTGATTTAAAACGTTATAGGAATTAGGCCTCTTATTGCCTACTTATTGGCTGTTTGTTTTGTTGGATATGGGTTTTTGGGACGCCTCAATTGACCTAAGTCTAAGGATGGGTAAGAAGCAATGATAGAAAGATGAATCTTCATATGGGTCATTTGGTAATTGACTGGGCTATTTAGCTTATAGGTCTTTGGGCCTATTAGGGCAATGGACAATTAAGGTTTGGTTGATTGATGAGCCACAGTTTCTATATAAACACATGTTGAGGAGGTAACACCAACTTTAGATTTCAAAAAATATAAATATTGGACATGATCTTTGGGTTTATTTTAGTGGTTCTTAAAGTAATTACAATAGTTGTTTTGTTAATGGAAAGTTAAATTAATAGAAAAGCTTTATAGGCCATCATATACTAATGCAAATGGAAACATTAATTGCAGTTAAGAAAATTAAGAAAAATGACATTATGCAGAAATAAAAATATAAATGTTCACAATATAATTTAAAAATTTATCTTATTTTACAGAAATAATATAACCTAATTCTACTTCCAACTAATAAGTTATCAATTTCTCAATGTATTTTACCGGTGGAGTCAAAACATGGAGATTTTTTTCTTCCTCTTAAAATTTAGATTCTTGTTTCCTTACTCTAGAGTAAGAAGATCAAGATATATAGATTTTTTAAAACATGATTTATAATATTAATTTATATAATTATTTATTTATAATAATTTATGTTTTTTTATATTTAATTATATTATTATATTAAAGACACAATACATAAAGATATTGGCGAAAGGAGAAGGACATACTTTGAAAATGAAGCGTGGCCAAAGCAAATCATGGGGGCCCCTTGAGTGTTTCTTCACATGCAATGAGTAACAATTTACGGGGCATGAGCCAAAATATCTAGGCATAATCTGATTATCAAATCAAGTAGGATGCTGATCTCAGTGGTGGTGCGCTACACGACTGCACGATCTCAACCCTACAAAATATACAATAATAATAATAATAATAATAAATCGTCTCACCCGGTCAGAACCGTATAGAAGCACTCGAGGAAAAAAAAAAGAACAGAGCGCGAGTAGAACCATGGAAGATTTAATTTACAGGAGTAGGCAGCAGCCCCGTTGGGAGAAAAGAATAAATGCATCGTCGCAATATAGAAAAATATATATGGTCTCGTGTACCAAGGACAGCCAATGTAGAGCTAGGCATGACGCAGGGAGAAATACACAACGTTCTTAATTTTCTCCTTTGAACTTAGGTCATTTGAATGACCCAAGTTTCATTCAACTCGGACTGTATAAAATGAGATGAAGTTTCTTCCACTCCTATTGTTAAAAAAGAGGTACTTAATTATAGCGAGGGTTAAAACTATCACCATATCAGATAAGGCAATGGTTGAAATTAATCGTTACCATATATATATATATATATACGTACACATTCGGTGATGGTTGATGACCCTAGCTAGCCTTGCGGTACTTAATTAAGGTTTTGCCTTGGACATTGTTATGGCTTTTGGCTGATGGTTCGTAACCCTAGCCAAAAACCTTAGTTTTACAAGGGGATAATATTAGAAAGTTGCGACACATGATTCCAAATAAAGGAGATCATGCAATAGAGCAACAGAGAGGATATATAAATCAAATGAAGGACGTGGAAGATTGTTAAGCAAAGGAATTGGCCGGACATTCAAAAACTCTTTAATTTAATCTATGCATCCAATATTAAGAAGAGGGCACATGCGCAATTATTAAAAACATAAATTAAACTGGTTTCCTAGCTATATGTTTAATTTCATGGAACTTAAAAAGAAGATGCTAGCAGTAGTACTAGTTCAATATTGATCAAACGAGTGGAGGTGATCATAGAGCTGCCGGGGCAGGTGTAGTGCTCTTGCAATGGGCTTTGATCATGGGTGCAAAGGCGGGGTTGAAGGGGTACACCCCACCCAAATTAGGGAAGCACTTGTCTGCCACCTCGTTGATCACCTTACAGCAAGCAGGGCCTATTCCGACAATGTTGCCGGCAGTGAAAGACCTGAAGAGTTCGTCCACACATCCGGGGACGAGGGAGAAAGAATTCCAACACTCTTGGATCACCCGTGGGTCCGTCAGGAAGAACTTCCCCTCCTCCTCAGTTCTGTTTGTGGGTTGAATTTCCGCCGACGATGCCGCCGAGATCACCGCACCGAAGAAGAGCATCGAGATCAGGAGGATACAGGCGGTGGCTGATGCTCTCTTCATGGCTTACCTAGCTATATAGGCGGTATATAATTAATTAAGTTTTTTCTTCTTCTGCTGCTGCTGCTGCTCTTGTGCAAATTAGTGATGCCGAGTGTGGGTCTCAGTGGCCGAAAGCTAGCTGTTTATATAGATATATATATAGAGAAAGAGTGAGTTCTATACATGCATGGATTAATTTGTTATAGCTTTAAAGAGGTTGTTAATGGTACTGGAAAATTAATTAACTTGAAAACGGAAGGCTGCATCAAACGCTAGCTAGCTGTGTTTAATGTCATCAGGGGTTATCGTTTAAAATTTCATCGGAGATTTATTAAGCTTTAAAGTGGTCGTTAATTAATGGTCAGAAGAATTAACGTACGTACGTGAAAAAGGGTCAGATCAGATGTGCTCGTACTATCAATATGCAGTTCCGTATTGGAGCTTCACTACTACATGGAGCGAGTTTGAGTCCCAATTAATATTTTATACTTATTAATTTTTTTTTTTTTTATAGGCAGCATTTCAACAAAATTTTGATCAACCTAAGGTCGTAGGAAATCGAAATCTTTGATTAGAATAGAAAAGCATATATAAAGTTCTGATAATATTAATCAATAAATAGTGCCATTTCCGATCAGTATATCTTAATTATACTCCATAATTTACACTATGTAACTTAAGTACAATATAGGTTTTAAAACCAAACCGAACACAAATAAATGTCTTTCCAAATAATATTTATTTAGTATATTTTCACACGAAATAAGAACTTCATAACAATTAGTAAATCTTCAAATATTGTCATAGATCACAAAATTTTGTCACTAAAGTTAAATGTTAGACTAAAAATTATTTATTTAGTCAAGGATCTTTCAGGGATCACATATACCCAATTTTTCTTTTATATCTATGCGGAACATAGAGGAACATAATGGATTTGTTTGATAATATATGTAGTGCGACTTCTCCCCTAGATACAAATCAAACCCCTGACCTTTCGTATGCTAACCGAGCACTCTACCATCTGAGATACATCCCCAATTATGAGATTAAGATAAAAAGATAGAAAATAGATTAAAATGAATTAAATCATTTTAAAATAATACAACATGGAACACATCAAAATAAGTTCAGGGAGTGAAAAGAAGATCTATATTATATTCCCCATTTACATGCCCCCTTTTTTGTACCAAGCTTTTCAACTCATCGAATTTGCCTCGGGGAGCCACTTTTTGAAAAATAGGTGATTTGGAAAAATTTTACCATTGTACTCACTAACAAGTAGTACATATGTAATCATTACCAACTTTTTATTTATTTATAATAATTTTTTTTTTTAGTTTACTTCATTATTTTATTTATTTTTCAGCTTTTACTCGAAAGAAAAACTGAGGAGAGATTAAATTTAAGGTGTCATGCTTCTACAAATATGATTTTGATATAAAGCAACACAAGGAAAAAACCCTTTATATGGGACCAGTTTATCAAAACTGGTCCCCATTGATCGACTCTAGGGACCAATTTTAGTGAAGGCGACCGACATAAAAAATCAGTCCCTAAAGTGTATCTGATAAGTGTCCAAAAGACACTTATTTAAGCATGATTTAATGAGCATAAACTTCCATTTTGAGTTAATTATTAGCATGAAAATGAATTATATAACTCAAATTCATGTTTTGTGTCTCAGGTGCCTGATAGAAGAAGAAAATCTGAATTCTGAGGAAAAATGAAGGAAAAAAGAGCAAAATCAAGCAAAAACAGGGAATGGCGCGACCGCGCCGGTAAAATGTTCGAAAATTCAAAGAAATCCAAAAAATTCACAACGGCCAGTGAGGCTAAAAGGAAGACAGTTCGTGAATGTGAAATGGCGCGACCACGCCCCTCAAGGGCGCTACTGCGCCACGAAGATGGTGCTTCCAGTGGTGCTGCCGCGCCGCACTATTTCCTTACATAGATGTCTTGTCCTATTTCGGGAAGTCGACAAAGTGTCTAAGGAGTGGCGCGACCGAGCCAGTTCTACAACAAAAGGTGGCGCGACCGCGCATTTAAGAATCCTTCCTCTTGTGGAACCCGAAGGCCATTTTTCGAACTTAGACAAAATTCTGCTCCAGTGGCGTGACCGCGCCAAAACAAAGAACAATTCGACGCGACCGCGCTACTGACTCAGCTTCGAGACTTGCGGAAATCTCGGGATTCTGACTACCAATCAAGCCCAAACTTGGGAGAAGAAGTCCTAATTCTCTAAGAAAGGTATCCACGAAGATTTTATGGAATAGTGTTCGAGTCTAGGTGCATTGAATGATCAAGAAAAGAAGAAGTTCAATTCAAAAAAGGAAACTGCTGCCAGAAGGAGAAGAGAAAATTCGAGTTTTAAGAGCGCTATATATGGAGTTCCAATATCGCAATTGAAGCCAAACTTGGAACGATGATTCCTGGTGCTACTGAGGATCATATCACGAAAATTCAAGCCAATCCAAGCCGGGCTTCTCAAGATTCGTACACAACTCAATTGGCAGCAGAAACCAGAAAACTTCTTCTCTTCATATCTCGAGTTTTCCAACTCATAATGGATTCAAATTTCGTACACAAGTCAAGGACTATGTAAGGAAGGCTCGGATGTAATTTCAGCCAATTCTGAGGTCGGTAAAGCACAATTCATACCCCTAGACAGAGGCTAAAATTACAAGTTCTGGGCAGAACTTCTGCTATAAAAGGAGGTCCGAGGCAGAGATCAAGGGGGGAGTTTTTAGATCCAGTTCCGAGTTCCAGCTCTTAGAATAGTTTGTATTTTGTTTTTATTGTTTTGTAGTTAGGTTAGAGAGAAGAGAAAAGTCCAGAGGGAGTCTTACACGACCTCTTGGCACTTTAGAGAGAGAAGGAGAAGATTTCAGTCAAGGCGAAAGAGAAGCCAAAGGCAGTCCTTCAAGGGGGTTTCTGTACTTAGTTTATTTTTATATCTATGGCTGTAATTGAGTCCTCATTACTGTGTGTTTATTCTATTAGCATGGAGTAGTCTCTCTTTGTTGGGGAAGTCATGAATTCCTAGTTTGTATTATGTTTGAATTCTGAATTTTACAGCAATAAAGTACTTTGCTTTTGTTTTAGAATCCGTATTCATTCCTTATTGCTAATCTAGATTTATATCTGAAGTTTAATGAGGTACGAATGAGAAGTTAAATTTCAGTAAAGATTTGGGTCAGTCATATGATTCTCTGTTTTCTAAAACAACTCGCTTTTAAACGAGATTATTCCGGTTTCGAAGGAGACTAGTGAGAGGCGATGTGACTTTTTAAACTCTTGTTCTGAATAAGAGAGAGTAAGTCTTTAAGCTTTTATATTTATGCACTTAGGAATTGAATGTTCCGGTTGAGAAGGAGTTCAAGGAATAAGTGAAAGTTATGTCCTGTATATGGGTAACTTGGTTTTCAAAAGCTAAGTCAAGGCAAGGATATTTGAGCTATAAAATCAAAATTCTACATGTTTGCAAATAGGAGGGATTGACACTCTTCCCCAACATCTCATCTCTATTAGTTTTTTCTAGTAGTTTAATTCTGTTTTCTTTTCAGTTTTCAAAACCAAAACCAAAAATTTCTTTTCCCTCAATTAATAGAAAGATCTTTGCTTAAACTGAGTTCTCATCAAGGTCTCTGTGGGATCGATATCTGGACTCTCGAGTCTATATTACTTGCTGACCTAGTGCACTTGCTAGACACCCAACAAGTTTTTGGCGCCGTTGCCGGTGACCATTGAATTGAGAGTAAGTTTAAGTAAATTTTTATTTGTTGATTGAGATTAAAATTTTTATTTTATCTTTTTAGGTTGAACCAGATCATGCATAAAAACCTGAATTAGTGGTGAGCCACTAGATGAACTCGATCTGGAATTGGAAAGAGCACTCAGATGAGAGGTGGAACAATGATCAAAATGAGATAAGTCGATATCCTAACTCATATTCAGAATTTCCCCAACCAGATGCATCTTCCAATCATGATTCATGGAGGTATGATTCTAATATATCATGTTCTTTTGTTGATAATGAACCAAATGGTTTCTATGAAACAGAGCATGATAATTATTTCTCTAAAAATAATGTAAATCCATATTTTGAGAATGATTGGCAGGACAATGTGCCACATGGGCAATTGTCCAGGTTCAGGTATGATCACCCTCCTATGTTTAGTAACTCTTCATAACATCATGCATATCCCCCTCAGCCTCAAGAAGAATGGTCTAGGCTGACCACTCTAGTGGATAACTATTCTGCCCAAATAAATATTATGTTAGATCCACCTAATGAACAACCTAGTTTAGAAAACATTGATGATTCCCAAAGTGCCAGACTTGAGGAGATGTTTTTAAAGTTCCTAGAAAATCAAGAAAAAAGAGATGCTCAGACTGAAACCAGGCTTGACGCTCAAGAAGCAACCCTAAAGAATCAAGAAGCTTCCATCAGAAATCTGGAAATATGAATAGGACAGATGGCCACTGTCATAACAGAACTCATAGAGGAAGATACAATGAAGAGAGCTGAGAGTTATTGTGATTTTCAGAAACTTCAAGAGGGAGAAGATGAAAAGATCATAGAGATAAAAGAAGAAGATGAAAAAGAGAAAGAAAAGGATGGGGTAGAACAAGAAGTGAAACCCCAAGAAGAGCATAAAGAGGTTAGGATAGAGCACACTAAGGAAAATGAACATTCCTTCCTCTCATTAGATATTGATTTCTTCATTAACCAGCCCTATAAACATCCCACAAAAGTTGAAATTAAAATTTTATTAGGTCTGGGCAGTGTGAAGAAAAGTTGGCTAAAAATAAAGGAGTCAAACAAGTTAAAAGCCAACCACAAAAGAGAAAGAGCGACAAGCTCTTTGCTTGAAAGCCATAATCACCATGTAATGAATTCCGAAGCCAAAAATTTCCTTATGCATGGATGGTTTAAGTTTCCATTCGATCCTGGTGGATCAGATCACTTGTATCAGTAGAGTAGCAATAGCAGTAGGATTTAGTTGAATTTTCTTGAAAAATTTTAAGGCTTTGTGTGAAGTAGGCTTGAATAAGTGTTTTTCTAAAGTGTTAGGATTTGTTTGAATTTGTAGGAGATTTTGATTTGTTTTCATTATTTTTATTCAACCTAGGATAAGGAAGAGTGTTAGATAAAAAACTTTACAGCTTTCAAAACACAGAAAACAACAAAAAAACTTAGAAGACTCGAAATTGGAGCTGGCGCGACCGCGCCAAATATCGGCCCGGCCGCGCCAAATCGCGAAACCCAGAACACTTAGTTCTGAACCGGCGCGGCCATTGGGGTCGACGCGCCGGTTTGACTCATGCGGGGCAGGTTTTAAAAGACTGAAACCTCCATTCCTAGGGTTTTTCAAGCCTAAAAATCGATAGAAACCCAGAGCCTCAACTTCAACCTCCCCAAATCATCGCCCAGACGGAAGAAATCTCGCCGAAAAACCCGCCGGAAACACCTCGGAATTCGGACGCAGCACAGTGTTCAAGCAGAAAAATAGTTCAGGGTAGGCATTTTTTGTGTCAATTTTGGAAAAATCTGGAATAAATATCCCAACACAAAAGGTACGACCACACAGAGGGTACTTCCTAGTTTAATTTGGTCCAAGTTTGGGGTATTTCCATTTAGGAACAAGGGAAAACGAAGTTCTCAAAGTTGGGGGTTTTTTTTCGGCTTCTGCAAATCTTTGGGCAAAAAAATAGTGTTTTTCTTGCCTCATTTTGGGCCGTCCATAGAATTCCCCGGAAAGTATTTTGGAAAAGTTATTTCAGTGAGTGAAAGTACACACTTAGAGCTTTCCAACGCCCCATTGTGCAGCCCAAACCGACTTCAGACCAGAGAGAACCAAGTCTTCCAAAAAGCCCAGAATGCATTTTTCAAACTGAAATGGCACCCCAAAAATTTTATGCTAGGTCAAAAGCAAAAGTGGCAAAAACTTGGGATAAAGAGAGGTTTGCAAAAGCAGATGGAAACAAGAGGTTCAATGACATATTTTCCAAGTGCAATGTCCACATGGAGAGAGGGTTCGTCAAGGATGAGCTCATTAAGGAAAAGTATGGAGCAATGATAGAGGCAAGGGGATGGACCCAATGGGTACAAAGTCCTACACAAGCTACCATCACCCTAGTCCAAGAATTCTATGCTAACTTGCTAGATCAAAGAATGTGGCAATTCTTCGTAAGGGGAAAGTGGATCCAATTGTTTTCCCATGGCATCAACAGCTTCTTGCACACACCTGATGAGCCCACCGAACCAATGGATGTCTTAAGAGAGCAGGTCAGTGCCACAGAGATAGCAGAGAGGTTATCCCCAAGGGGAGCAAAGTGGGAGACCAGAAGAGGAAAGTTGCTGCATTTCCAGAGACAGGACATGCATCTGGATGCTAAGGTGTGGTCTCTGTTCTTGTTTACAAAAGTGGCTCCTACTTCCCATTTTACTGAAATCACACCAGAGAGGGCCTACTTCCTCCATGTTTTATTTGAACGCATTCCCATCAATGTGGGGGCCATCATTCACAAGCAAATCATAGATATGGCAAACCACAAGAGAGGACGACTCCCCTTTCCCTCTCTCATCACTGCCATTAGTTTGGCCAATGGGATTGCACTGAGCTCCACAGAGCCAATGGAAAAAATTCCCAAAAGTATCTCAGCTAGTTCAGTAAAACAAATCATGAGAGACCATCCCTCAACTCGATCAGCAGCAAGTTCTAACAGATCCAAGGAGATGGACATGGCTGCCCTCCATGAGAGGATGAGTGGGTTGAAAAAGAAGATAGGGAAGCTGGCCACTTACAACATGAAGATGTGGAAATTATGGGCCCAGCATGAGGGCATACCAGAGGATCAGTTGCCCAATGAAGATACTTCTGAAGAAGAAGGAGAGGGTTCGGAAGAAGAGGAAGAAGATGAAGAAGAAGAAGAATAATTTTTTTTAGCTTTTGCTATGATCTTTTGGACTTGTTCTTTTGATCTTGTGTGTGAGCTTGCTTTTGTGTGTTATTGTATCTGAGAGTGTGCATAATGCAATTTCATTAATATGTACTCAATCTCCATTCATATTAATGAAATTATGTTTTTCTCTCAAATTTGTGTCAAAGCATGCTTTTCATAATTCCTCCAATGAAAAAATGAACCAAATGACTCTGAATCTTCTTATCACTGATACAAACATGTTCAAAGTGGAAATATTTCAAAATTCATTACAGAACTGCAGATTTCTAAAAATTAATTTGGTGTGACCGTGCTAAATTCTGGCGCGACCGAGCCACTTGGTATAATGAGATTTGGCAACTACAGAGCTGAGGAAACAGAACCTCCACTGCAGGTATTCTTCTTAAGACACATTTTATGCCTGAGAGACACTTTTAGTCAATTTTTATTTTTAATTGCTGAAAATCATGCAATATTTTATCACTAAGCCATGAGAGCAGAATGCAAAAAGCCACTAAGAGAGATCCATCCAACCTCACTCCACCCCGAAAGTCAGGGAAGTATCTCTATCACTCCTATGTTTACTGTTGCTTTGAGGACAAGGTATGTTTTTAAGTTTGGGGTGGGATACTCTTCAAGCAATTTTAAGGGGATTTAAAAAATTTTAAAGTTTGGGGTGGGATACTTTTCATGCATCGATCTGAAAGAACTATTTTTTTTCAAAATTTCACCAGAAAATCCAATAGAGACTTTGAAAAATACCAGTGAAAACCCCTGATCATATGAATAGCATGATTCACTTTCTAGAGAAATACATTAGTTCAGATGCTTAGTCTTGAATGGATGAGAATTTTTCTTTAAAAATAGTTTTCAAAAACTAAGTACAAGTGAGCAAGTCGATTTCAATCACTAGAACAAACCTGAGGAAAACTTGAGTCGAAACAGAGAAAGGTTTTCAAAATTCTGAGGTGATTTAGGCACCTGTTTAAAATTCGTATGAGCCTTTTTCAAAGCCACCCATTTTAATGCACAAGTTGCATCACCTTTTGTCAAATCCTTTGAGCCGAAAAATTAATTTTAAACTGTTTTGATGCATCAAACTGTTTTGGATTATTATCATTATTAACATTGTTTGGAGGTTTTTATTCCAAGAGAATCTCAACCAATGGCAAAATCATAATTTTGACATAAATCAATAATTTATGGTTTAGTGATTTACTCAAATTATGGATATTCTGATTCCCATAATTGTTTTATAAAAGAAATATTTTAAAATTAATTTCTTAAAATTAATTTTTAAATTATTTTGATTTAAAACGTTATAGGAATTAGGCCTCTTATTGCCTACTTATTGGCTGTTTGTTTTGTTGGATATGGGTTTTTGGGACGCCTCAATTGACCTAAGTCTAAGGATGGGTAAGAAGCAATGATAGAAAGAGGAATCTTCATATGGGTCCATTAGGTAATTGACTGGGCTATTTAGCTAATAGGTCTTTGGGCCTATTAGGGTAATGGGCAATTAAGGTTTGGTTGATTGATGAGCCACAATTTCTATATAAACACATGTTGAGGAGGTAACACCAACTTTAGATTTCAAAAAATATAAATATTGGACATGATCTTTGGGTTTATTTTAGTTGTTCTTAAAGTAATTACAATAGTTGTTTTGTTAATGGAAAGTTAAATTAATAGAAAAGCTTTATAGGCCATCATATACTAATGCAAATGGAAACATTAATTGCAGTTAAGAAAATTAAGAAAAATGACATTATGCAGAAATAAAAATATAAATGTTCACAATATAATTTAAAAATTTATCTTATTTTACAGAAATAATATAACCTAATTCTACTTCCAACTAATAAGTTATCAATTTCTCAATGTATTTTACCGGTGGAGTCAAAACATGGAGATTTTTTTCTTCCTCTTAAAATTTAGATTCTTGTTTCCTTACTCTAGAGTAAGAAGATCAAGATATATAGATTTTTAAAACATGATTTATAATATTAATTTATATAATTATTTATTTATAATAATTTATATTTTTTTTATATTTAATTATATTATTATATTAAAGACACAATACATAAAGATATTGGCGAAAGGAGAAGGACATACTTTGAAAATGAAGCGTGGCCAAAGCAAATCATGGGGCGCCCCTTGAGTGTTTCTTCACATGCAATGAGTAACAATTTACGGGGCATGAGCCAAAATATCTAGGCATAATCTGATTATCAAATCAAGTAGGATGCTGATCTCAACAGTGGTGCGCTACACGCACTGCACGATCTCAACCCTACAAAATATACAATAATAATAATAATAATAATAAATCGTCTCACCCGGTCAGAACCGTATAGAAGCACTCGAGGAAAAAAAAAAGAACAGAGCGCGAGTAGAACCATGGAAGATTTAATTTACAGGAGTAGGCAGCAGCCCCGTTGGGAGAAAAGAATAAATGCATCGTCGCAATATAGAAAAATATATATGGTCTCGTGTACCAAGGACAGCCAATGTAGAGCTAGGCATGACGCAGGGAGAAATACACAACGTTCTTAATTTTCTCCTTTGAACTTAGGTCATTTGAATGACCCAAGTTTCATTCAACTCGGACTGTATAAAATGAGATGAAGTTTCTTCCACTCCTATTGTTAAAAAAGAGGTACTTAATTATAGCGAGGGTTAAAACTATCACCATATCAGATAAGGCAATGGTTGAAATTAATCGTTACCATATATATATATATATATACGTACACATTCGGTGATGGTTGATGACCCTAGCTAGCCTTGCGGTACTTAATTAAGGTTTTGCCTTGGACATTGTTATGGCTTTTGGCTGATGGTTCGTAACCCTAGCCAAAAACCTTAGTTTTACAAGGGGATAATATTAGAAAGTTGCGACACATGATTCCAAATAAAGGAGATCATGCAATAGAGCAACAGAGAGGATATATAAATCAAATGAAGGACGTGGAAGATTGTTAAGCAAAGGAATTGGCCGGACATTCAAAAACTCTTTAATTTAATCTATGCATCCAATATTAAGAAGAGGGCACATGCGCAATTATTAAAAACATAAATTAAACTGGTTTCCTAGCTATATGTTTAATTTCATGGAACTTAAAAAGAAGATGCTAGCAGTAGTACTAGTTCAATATTGATCAAACGAGTGGAGGTGATCATAGAGCTGCCGGGGCAGGTGTAGTGCTCTTGCAATGGGCTTTGATCATGGGTGCAAAGGCGGGGTTGAAGGGGTACACCCCACCCAAATTAGGGAAGCACTTGTCTGCCACCTCGTTGATCACCTTACAGCAAGCAGGGCCTATTCCGACAATGTTGCCGGCAGTGAAAGACCTGAAGAGTTCGTCCACACATCCGGGGACGAGGGAGAAAGAATTCCAACACTCTTGGATCACCCGTGGGTCCGTCAGGAAGAACTTCCCCTCCTCCTCAGTTCTGTTTGTGGGTTGAATTTCCGCCGACGATGCCGCCGAGATCACCGCACCGAAGAAGAGCATCGAGATCAGGAGGATACAGGCGGTGGCTGATGCTCTCTTCATGGCTTACCTAGCTATATAGGCGGTATATAATTAATTAAGTTTTTCTTCTTCTGCTGCTGCTGCTGCTCTTGTGCAAATTAGTGATGCCGAGTGTGGGTCTCAGTGGCCGAAAGCTAGCTGTTTATATAGATATATATATAGAGAAAGAGTGAGTTCTATACATGCATGGATTAATTTGTTATAGCTTTAAAGAGGTTGTTAATGGTACTGGAAAATTAATTAACTTGAAAACGGAAGGCTGCATCAAACGCTAGCTAGCTGTGTTTAATGTCATCAGGGGTTATCGTTTAAAATTTCATCGGAGATTTATTAAGCTTTAAAGTGGTCGTTAATTAATGGTCAGAAGAATTAACGTACGTACGTGAAAAAGGGTCAGATCAGATGTGCTCGTACTATCAATATGCAGTTCCGTATTGGAGCTTCACTACTACATGGAGCGAGTTTGAGTCCCAATTAATATTTTATACTTATTAATTTTTTTTATAGGCAGCATTTCAACAAAATTTTGATCAACCTAAGGTCGTAGGAAATCGAAATCTTTGATTAGAATAGAAAAGCATATATAAAGTTCTGATAATATTAATCAATAAATAGTGCCATTTCCGATCAGTATATCTTAATTATACTCCATAATTTACACTATGTAACTTAAGTACAATATAGGTTTTAAAAACCAAACCGAACACAAATAAATGTCTTTCCAAATAATATTTATTTAGTATATTTTCACACGAAATAAGAACTTCATAACAATTAGTAAATCTTCAAATATTGTCATAGATCACAAAATTTTGTCACTAAAGTTAAATGTTAGACTAAAAATTATTTATTTAGTCAAGGATCTTTCAGGGATCACATATACCCAATTTTTCTTTTATATCTATGCGGAACATAGAGGAACATAATGGATTTGTTTGATAATATATGTAGTGCGACTTCTCCCCTAGATACAAATCAAACCCCTGACCTTTCGTATGCTAACCGAGCACTCTACCATCTGAGATACATCCCCAATTATGAGATTAAGATAAAAAGATAGAAAATAGATTAAAATGAATTAAATCATTTTAAAATAATACAACATGGAACACATCAAAATAAGTTCAGGGAGTGAAAAGAAGATCTATATTATATTCCCCATTTCTGTTGCCCCTTTACTGTACCAAGCTTTTCAACTCATCGAATTTGCCTCGGGAGCCACTTTTGAAAAATAGGTGATTTGGAAAAATTTTACCATTGTACTCACTAACAGTAGTACATATGTAATCATTACCAACTTTTTATTTATTTATAATAATTTTTTTTTTTAGTTTACTTCATTATTTTATTTATTTTTCAGCTTTTACTCGAAAGAAAAACTGAGGAGAGATTAAATTTAAGGTGTCATGCTTCTACAAATATGATTTTGATATAAAGCAACACAAGGAAAAAACCCTTTATATGGGACCAGTTTATCAAAACTGGTCCCCATTGATCGACTCTAGGGACCAATTTTAGTGAAGGCGACCGACATAAAAAATCAGTCCCTAAAGTGTATCTGATAAGTGTCCAAAAGACACTTATTTAAGCATGATTTAATGAGCATAAACTTCCATTTTGAGTTAATTATTAGCATGAAAATGAATTATATAACTCAAATTCATGTTTTGTGTCTCAGGTGCCTGATAGAAGAAGAAAATCTGAATTCTGAGGAAAAATGAAGGAAAAAAGAGCAAAATCAAGCAAAAACAGGGAATGGCGCGACCGCACCGAGTCTGGTGCGACCGCGCCGGTAAAATGTTCAAAAATTCAAAGAAATCCAGAAAATTCCCAACGGCCAGTGAGGCTGAAAGGAGGACAGTTCGTGAATGTGAGATGGCGCGACCGCGCCCCTCGAGGGCGCTACCGCGCCATGAAGATGGCGCTTCCAGTGGAGCTGCCGCGTCGCACTGTTTCCTTACATAGATGTCTTGTTCTATTTCGGGAAGTCGGCAAAGTGTCTAAGGAGTGGCGCAACCGTGCCAGTTCTACTGCAAAAGGTGGCGCGACTGCGCCATTAAGAATCCTTCCTCTTGTGGAACCCAAAGGCCATTTTTCGGACTTAGACAAAATTCTGCTCCAGTGCCGCGACCGTGCCAAAACAAAGAACAATTCGGCGCGATCGCGCCACTGACTCAGCTTCGTGACTTGCGAAAATCTCGGGATTCTGACTACCAATCAATCCCAAACTTGGGAGAAGAAGTCCTAATTCTCTAAGAAAGGTATCCACGAAGATTTTAGGGAATAGTGTTCGAGTCTAGGTGCACTGAATGATCAAGAAAAGAAGAAGTTCAATTCAAAAAAGGAAACTGCTGCCAGAAGGAGAAGAGAAAATTCGAGTTTTAAGAGAGCTATATCTGGAGTTCCCACATCCCAATTGAAGCCAAACTTGGAACGAAGATTCCTGGTGCTACTGAGGATCATCTCACAAAAATTCAGGCCAATCCAAGTCGGGCTTCTCAAGATTCATATCTCCAAAGTGGTGGACCCAGTGCAGAAATTGGCAGCTGAAACCAGACAACTTCTTCTCTTCATATCTCGAGTTTCCCAACTCATAATGGATTCAAATTTCGTACACAAGTCAAGGACTATGTAAGGAAAGTTCGGATGTAATTTCAGCCAATTCTGAGGTCAGGAAAGCACAATTCATACCTCTAGACAGAGGCTAAAATTACAAGTTCTGGGCAGAACTTCTGCTATAAAAGGAGGTCCTAGGCAGAGATCAAGGGGGGAGTTTTTAGATCCAGTTCCGAGTTCCAACTCTTATAATAGTTTGTATTTTGTTTTTATTGTTTTGTAGTTAGGTTAGAGAGAAGAGAAAAGTCCAGAGGGAGTCTTACACGACCTCTTGGCACTTTAGAGAGAGAAGGAGAAGATTTCAGTCAAGGCACAAGAGAAGCCAAAGGCAGTCCATCAAGGGGTTTTTGTACTTAGTTTATTTTTATATCTATGGCTGTAATTGAATCCTCATTACTATGTGTTTATTCTATTAGCATGGAGTAGTCTCTCTTTGTTGGGGAAGTCATGAATTCCTATTTTGTATTATGTTTGAATTCTGAATTTTACAGCAATAAAGTACTTTGCTTTTGTTTTAGAATCCGTATTCATTGCTTATTGCTAATCTAGATTTATATCTGAAGTTTAATGAGGTACGAATGAGAAGTTAAATTTCAGTAAAGATTTGGGTCAGTCATATGATTCTCTGTTTTCTAAAACAACTCACTTTTAAACTAGATTATTCCGGTTTCGACGGAGACTAGTGAGAGGCGAAGTGACTTTTTAAACTCTTGTTCTGAATAAGAGAGAGTAAATCTTTAAGCTTTTATATTTATGCACTTAGGAATTGAATGTTCCGGTTGAGAAGGAGTTCAAGGAATAAGTGAAAGTTATGTCCTGTAAATGGGTAACTTGGTTTTCAAAAGCTAAGTCAAGGCAAGGATATTTGAGCTATAAAATCAAAATTCTACATGTTTGCAAATAGGAGGGATTGACACTCTTCCCCAACATCTCATCTCTATTAGTTTTTTCTAGTAGTTTAATTCTGTTTTCTTTTCAGTTTTCAAAACCAAAACCAAAAATTTCTTTTCCCTCAATCCTAAAGAATCAAGAAGCAATCCTAAAGAATCAAGAAGCTTCCATCAGAAATCTGGAAATATGAATAGTACAGATGGCCACTGTCATATAAGAACTCATAGAGGAAGATACAATGGAGAGAGCTGAGAGTTATTGTGATTTTCAGAAACTTAAAGAGGGAGAAGATGAAAAGATCACAGAGATAAAAGAAGAAAATGAAAAAGAGAAAGAAGGGGATGGGGTAGAACAAGAAGTGAAACCCCAAGAAGAGCATAAAGAGGTTAGGATAGAGCACATTAAGGAAAATGAACATTCCTTCCTCTCATTAGATATTGATTTCTTCATTATATAGCCCTATAAACATCCCACAAAAGTTGAAATTAAAATTTTATTAGGTCTGGGCAGTGTGAAGAAAAGTTGGCTAAAAATAAAGGAGTCAAACAAGTTAGAAGCCAACCACAAAAGAGAAAGAGCGACAAGCTCTTTGCTTGAAAGCCATAATCACCATGTAATGAATTCCAAAGCCAAAAATTTCCTTATGCATGCATGGTTTAAGTTTCCATTCGATCCTGGTGGATCAGATCACTTGTATCAGTAGTGTAGCAATAGCAGTAGGATTTAGTTGAATTTTCTTGAAAAATTTTAAGGCTTTGTGTGAAGTAGGCTTGAATAAGTGTTTTTCTAAAGAGTTAGGATTTGTTTGAATTTGTAGGAGATTTTGATTTGTTTTCATTATTTATATTCAACCAAGGATAAGGAAGAGTGTTAGACAAAAAACTTTACAGCTTTCAAAAAACTAAAAACAACAAAAAAAATTAGAAGACTCAAAACTGGAACTGGCACGACCGCGCCAAATATCGTCTCGGCCGCGCCAAATCGCGAAACCCAGAACACTTAGTTCTGAACCGGCGCGGCCATTGGGGTCGATGCGCCGGTTCGACTCATGCGGGGCAGGTTTTAAAAGACTGAAACCTCCATTCCTAGGGTTTTTCAAGCCTAAAAATCGAAAGAAATCCAGAGCCTCAACTTCAACCTCCCCAAATCATCGCCCAGACGGAAGAAATCTCGTCGGAAAACCCGCCGGAAACACCTCTGAATTCGACGCAGCACAGTGTTCAAGCAGAAAAATAGTTCAGGGTAGGCATTTTTGGTGTCAATTTTGGAAAAATCTGGAATAAATATCCCAACACAAAAGGTACGACCACACAGAGGGTACTTCCTAGTTTAATTTGGTCCAAGTTTGGGGTATTTCCATTTAGGAACAAGGGAAAACGAAGTTCTCAAAGTTGGAGGATTTTTTTCGGCTTCTGCAAATCTCTGGGCAGAAAAATAGTGTTTTTCTTGCCTCATTTTGGGCCGTCCATAGAATTCCCTGGAAAGTATTTTGGAAAAGTTATTTCAGTGAGTGAAAGTACACACTTAGAGCTTTCCAACGCCCCATTGTGCAGCCCAAACCGACTTCAGACCAGAGAGAACCAAGTCTCCCAAAAAGCCCAGAATGCATTTTTCAAACTGAAATGGCACCCCAAAAATTTTATGCTAGGTCAAAAGCAAAAGAGGCAAAAACTTGGGATAAAGAGAGGTTTGCAAAAGCAGATGGACACAAGAGGTTCAATGACATATTTTCCCAGTGCAATGTCCACATGGAGAGAGGGTTCGTCATGGATGAGCTCATTAAGGAAAAGTATGGAGCAATGATAGAGGCAAGGGGATGGACCCAATGGGTACAAACTCCTACACAAGCTAGCATCACCCTAGTCCAGATATTCTTTGCTAACTTGCCAGATCAAAGAATGTGGCAATTCTTTGTCAGGGGAAAGTGGATCCAACTGTTTCCCCATGACATCAACAGCTTCTTGCACACACCTGATGAGCCCACCGAACCAATGGATGTCTTAAGAGAGCAGGTCAGTGCCACAGAGATAGCAGAGAGGTTATGCCCAAGGGGAGCAAAGTGGGAGGCCAGAAGAGGAAAATTGTTGCATTTCCAGAGACAGGACATGCATCTAGATGCTAAGGTGTGGTCTCTGTTCTTGTTTACAAAATTGACTCCTACTTCCCATTTTACTGAAATCACACCAGAGAGGGCCTACTTCCTCCATGCTTTATTTGAAGGCATTCCCATCAATGTGGGGGCCATCATTCACAAGCAAATCATAGATATGGCAAACCACAAGAGAGGACGACTCCCTTTTCCCTCTCTCATCACTGCTATTTGTTTGGCCAATGGGATTGCACTAAGCTCCACTGAGCCAATGGTAAAAATTCCCAAAAGTATCTCAGCTAGTTCAGTAAAACAAATCATGAGAGACCATCCCTCAACTCGATCAGCAGCAAGTTCTAACACATCCAAGGAGATGGACATGGCTGCCCTCCATGAGAGGATGAGTGGGTTGAAAAAGAAGATAGGGAAGCTGGCCACTTACAACATGAAGATGTGGAAATTATGGGCCCAGCATGAGGGCATACCAGAGGATCAGTTGCCCAATGAAGATACTTCTGAAGAAGAAGGAGAGGGTTCGGAAGAAGAGGAAGAAGATGAAGAAGAAGAAGAATAATTTTTTTTAGCTTTTGCTATGATCTTTTGGACTTGTTCTTTTGATCTTGTGTGTGAGCTTGCTTTTGTGTGTTATTGTATCTGAGAGTGTGCATAATGCAATTTCATTAATATGTACTCAATCTCCATTCATATTAATGAAATTATGTTTTTCTCTCAAATTTGTGTCAAAGCATGCTTTTCATAATTCCTCCAATGAAAAAATGAACCAAATGACTCTGAATCTTCTTATCACTGATACAAACATGTTCAAAGTGGAAATATTTCAAAATTCATTACAGAACTGCAGATTTCTAAAAATTAATTTGGCGTGACCGCACCAAATTCTGGCGCGACCGCGCCACTTGGTATAATGAGATTTGGCAACTACAGAACTGAGGAAACAGAACCTCCACTGCAGGTATTCTTCTTAAGACACATTTTATGCCTGAGACACACTTAAAGTCAATATTTATTTTTAATTGCTGAAAATCATGCAAATTTTTATCACTAACCCATGAGAGCATAATGCAAAAAGCCACTAAGAGAGATCCATCCAACCTCACTCCGCCCTAAAAGTCAGGGAAGTATCTCTATCACTCCTATGTTTACTGCTGCTTTGAGGACAAAGCATGTTTTTAAGTTTGGGGTGGGATACTCTTCATGCAATTTTAAGGGGATTGGAAAAATTTTAAAGTTTGGGGTGGGATACTTTTCATGCATGGTTCTGAAAGCACTATTTTTTTTCTAAATTTCACCAGAAAATCCAATAGAGACTTTGAAAAATACCAGTGAAAACCCTTGATCATATGAATAGCATGATTCACTTTCTGGAGAAATATATTAGTTCAGATGCTTAGTCTTGAATGGATGAGAATTTTTCTTTAAAAACAGTTTTCGAAAACAAAGTACAAGTGAGCAAGTCGATTTCATTCACTAGAACAAACCTGAGGAAAACTTGAGGCGAAACAGAGAAAGGTTTTCAAAATTTTGAGGTGATTTAGGCACCTGTTTAAAAATCGTTTGAGCCTTTTTCAAAGCCACCCATTTTAATGCACAAGTTGCATCACCTTTTGTCAAACCCTTTGAGCCGAAAAGATCTATGTTTTGTTTCAATGTCCAATGCTACATGAACCAGCCTTAGTGATAAATAAACTTGTTTCTTCCTTACCCATGATTCTCCAAATTATTGAAGTGTTCTGTTTGAATGAGCATGGATAAAGATTTTGAAGTTATAAGGAGGGTTGGATGAAGGGTATAAAAATATTTCTTTGTAAAGGGGAAGAAGGAGCAAGAGAAAGAAAAAAGAGAGTTCTGGGCTGAGTAGGAGAAAGGCCACCTTGTGTGTTCACCGGGACTCGGGCCTCAGCAAGCTTAGGGTCTCTGAGTCAACCAACGAGGTAAGCTAGACTCTGGACAAAACCCAAAGAAAAAGATACATAGGAAAAAAAAAAAAAAAAAAAAAAAAAAAAAAAAATGTGGGAGAAGGAAAAATTTGAGGGATCAATGCAAAAGAATAAGTTAGGGGTGGAAGAGCTTGGGGGAAAAGTCACAAATCCAATTCATGCTCAGGAAAATGGAAAATGGATATGAGGAGGAGAATAAAACACAAAAGAAAACCAAAAATCTTCATCATACCCATTAACCCTGCCTCACTAGAACCCATAAAGACCTATTGATCAGAATTGAGAATTCCTTCAGGTTAGTGGAGAGAGGACTGATGGTTGGCTTATGGAGCTGAATTGAGACTTCTCACTTATATGGGCATGTTCATCTTTGAAAATTTTGAAGAAAATTCGAAATCTGTTTTGACTAAGCAAGAAGAACCATCATTAGGAAATGAGTGAATCATCTATTTTGAAACTTTAGTAGGGAGGATCACTGAATTTTTCTTAGTCTTTACAGATCTATCTGGTATTTATTTCCGAGTTTGCTCGAGGACGAGCAAAGGTTTAAGTTTGGGGTTGTGATAAGTGTCCAAAAGACACTTATTTAAGC
Source organism: Aristolochia fimbriata (assembly GCA_019845555.1). Classification (NCBI taxonomy): domain Eukaryota; kingdom Viridiplantae; phylum Streptophyta; class Magnoliopsida; order Piperales; family Aristolochiaceae; genus Aristolochia; species Aristolochia fimbriata. Next base: position 11,354,463 of record CM034081.1, read on the forward strand.
ATGATTTAATGAGCATAAACTTCCATTTTGAGTTAATTAATAGCATGAAAATGAATTATATAACTCAAATTCATGTTTTGTGTCTCAGGTGCCTGATAGAAGAAGAAAATCTGAATTCCAGAGGAAAAATGAAGGAAAAACAACCAAAATCAAACAAAAACAGGGAATGGCGCGACCGTGCCGATTCTGGCGCGACTGCGCCGGTAAAATGTTCAAAAATTCAAAGAAATCCAAAAAATTCCCAACGGCTAGTGAGGCTGAAAGGAGGACTGTTCGTGAATGTGAAATGGCGCGACCGCGCCCCTCGAGGGCGCTACCGCGCCATGAAGATGGCGATTCCAGTGGCACTGCTGCGCCGCACTGTTTCCTTACATAGATGTCTTGTTCTATTTCGGGAAGTCGGCAAAGTGTCTAAGGAGTGGCGCTACCGCGCCAATTCTACAGCAAAAGGTGGCGCGACCGCGCCATTAAGAATCCTTCCTCTTGTGGAACCCGAAGGCCATTTTCCGGACTTAGACAAAATTCTACTCTGTGGCGCAACCGCGCCAAAACAAAGAACAACTCGGCGCGACTGCGCAACTGACTCAGCTTCGTGACTTGCGGAAATCTCGGGATTCTGACTACCAATCAAGCCCAAACTTGGGAGAAGAAGTCCTAATTATCTAAGGAAGGTATCCACGAAGATTTTAGGGAATAGTGCTCGAGTCTAGGTGCATTGAATGATCCAGAAAAGAAGAAGTTCAATACAAAAAAGGAAACTGCTGCCAGAAGGAGAAGAGAAAATTCGAGTTTTAAGAGAGCTATATCTGGAGTTCCCACATCCCAATTGAAGTCAAACTTGGAACGAAGATTCCTAGTGCTACTGAGGATCATCTCACGAAAATTCAGGCTAATCCAAGCCGGGCTTCTCAAGATTCATATCTCCAAAGTGGTGGACCCAGTGCAGAAATTGGCAGCAGAAACCAGGCAACTTCTTCCCTTCATATCTCGAGTTTCCCATCTCAGAATGGATTCAAATTTTGTACACAAGTTAAGGACTATGTAAGGAAGGTTCAGATGTAATTTCAGCCAATTCTGAGGTCGGGAAAGCACAATTCATACCCCTGGACAGAGGCTAAAATTACAAGTTGTAGGCAGAACTTCTGCTATAAAAGGAGGTCCGAGGCAGAGATCAAGGGGAGAGTTTTTAGATCCAGTTCCGAGTTCCAGCTCTTATAATAGTTTGTATTTTTTTTTTATTGTTTTGTAGTTAGGGTAGAGAGAAGAGAAAAGTCCAGAGGGAGTCTTACACGACCTCTTGGCACTTTAGAGAGAGAAGGTAAAGATTTCAGTCAAGGCACAAGAGAAGCCAAAGGCAGTCCTTCAAGGGGGTTTCTGTACTTAGTTTATTTTTATGTCTATGGCTGTAATTGAATCCTTATTACTGTGTGTTTATTCTATTAGCATGGAGTAGTCTCTCTTTGTTGGGGAAGTCATGAATTCCTAGTTTGTATTATGTTTGAATTCTGAATTTTACAGCAATAAAGTACTCTGCTTTTGTTTTAGAATCCATATTCATTGCTTATTGCTAATCTAGATTTATATCTGAAGTTTAATGAGGTACGAATGAGAAGTTAAATTTCAGTAAAGATTTGGGTCAGTCATATGATTCTCTGTTTTCTAAAACAACTCGTTTTTAAACTAGATTGTTCCGATTTCGAAGGAGACTAGTGAGAGGCGATGTGACTTTTTAAACTCTTGTTCTGAATAAGAGAGTAAGTCTTTAAGCTTTTATATTTATGCACTTAGGAATTGAATGTTCTGGTTGTGGAGTTCAAGGAATAAGTGAAAGTTATGTCCTGTATATGGGTAACTAGGTTTTCAAAAGCTAAGTCAAGGCAAGGATATTTGAGCTATAAAATCAGATTTCTACATGTTTGCAAATAGGAGGAATTGACACTCTTCCCCAACATCTCGTCTCTATTAGTTTTTTCTAGTAGTTTAATTCTGTTTTCTTTTTAGTTTTCAAAACCAAAACCAAAAATTTGTTTTCCCTCAATCAATAGAAAGATCTTTGCTTAACCTGAGTTCTCATCAAGGTCTCTGTGGGATCGATATCTGGACTCTCGAGTCTATATTACTTGCTGACCTAGTGCACTTGCTAGACACCCAACAGTATCTATGGGAACTGGGGAACCAGTGCCCACAGGTGTCCCCATGTGGGGATTGGGGGGCTGGTGCCCACAGGTCCCATAGTGGGACAGGGGGCCGGTGCCCACATGTGGCCCGATATGGGGACAGGCGGGCTGATGAGCACAGGTGTTGCTCTGTGGGGACTGGTTGCCAAATACCCACAGGTCGCCCTGTAGGGTCTGACCAGCTGGAGCCTATAGGTTGCCACAAGTGGGGACCGGCGGACCCATGCCCACAGGTTCGACTATGGGGACAAGGGGCCAGTGCCTACAGGTGTGCCCATGTGGGGACTGGCGGACCGGTGTCCACAGGTATTGCCCTATGAGGGCTGGTAGGCCGATGTCCACTTGTGGACACTAGCCAGTCGGTCTGCACAGGACCCGTAGTGGGGAGTATGGGTCAATACCTAGAAGTGTTCCCATGTGGGAACCAGTGGACCGGTCCCCATAGGTGCTGCCCTTTGGGGATCGATGGGCCAGTGCCCATAGGTCGTCGTATGGGGACCGGCTAGCCGGTGGCCTCAAGTGTTGCACTGTGGGGATTGGATAATCGATGACCACAGGGCCTACTTAGATTTTTCTGTTGTTTCTCCTTTTCAAAATAAGTACTATAATCTGTTTATTCATGGACAAGAACAAAATTGCTCACAGAATTTTCTTCACTCGTGAGATTTGTTTCACCTCCACACCAAAACTCCAAAGCAAAGATGAAAGCAAAATAAACCCCATGTCTGTTTCAGGGACGATCAACCCAAAACACCGCCAGAGAAAGAGACATGATCCAAGATCGGAGGTGCAGACTGAGGTTTATAAATCTCCCATTTTGGCTACAAATATGATAAACCATATTGTAGGAGATGACCACCAAACATTGTTTGAATGGTGGCTGAGGTTCAAAGTTCCTCGCAGAGTAAGGAAATTTTTTTATTTAGTTATTTATTTATTCAAATTTTTTCTTTGGTTTTCAAAATTATTTTATTTAATTTTCAGCTTTTACTTGAAAGACAAGCTGAGGAGAGATTAAATTAAAGGTGTCATGCTTCGACAAATAAGATCTAGATAGACAGTAACACTAGGAAAAAACCCCTTACATGGGACTAGTTTATCAAACCGGTCCCCATAGATTGACTCTAGGGACCGATTTAAGTGATAGCGACTGACTTAGAAAATTAGTCCCTAAAAGTGTATCTATGGGGACCGGGGAACCAGTGCCCACAGTTGTCCCCATGTGGGGACAGGGGGACTGGTGCCCACAGGTGTCCCCATGTGGGGATTGGTGGACTGCTGCCCGCAGGTCCGATAGTGGGAAAGAGGGCCGGTGCCAACAAGTGTCCCTATATGGGGGCAGGCGGGCCGATGCCCACATGTGTCCCCATATGGGGACAGGCAGGCCGGTGCCCATAGGTATTGCTCTGTGGGGTCCGGTTGGCCAATGCACACTGGTCGTCCTGCGGGAACTGATTGGCCACAGCCCATATGTGTCCACATGTGGGGACTGGCGGACCCGTGCCCACCGGTCCCACTAACAGCACCAGGGGCGAGTGCCCACAGGTGTGCCCACGTGGCGACTGGCGGACAAGTGTCCACAGGTGTTACCCTGTGAGAACTGGCTAGCTAGTGCTCACAAGTGAACATTTGTGGGCACCATCGAGTCGGTCCCCATAGGGCCCGCAATGGAGACCAGGGGTCGATACCCACAAGTGTGCCTATGTGGGAACCGGTGGACCGGTGCCCACAGGTGTTACCCTTTGGGGATCGGCAGGCTAGTGCCCACAGGTCGTCCTATGGGGACCGGCTGGCCGGTGCCCTCAAGTGTCGACCTGTGGGGACTAGATAACCGGAACCCACAAGTCCTACTTAGATCATTTTGTAGTTTCTCCATTTCAAAATGAGCACTATAATCCTTTTGTTCACGGACAAGAACAAGATGAGTGATAAAATTTTCTTCACTCATAAGATTGGTTCCACTTCCACACCACAATTCCAATGTAAATATGAAAGCAAAATAGACCCCATGTCACTTCTAGGGACAAAGAACTCAGAGCACCGCCAAAGAAAGAAACATGATTCAAAATCTGAGGTGCAGATAGAGGTTTACATATCTCCCATTCTGGCTACAAACATTATAAACCATATCGTAGGAGATGACCACCAAACATTGTTTCAACGGTGGATTGGGGCTCCAACTTACTCCCATAGTAAGGAAATTTTTTTGTTTATTTAGTTAGTTAATTCTTTATAATAATTTTTTCTTTGGTTTATCGCATTATTTGATTTGATTTACAGCTTATACTCGAAAGACAAGTTGAGGAGAGATTAAATTGAAGGTGTCATTCTTCCCCCAATATGATCTTGATATACAGTAACACTAATAAAAAACCTCTTATTATGAACCACTTTATCACAACTGGTCCCCATTGATCGAATATCATGACGAATTTTAAAGAAGGCGACTGGCTTAGAAAATCAGTATTATAATTGTATCTACGGGGAGCAGGGAATCAGTCCCCACATGTGTCCCCATTTGAGACTAAAGGGCTGGAACCCCCAGGTCCCACAATGGGACAGGGGGTAGGTGCCCACATGTGTCCCCATTTGAGACTAAGGGGCTGGAGCCCCTAGGTCCCACAATGGGACAGGGGGTAGGTGCCCACATGTGTCCCCATATGGGAACAGGCGGGACGGTGCCAATTGGTATTGCTCAGTGGGGATCGGCAGGCCAATGCCCACTAGTCGCACTGTGGGGACTGACAGGCCGGTGCCCAAAGGTTTTCACTTGTGGAGACCGGCGGACCCATGCCCACATGTCCCTCTATGGGGACCAAGGGCCAGTGCCCACAGGCCCACAGTTGTGCCCATGTGGGGACTGGCGGACCGATGTACACAGGTGTTGCCCTATGAGGACTGGCAAGCCGGTGCCTACAAGTGGACACTTGTGAGCAATAGCTAGTTGGTCCCCACAGGACCCGTAGTGAGGACCAGGGGTCGATACTCACAAGAGTGCCTATGTGGGAACCGGTGGACTAGTGCCTATGTGGGAACCGGTGGATTAGTGCCTATGTGGGAACCGGTGGACTAGTGCCCAAAGGTGATACCCTTCGAGGAACGCGAGCCAGTGCCCACAGGTCATCCTATGGGGACTGTCTGGTCGGTGACCTCATTTGTCGACCTATGGGGATTAGATAACCGGAGCCCACAGGGCCTACTAAGATTTTTTTGTAGTTTCTCCATTTCAAAATAAGCACTATAATCCGTTTGTTCACGGACAAGAACAAGATTAGTGATACAATTTTTTTCACTCATGAGATTGGTTCCACTTCCACACCACAATTCCCATGCAAATATGAATGCAAAATAGACCTCTGTCTGTTCTGTGGACGATGAACCCCGAGCACTGCCAAAGAAAGAGACTTGATTCAAAATCTGAGTTGCAGATAGGGGTTTATATATCTCCCGTACCGTTTTGGCTACAAATATTATAAATCATATCGTAGGAGATGACCACCAAACATTGTTTGAACGGTTAACTGGGGCTCCAAGTTACTTCCTCAGTAAGGAAATTTTTTTGTTTGTTTAGTTAGTTATTTATTTAGAAGACTTTTTTCTTTGGTTTATCACACTATTTTATTTGATTTACACTATTTACTCGAAAGACAAGCTGAGGAGAGATTAAATTGACGGTGTCATGCTTCCACAAATATGATCTTGATATACAGTAACACTAATAAAAAACCTCTTATTATGGACCAGTTTATCACAATTGGTCCCCATTGATCGAATATCAGGACGAATTTTAAAGAAGGCGACTGGCTTAGAAAATCAGTCCTTATAAGTGTATCTTGGGGGTCCAGGGAACCAGTGCCCACATGGCCTACTTCGATCCGTTTGTTCACGGACAAGAACAAGATTAGTGATAGAATTTTTTTGACTCATAAGATTGGTTCCACTTCTACACCACAATTCCAATCCAAATATGAAAGTAAAATAGACCCCATGTCACTTCTAGGGACGATGAACCAAAGCATCGCCAAAGAAAGAGACATGATTCAAAATCTGTGGTGCAGATAGAGGTTTACATTTCTTCCGTTCTAGCTACAAATATTATAAATCATATCGTTGGAGATAACACCAAACATTATTTGAATGGTTGATTGGGGCTCCAAGTTACTCCCACAGTAAATAAATTTTTTTCTTTATTTATTTAGTTATTTATTTATAATATTTTTTTCTTTGGTTTATCGCATTATTTTATTTGATTTACAGCTTTTACTCGAAAGACAAGATGAGGAGAGATTAAATTGAAGGTGTCATGCTTCCCCAAATATGATCTTGATATACAGTAACACTAATAAAAAATCTCTTATTATGGACAACTTTATCACAACTGGTCCCCATTGATCGAATATCATTACGAATTTTAAACAAGGCGACTGGCTTAGAAAATCAGTCATTATAATTATATCTACGGGGACCAGGAACCAGTCCCCACATGTGTCCCCATTTGAGACTAGGGGGCTGGAGCCCACAGGTCCCACAATGGAACCGGGGGTAGGTGCCCACATGTGTCCCCATAAGGGAACAGGAGGGACGGTGCCAATTGGTGTTGCTCAGTGGGGACCGACAGGCCAATGCCCACTGGTAGCACTGTGGAGATTGACTGGCTGGTGCCCATAGGTGTCCACCCGAGGGGACCGGCTGACCCGTGCCCACAAGTCCCTCTATGGAAACCAAGGATCAGTGCCCACACAGGGACTGGTGGACCGGTGTCCACAGGTGTTGCCCTGTGAGGACTGGCAAGCCGGTGCCCGCAAGTGGACACTTGTGGGCACCAGCTAGTGGGTTCCCACAGGGCCCGTAGTGAGGACCAGGGGTCGATACCCACTAGTGTGCCTATGTGGGAACTGATGGACCGGTGCCCACAAGTGTTACCCTTTGGGGATCGACAGGCCAGTGCCGACAGGTCGTCCTATGGGGACCGGCTGGACGGCGCCGTCAAGTGTCGACCTATGGGGACTAGATAACCGGAACCCACAAGGCCTACTTAGATCGTTTTGTAGTTTCTCCATTTCAAAATGAGCACTATAATCCGTTTATTCACGGACAAGAACAAGATTAGTGATAGAATTTTCTTCACTCATAAGATTGGTTCCACTTCCACACCACAATTCAAATACAAATATGAAAGCAAAATGGACCCCATGTCACTTCTAGGGACGATGAACCCAGAGCACCGCCAAAGAAAGAGACATGATTCAAAATCTGAGATACAAATAGAGGTTTACATATCTCTTGTTCTGGCTACAAGTATTATAAACCATATCGTAGGAGATGACCACCAAACATTGTTTGAACGGTGGATTGGGGCTCCAAGTTACTCCCACAATAAGGAATTTTTTTTGTTAATTTAGTTAGTTATTTAATTATAATAATTTTTTCTTTGGTTTATCTCTTTATTATAGTTGATTTACAACTTTTACTCGAAAGACAAGCCGAGGAGAGATTAAATTTAAGGTGTTATGCTTCTACAAATATGATCTTGATATACAGTAACACTAATAAAAAACCTCTTATTATGGACCAGTTTATCACAACTGATCCTCATTGATCGACTATAAGGACAAATTTTAAGGAAGGCGACTGGATAAGAAAATTAGTCCTTATAAGGGTATCTTCAGGGATCAGGGAATTAGTGCCCACATATGTCCCCATTTGAGACTGGGGGGCTGGAGCCCACAGGTCCCACAATGGGACCGCATATGGGAACAGGCGGGACGGTGCCAATTTGATATGCTCAGAGGGGATCGGCAGGCCGATGCCCACTGGTCACACAGTGGGGACTGACTGGCCAGTGCCCATAGGTTTCCACTTATGGGGATCGGCGGACCCGTGCACACAGGTCCCTATATGGGGACCAAGGGCCAGTGCCCACAGGCCCACAGGTGTGTCCATGTAGGGACTGGCGGACCGGTGTCACAGGTGTTGCCCTGTGAGGACTGGCAAGCCGGTGCCCACAAGTGGACACTTGTGGGCACTAGCTAGTCGGTCCCCACAGGGCCCGTAGTGAGGACCAGGGATCGATACCCACAAGTGTATCGATGTGGGAACCGGTGGACTAGTGCCCAAAGGTGTTACCCTTTAAGGATCGCGAGCCAGTGGCCACAGGTCGTCCTATGGGGACCGGCTGGTTGGTGCCCTCATGTGTCGACCAATGGGGACTAGATAACTGGATCCCACAGGGCCTGCTTAGATTGTTCTGTAGTTTCTCCATTTCAAAATGAGCACTATAATCCGTTTGTTCACGGACAAATCGCAAGCATATATCACTTGTAGAAATCTTGGTATTAGTGACGGTTAATAATTTGACCGTCACTAAAAAGGCATTATTAGCGACTGTTATTTGAAAAATAACAATCGATAATAATAATAAACCTTAGCGACTGTTTTTTTTAGACAACAGTCGCTAATAACGTATTATGTGAAATCCCCATCGCGCGCGCCCCCTTTTCCCTTTATTCCCGATATAATTTCTCTTGGCGTGGACATTAGCGACTGTTATTTTTCAAATAACAGTCGCTAATATAAAAATCACAGTCGCTAAAAGGGTTTAGTGAAACCCAGTCGGCCTCCCCTCCCCCGCTTCCCTTCCGTCCTTGATTTTTTTTTTCCCTCCCCCCTCGCAGTGACTTTTCATTTTCTACCGGCACTGTCGTCGACTCTTCCCGCGCACGCTCCTTCCCGGCAACCAAATCAGCATTTGAAGGCTTCAAAATCTAGCTCTCGGTTTCGTTTTTGCTTCGTTTGGCTTATTGCAGGTGATTTATACACTCTAGGGCTTCCATTAGGGATAAGTTATTCGCTTCTTCTCTTCTTCTCTGTTCTAATGCTTTTTATCTGTAACTTTTCTTGATTTTTACTAGTTATTGACATGTATTTTGTGATTCTTAGTCGATTAGGTTTTTTTTGTTTAGAATCACTCGATTTTGTATTTTGTATATAGTGCGCACATGTGTCCCCATTTGAGACTGGGGGGCTGAAGCCCACTAGGGGTGTAAATGGGTAATAATCGAAACGGGTAAGGGTTATTCCGTTACCCGTTTCGACATTCCTACCCCAGATTTCGTCACCCGTTTCGCCCGAATAAAACTTAGTTATTCTGTTACCCAAATTATCGGGTAATCGGGTAAATAACTAGATAATAATATTTTAATATATTTAATTATTTATTCCTTATAAATATTTAAAACATATAAAAAAAATAAAATTATATAAAAATTACATCCAAATTCTTAAATTTATCTAAAATATACCTCAAATAAATGTACAACACACATATTAGGGTATGTATGATAGAAATAAGGGTATAAAATTTTAAAAAATTACTAAATTACCATCCGTGTAATCGGGTAATCGTGTAATCAGGTAAGGAATACCTATTATCCATATCTGTTTCGATTATAAGGCGGGTAATCGGGTAACTTTTTAATCGGGTAATCGGGTAATCGAAATAGATAATTTTTTTCCTTATCCATCCGATTATCATTCGGGTAGTCGGGTAATCAGGTAAAATTGACACCCTTAGAGCCCACATGTCCCACAATGGGACCGGGGGTAGGTGCCCACATGTGTCCCCATATGGGAACAGGCGGGATGGTGCCAATTTGATATGCTCAGAGGGGACCGTCAGGCCAATGCCCACTGGTCGCACAGTGGGGACTAACTGGCCGGAGCCCATAGGTTTCCACTTGTGGGGACCAGCGGACCCGTTCCCACAGGTCCCTATATGGGGACCAAGGGCCAGTGCCCACAGCCCCACAGGTGTGCCCATGTAGGGACTGCCGGATCGGTGTCCACAGGTGTTGCCCTGTGAGGACTGGCAACTCGGTGCCCGCAAGTGGACACTTGTGGGCACCATCTAGTCGGTCCCCACAGGGCCCGTAGTGAGGACTAGGAATCGACACCCACAAGTGTATCTATGTGGGAACCGGTGGACTAGTGCCCAAAGGTGTTACCCTTTGAGGATCGCGAACCAGTGCCCACAGGTCGTCCTATGGGGACCAGCTGGTCGGTGCCCTCATGTGTCGACCTATGGTGACTAGATAACTGGAGCCCACAGGGCCTGCTTAGATTGTTCTGTAGTTTCTCCATTTCAAAATGAGCACTATAATCCGTTTGTTCACGGACAAATCGCAAGCATATATCACTTGTAGAAATCTTGGTATTAGTGACGGTTAATAATTTGACCGTCACTAAAAAGGCATTATTAGCGACTGTTATTTGAAAAATAACAATCGATAATAATAATAAACCTTAGCGACTGTTTTTTTTAGACAACAGTCGCTAATAACGTAATATGTGAAATCCCCATCGCGCGCGCCCCCTTTTCCCTTTATTCCCGATATAATTTCTCTTGGCGTGGACATTAGCGATTGTTATTTTTCAAATAACAATCGCTAATATAAAAATCACAGTCGCTAAAAGGGTTTTGTGAAACCCAGTCGGCCTCCCCTTCCCCGCTTCCCTTCCGTCCTTGATTTTTTTTTTCCCTCCCCCCTCGCAGTGACTTTTCATTTTCTACCGGCTCTGTCGTCGACTCTTCCCGCGCACGCTCCTTCCCGGCAACCAAATCAGCATTTGAAGGCTTCAAAATCTAGCTCTTGGTTTCGTTTTTGCTTCGTTTGGCTTATTGCAGGTGATTTATACACTCTAGGGCTTCCATTAGGGATAAGTTATTCGCTTCTTCTCTTCTTCTCTGTTCTAATGCTTTTTATCTGTAACTTTTCTTGATTTTTACTAGTTATTGACATGTATTTTGTGATTCTTAGTCGATTAGGTTTTTTTTGTTTAGAATCACTCGATTTTGTATTTTGTATATAGTGCGCACATGTGTCCCCATTTGAGACTTGGGGGCTGAAGCCCACTAGGGGTGTAAATGGGTAATAATCGAAACGGGTAAGGGTTATTCCGTTACCTGTTTCGATTACCCTACCCGTATTCCGTCACCCGTTTCGTCCGAATAAAACTTAGTTATTCTGTTACCCAAATTTCTTACCCGATTACCCTTGGGTAATCGGGTAATCGGGTAAATAACTAGATAATAATATTTTAATATATTTAATTATTTATTCCTTATAAATATTTAAAACATATAAAAAAAATAAAATTATATAAAAATTACATCCAAATTCTTAAATTTATCTAAAATATACCTCAAATAAATGTACAACACACATATTAGGGTATGTATGATAGAAATAAGGGTATAAAATTTTAAAAATTACTAAATTACCATCCGTGTAATCGGTAATCGGGTAATCAGGTAAGGAATACCTCTTATCCATATCTGTTTCGATTATAAGGCGGGTAATCGGGTAACTTTTTAATCGGGTAATCGAAATAGATAATTTTTTTCCTTATCCATCCGATTATCATTCGGGTAATCGGGTAATCAGGTAAAATTGACACCCTTAGAGCCCACATGTCCCACAATGGGACCGGGGGTAGGTGCCCACATGTGTCCCCATATGGGAACAGGCGGGATGGTGCCAATTTGATATGCTCAGAGGGGACCGTCAGGCCAATGCCCACTGGTCGCACAGTGGGGACTAACTGGCCGGAGCCCATAGGTTTCCACTTGTGGGGACCAGCGGACCCGTTCCCACAGGTCCCTATATGGGGACCAAGGGCCAGTGCCCACAGCCCCACAGGTGTGCCCATGTAGGGACTGCCGGATCGGTGTCCACAGGTGTTGCCCTGTGAGGACTGGCAACTCGGTGCCCGCAAGTGGACACTTGTGGGCACCATCTAGTCGGTCCCCACAGGGCCCGTAGTGAGGACTAGGAATCGACACCCACAAGTGTATCTATGTGGGAACCGGTGGACTAGTGCCCAAAGGTGTTACCCTTTGAGGATCGCGAACCAGTGCCCACAGGTCGTCCTATGGGGACCAGCTGGTCGGTGCCCTCATGTGTCGACCTATGGTGACTAGATAACTGGAGCCCACAGGGCCTGCTTAGATTGTTCTGTAGTTTCTCCATTTCAAAATGAGCACTATAATCCGTTTGTTCACGGACAAGAATAAGATTAGTGATACAATTTTTTTCACTCAAGAAATTGGTTCCACTTCCACACCACAAATCCCATGCAAATATGAAATCAAAATAGACCTCATGTCTGTTCTAGGGACGATGAACCCAGAGCACCGCTAAAGAAAGAGACATGATTCAAAATCTGAGATGCAAATAGTGGTTTTCATATCTCCCGTTATGGCTACAAATATTATAAATCATATCGTAGGAGATGACCACCAACCATTATTTGAACAGTGGACTCGGGCTCCAAGTTACTCCCACAGTAAGGAAATGTTTTTGTTTATTTAGTTAGTTATTTATTTACAATAATTTCTTCTTTGGTTAATCTCATTATTTTAGTTAATTTACATCTTTTACTCGAAAGACAAGCCGAGGAGAAATTAAATTTAAGGTGTCATGCTTCTACAAATATGATCTTGATATACAGTAACACTAATAAAAAACCTCTTATTATGAACCAGTTTATCACAACTAGTCCCCATATATCGACTATAAGGACGAATTTTTAAGAAGGCGACTGGATTAGAAAATCAGTCCCTATAAGTGTATTTACGGGGACGAGGAAACAAATGCCCACATGTGTCCCCATTGGAGACTGGGGGGCTGGAGCCCACAGATCCCACAATGGGACCGGGGGTAGGTGCCCACATGTGTCCCCATATGGGAACAGGCAGGACGGTGCGAATTTGAGTTGCTCGGTGGGGATCGGCAGGCCAATGCCCACAAATCGCACTGTGGGGGCTGACTGGCCGGTGCCCACAGGTGTCCACTTGTGGGGACCAGCTGATCCGTGCCCACAGGTCCCTCTATGGGGACCAAGGACCAGTACCCACAGGCCCACAGGAGTGCCCATGTGGGGATTGGCGGACCCGTGTCTACAGGTGTTGCCCTGTGAGGACTGGCAAACCGGTGCCTGTAAGTGGACTCTTGTGGACACCAGCTAGTCGGTCCCCACAGGGCCTGTAGTGAGGGCCAGGGGTCGATACCCACAAGTGTGCCTTTGTGGGAACCGGTGGACCAGTGCCCAAAGGTGTTACCTTTTGAGGATCACGAGCCAGTGCCCTCAGGTTGTCCTATGAGGATAGGCTGGTCGGTGCCCTCATTTGTCGGCCTATGGGGACTAGATAACTGGAGCCCACAGCGCCTAGTTAGATTTTTTTGTAGTTTCTCCAGTTCAAAATGAGCACTATAATCCGTTTGTTCACGGACAAGAACAATATTAGGGAAGAATTTCTGCACTCATGAGATTGGTTCCACTTCCACACAACAATTCTCATGCAAATATGATAGCAAAATAGACCCTATGTTTGTTCTATGGACGATGAACCCAGAGCACTGCCAAAGAAAGACATGATTCAAAATCTGAGGTGCAGATAGTGGTTTACATATCTCCCGTTCTGACAACAAATATTATAAACCATATCATAGGAGATGCCCACCAAACATTGTTTGAACGGTGGACTGGGGCTCCAAGTTACTCCCTCAGTAAGGAATTTTTTTGTTTATTTAGTTAGTTTTTTAATTATAATATTTTTTTCTTTGGTTTATCACACTATTTTATTTGATTTACAGCTTTTACTCAAAAGACAAGCTGAGGAGAGATTAAATTGAACGTGTCATGCTTCCACAAATATGATCTTGATATACAGTAACACTAATAAAAAACCTCTTATTATGGACCAGTTTATCACAACTGGTCCCTATAGATCGAATATCAGGACGAATTTTAAAGAAGGCGACTGGCTTAGAAAATTAGTCCTTATAAGTGTATCTAGGGGGTCCAGGGAACCAGTGCCCACATGTGTCCCCATTGGAGACTGGGGGCTGGAGCCCACTCATCCCACAATGGGACCGGGGGTAGGTGCTCACATGTGTCCCCATATGGGAACAGGCGGGACGGTGCCAATTGGTGTTCTCAGCGGGGACCGACAAGCTAATGTCCAATAGTGGGGACTGACTGGCCGGTGCCCATAGGTGTCCACTTGTGGGGACTGGCTGACCCATTCCACAGGTCCCTCTATGGGGACCAAAGGCCAGTGCCCACAGGTGTGCCCGTGTGGGGACTGGCGGACCGGTGTCCACTGGTGTTGCCCTGTGAGGACTGGCAAGCCAGTGCCCGCAAGTGGACACTTGTGGGCACCAGCTAGTCGGTCCCCACAGGGCCCGTAGTGAGGACCAGGGGTCGATACCCACAAGTGTGTCTATGTGGGAACCGGTGGACCAGTGCCCAAGGAGTTACCCTTTGAGGATCGCAAGCGAAAGCCCACAGGTCATCCTATGGGGACCGGCTGCTCAGTGCCCTCATGTTTCGACCTATGGGGACTTGTTAACCGGAGCCCACAGGGCCTAATTAGATTGTTTTGTAGTTTCTCTATTTTAAAATGAGTATAATTCGTTTGTTCAAGGACAAGAACAAGATTAGTGACAGAATTTTTTTCACTCATGAGATTGGTTCTTCTTCCACACTACAATTCTAATGCAAATATGAAAGAAAAATAACCCCCATTTCTGTTCTAGGGACGATGAACCCAGAGCACCGCCAAAGAAAGAGACATTATTCAAAATTTTAGGTGCAGATAGAGGTTTACATATCTCCCATTCCGGCTACAAATATTATAAATCATATCGTAGGAGAGGACCACAAAATATTGTTTGAACGGTGGATTTGGGCTCCAAGTTACTCCCACAGTAAGGAATTTTATTTGTTTATTTAGTTAGTTATTTATTTATAATAATTTTTTCTTTGGTTTAACGCTTTATTTTATTTCATTTACAACTTTTATTCGAAAGACAAGGTGAGGAGAGATTAAATTGAAGGTGTCATGCTTCCACATATATGATCTTGATATACAGTAACACTAATAAAAAACCTCTTATTATGGACTAGCTTATCACAATTGGTCCCCATAGATCGACTATATGGACGAATTTTAAAAAAGGCTGGCTTAGAAAATCCGTCCATATAACTGTATCTATGGGGACCAAGGAACCACTGCCCACATGTGTCCCCATTGGAGACGGGGGGGCTGGAGCCCACTGGTCCCACAATGGGACCGAGGGTAGGTGCATACATGTGTCCCCATATAGGAACAGGCAGGACAATGCCAATTGGTGTTGCTCAGTGGGGACCGGCAGGCCAATGCCCACTGGTCGCACTGTGGGGACTGACTGGCCAGTGCCCATAGGTGTCCACTTGTGGTGACCGGCGGACCCGTCCCCTTAGGTCCCTCTATGGGGACAAAGGGCCAGTGCCCACAGGCCCACAGGTGTGCCCATGTGGTGATTGGCGGACCAGTGTCCACAGGTGTTGCCTTGGGAGAACTGGCAAGACGGTGCCCGTAAGTGGACACTTATGGGCACCAACAAGTCGGTCCCCACAGGGCCCATAGTGAACACCAGGGGTCGATACCCACAAGTGTGCCTATGTGGGAACCGGTGGACCAGTGCCCAAAGGTGTTACCCTTTGAGGATCGCGAGCCAATGCCCACTGTTCGTCCAATGGGGACTGGCTAGTCGGTGCCATCATGTATCGACCTATAGGGACTAGACAACCGGAGCCCACAGGGCCTACTTAGATTGTGTTGTAGTTTCTCCATTTCAAAATGAGTTCTATAATTCGTTTCTTCACGGACTAGAACAAGATTAGTGACAAAAAAAATTTCACTCATGAGATTAGGTAATCTTCCACAGTACAATTCCAATGCAAATATGAAAGCAAAATAGACCACATGTCTGTTCTAGGCACGATGAACCCAGAGCACCGCCACAGAAAGAGACATGATTCAAAATTTGAGGTGCAGATAGAGGTTTACATATCTCCTGGTCTTGTTACAAATATTATAAACCATATCGAAGGATATGACCACCAAAAATTGTTTGAACGGTGGACTGGGGCTCCAAGTTCTTCCCACATGAAGGAATGTTTTTTGATTATTTAGTTATTTATTTATTTATAATAATTTTTTTTTTGGTTTATCGCATTTTTTTATTTGATTTACAGCATTTACTCGAAAGCCAAGCTGAGGAGAGATTAAATTGAAGGTGTCATGCTTCCACAAATATGATCTTGATATACAGTAACACTAGTAAAAAATGTCTTATTATGGACCAGTTTATCACAACTGGTCCCCATAGATCGACTATATGGACGAAATTTAAAGAAGGCAACGGGATTAGAAAATCAGTCACTATAAGTGTATCTACGGGGACCAGGGAACCAGTGACCACATGTGTCCCCATTTGAGACTGGAGGGCTGGAGCCCACCGGTCCCACAATGGGATCGGGGGTAGATGCCCACATGTGTCCCCAAATGGGAACAGGCGGCACGGTGCCAATTGGTGTTGCTCAGTGGCGACCGGCAAGCCAATGCCCTCTGGTCGCACTGTGGGGACTGACTGGCCAGTGCCCATTGGTGTCCACTTGTGGGGACCGACGGACCCGTGCCCACAGGTCCTTCTATGGGAACCAAAGTCCAGTGCCCCCAGGCCCACAGCTGTGCCCATGTGAGGACTGGCGGATCGGTGTCCATAGGTGTTGCCCTGTGAGGACTGGCAAGCTGGTGCCCGCAAGTGGACACTTGAGGGCACCAACTAGTCGGTCCCCACAGGGCTCGTAGTGAGGACCAGGGGTCGATACCCACAAGTGTGCCTATGTGGGAACTGATGGACCAGTGCCCGAAGGTGTTACCCTTTGAGGATCGTGCACCAGTGCCCACAGGTCGTCCTATGGGGACCGGCTGGTCAGTGCCCTCATGTGTCGACCTATGGGGACTAGATAATCGGAGCCCACAGGGACTACTTAGATTGTTCTGTAGTTTCTCCATTTCAAAATGGGTACTATAATTCGTTTGTTCACAGACAAGAATAAGATTAGTGACAAAATTTTCTTCACTCATGAGATTGATTTCACTTCTACACTACAATTCCAATGCAAATATGAAAGCAAAATAGACCCCATGTTTGTTCTTGGGACGATGAACCCAGAGCACCGCCAAAGAAAGCGACATGATTCAAAATCTATGGTGCAAATAGAGGTTTACATATCTCCCATGCTGGCTACAAATATTATAAACCATATCGTAGGAGATGACCACCAAACATTGTTTGAATGGTGAACTAGGGCTCCAAGTTCCACGCACAGTAAGGAATTTTTTTTGTTTATTTAGTTAATTATTTATTTATAATAATTTTTCTTTTGTTTACCGCATTATTTTATTTGATTTACAACTTTTACTCGAAAGATAAGTTGAGGAGAGATTAAATTGAAAGTGTCATGCTTCCACAAATATGATCTTGATATACGGTAACACTAGTAAAAAACCCCATATTGGGGACCAGTTTATAAAAGTAGTCCTCATAGATTGACTCTTGGGACGGATTTTAGGGAAGGCAACTGACTTAGAAAATCAGTCCATATAAGTGTATCTATGGGCATCAGGGAACCAGTGCGCACATGTGTCTCCATTGGGGGGTTGGAGCCATTAGGTCCCACTATGGGACCGGGGGCAATTGCCCACATGGGTCCCCATATGGGGACAAGCGGGTTGGCGTCCAAATGTGTTGCCCTGTGGGGACCTGCTGGCCAATGCCCACCAGTTGCTTTGAGGGGACTGACTGGCCGGTGCCCAAAGGTGTACACATGTGGGTACCGGTGGACCGGTGCCCACAGGTGTGCCCATGTGGGGACTGGCAGACCGATGTCCACAGGTGTTGCCCTGTGAAGACTAGTTGGCCGGTGCCCACTATTGGACACATACAGGAACATAATGGATTTGTTCGATAATATATGTAGTGCAACTTCTCCCCAATATACAAGTCAAACCCCTGACCTCTCGTATACTAACCGAACACTCTACCATCTGAGATACATCCCCAATTATGAGATTAAGATAAAAAGATAGAAAATAGATTAAAATAAATTAAATCGTTTTAAAATAATACATGGAACACATCAAAATAAGTTCAGGGAGTGAAAGGAAGATATATATTATATTCCCCATTTT
Source organism: Aristolochia fimbriata (assembly GCA_019845555.1). Taxonomy (NCBI): domain Eukaryota; kingdom Viridiplantae; phylum Streptophyta; class Magnoliopsida; order Piperales; family Aristolochiaceae; genus Aristolochia; species Aristolochia fimbriata. Next base: position 11,372,724 of record CM034081.1, read on the forward strand.
TGTTGCCCCTTTACTACACCAAGCTTTTCAACTCATCGAATTTGCCTCGGGAGCCACTTTTGAAAAAATAGGTGATTTGGAAAATTTTTACCATTGTACTCACTAACAATAGTACAAATGTAAACATTACCAACGTTGGTAGACCGTAGGTAACGATATTAAAAATCTTTGGTAAAACTTTTACCAACAATAACCCCTTGCTAAAAATATGTTGGTAGTAATTGCATTGGTAAAGATATTACTAATGCAACGAAGACCGTTGGTAAAGGTGATGGTATTACCAATGGGCCAAAACCCTCGGTACAGCTGGTATATTAGCCCATTACCAATAGTTTTGGCCCGTGGTTAATAAAGCTCATTACCAACAGTTTCTACCCCTGGGTATAGATATCCATTACCCACAGTTATGGGCCTTAGGGAGTTGCTACATTTGCCCAGGGTTTTAGCCCGTGGGTATAGATCACATTACCCACAGTTTCAGCCCCTGGGTACTAGTTTAATACCCATAGGTTAGAACCCTAGGTAATTGTTATTTTATTTTTTATTAATTATAAAAAAAAAATTTTACTATATCAATATGTATGCACCAAAATGTGCACGGCCCAAATTCAACAGGTCCAGGAGTCCAACGATCCAGCAAATAAGGTTTGTGGACAGGCCGCGACAATTCTCGAAGTAATCTGACGCAGCCTACCGCCAGTAGCCCATCTCGCCGTACTATCAACACAGTGAGTCATCTTACAGCCAACAACGTCTCAGTGAATCATCGTCTAGTCAGCAATGACTCGATGAGTCATCGCCACATAAGCACGAGTCAGCATACAGTCATCCACTTCAACCGAGAAGATAAAATCTTTGGAAAGAGGTTACGATCCTCATTCAAGGGATCTCAACAGGGAGTTCCTTGTCTCCCTCCTCCCCTCTTCTTCCTCAACTTCACTAGCAGAAAGGGGATCGTGATCCCCTTTTCTAGGCAAAATCCCTCAACAACCACACAGAATGGCTACAAAAGGCCAGAAGTTCCCTGTTCCAGGGGTTGGAGAAATCATACTCGGAAGACTCTCTTAGCACAAGTGCAGAAATTCTCTCGTTCTCAAATCGAAGGTCCAAAGCTCCCTTCACCGAGAAGAATTCCTCACGCACAGAGGTTCTTTCAAATCGCAAAGAAGTTCAGCCACCTGCAGTTCATAGCTCTACAGCTCGACCAGAAGCAATTCTACACCGTCGCCGGCATCGTCACAAGTCGAAACACACGGAACACAAATACTTCCGTCCGACCGACAAAAGCCACACCAGATCGTGTATGTTGTTTCTGTTACTCGAAGTCTCGACGACGACCTCGTAGGAGCCAAAACTTCACCAAATTCACACGGAGATCGAATCAGAGGAAGCCTAGGAGAGTGAACTCGCATTCCTTGATATTTACACCACACCCTGTAACACAAATTTTATTCTAAAGTAATTAAAATATTCTCTCGGTCGTGCCTCTTCGCGGACCGGCGGTTTTTCGGTGAAACAGATTTGGCATACCCGGTGGGACCTTTCCTACCTCTCATCTCCTTCTCCGTCCAACCAAAAAAAAAAATCTCCAACCACAGCCATGGCCAGCAACGCCAACAACGGCAACAATAACAACAACACCAACAACATGGGCAAGCAAACAGTCTCCTTGAGCTCTGCTCAACCGCGCCCTGCCGCGACTGCAGGCTCAACCACCGGAGCCCGCAGACCAGTAGCCGCATCTCCGGTCGACCTCCGCGCTCCGACATCCCCTCCACACGCCACACGCCCATTTACAAGGGCTTTGGCCAGAAGTTTGTCCACTGGACAAGCTCCATTCATGCGCGACACCCGTCGCCCAACCGCCCGTGTTCGTTCCTCCGACTACCGCGGCCTCAACTAAACCTGCCGCATCCTCCACCAAACTGATGCCGGTGATGACCAAGCCAACATATCTGGCTGTCGCCACCTCTCCTTCTCCTCGCAGCCCGACTGCCAGCCCGACGCAGTCGCCGCCGTCACGGAAAAGCTCTATTGTTCCCACCTTGGTACAGCAATACGAGCAAAGCGGGGGCATCTCCTCTCTCCCTGCGACCAAGGAATGCTCAATACCAGCCTCCTCTGTGCAGAGAACATCGGCGACAGACAACTCACCGGTTATGTTGGTCTCACATGACCTCCTAGCCGCACTCAACGCAGCAGCTGGTCCACCACCCCTCCGCTCACCTCGCCGACAAACATCAGCGATCTCCCCTGCTACCACATCGCCCATTCCATCTCGCCGACTCTCACCAGTGGCTGCCGCCGCAAGCCAGTCGTCGCCCAGAGCCACTCTCCGCAATCAACCTGCGACTGGTCCTTCTGACCGGTCCCCCACAGCGACCGCCTCTTCAATGAAGTCACCAACGAAGGCTTCATATCTCCAAGCCGCGTCGGTAACAATTATTCCGACGCAAACCGTCAAGATGGCCGCTATGACCACGTCGGCCAAGACTATTGAAGAACAGCTTGCCGAAATGCAGGCTGCGATAAAGGAGCAAAGCGAACAGCTGCGCATAAAAGATGCGAACTTGCAGCCCATGATGCTCAACTAGCAGCTCGCAATGATCAAATTGCGAAGATGTTTGAACGGCTTGAAATGGGCACAGCCACCAATAACACCGGTGGCGTCTCTCAAGATGTCGACCGAAATCGGCCGACTACCAGCGCCTCAGCCAAGCTGCCGCAAGAAGATTCTTCTTCTGACGACGAGCTGCCGCCCATCGCTCCAGTTGCCATCCACAGAGGCCGACCCGAAGTGGATCCGTCTGCTCTCACACTTGATGCCATAACAGAGCTCGTCAACCGTGCGGTACGAAACAGCGCCGGCGACCACAAATCAGTCACCTACAAGAGACCGTACACACAGAGGATCCAGAACATCCCAATGCCGATCGGCTATCACCCTCCCAAGTTTCAACAATTTAACGGCGACGGCCACCCAAAGCAGCATGTCGTACATTTCATCAAAACCTGCAACAACGCTGGCACAGACGGCGACTTGTTGGTCAAGCAGTTCGGCCGGTCGCTGAAGGGAAATGCCTTCGATTGGTACATCGAGCTGCCCCAAGAATCTATTGACAGTTGGGAGCAACTGGAGAGCGAATTCCTCAGTCGATTCTACAGTACTCGGCGTACTGTAACACTAGTCGAGATCGCCAATCTCAAACAGAAGAAGGGCGAAAAAGTGGTCGACTACATCAACCGATGGAGGAACCTGAGCCTCAATTGCAAAGAAAGCTTGAATCTATCTCTCGAAGCCGAAATAGAAATGTGCTCACAGGGAATGCGATGGAATCTTCTCTGCTACATACAGAGCCGCAGGCCGAAAGATTTCCAGGAGCTCGCAACAGAAGCTCACAATATGGAAAACTTGATAGAAGAACGAGGAGAAGAAGGATCCTCTTCCGCCGACCCTCGCAAAAAGGGGAAGGCACCTGCTGCCACCATGCCCAAAGAAACGAAAGAGAAATCAAAATCCTCTTTCACAACAATTATTATCGAGCCGATCAAGGTCGGAAGCAAGGTCAAGCAAACTTACCTCCCACGACAATTGACGGGAGGCTTCAAGAAGCTGACACTGGAAGAACGACAGGAAAAGACATATCCCTTTGCCGACGCCGACGTTCCCATCATGCTCGACCAACTGCTTGACAATCAACTACTGAGGCTGCCAGAAATCAAAAGACCTGGCGACCAATCCGAAAGCAAAGATCCAAATTTTTGCAAATACCACCGACTGGTTGGGTACTCGACGGAGAAATGCTTCGTCCTGAAGGATCGGATCATGGAGCTCACGGCGCAAGGCTGTATTCAATTCGAAGGAGCTAAAAACACAGCTCCCTCATATGCCATCTCCATCCGAGCCGAGCCGAACCAGCTAACTCGGCCAAACAAGAAGCAGGCCACGAAGAAGGAGTACCGACCAAAGCCCGGTTCCTCCAGCCGACCTCATAACAATAGACGACCACCGACTAAGGTCGAACCAAAACCGGCACCCCACGAAGAAGCTGCAGCCGACGCAGAGGGGTGGATCTTGGTCACCAGGAGAAAGAAGCCTATTCGAGAAATCGAACCGGCACCGGTGACCATCAAAACAAAAGCAAAGCGGCCAAACAAAAGAGCCGCGAAACGTCAAAGAAAAGTTCCTAGGACTGACGTCCAGGGGGCAAACAAAAAGAAAAGAAGACCCGTCACATTGGCGGAGTTCTTCCTGAAGGAGTTCCTCTCACCGCCTGCAATGGTGGCGACCTGCTCAATAGCTCCTCCCGAGCAAACATCAACAACAGAGAAGGGCAAAAGACCAGTCGTCGAATGCGAGGACCTAGAGACGTCGCTCAAACAAATCTCACATCTCAACAAAATAGAAGATGACCTCGATTTGGACATCAGGTCCAGACAAGCCCTAATCCGAGTCCTCGACAAACCCGAGGAACTCAAAGCCGAGCTCGAGATGCTGCTCATGAGGAAGCACGACTTGCCAAAGGTCGGGCTGACTCCGCCTTATAGAAAGGAAGAGGAAGATGCCTATACCAAAGCGCATCTCGCAAAGTCAGAAGAAGCTCTGGCCGTCACATGCCCACCATGCATTACATTCAGAGAGGAAGACGCACAATTGGGGTCGAAGAATCACAACAGACCGTTGTTCGTCTTCGGCTACATCAGAGACCACAAAATCAACCGTATCCTCATCGACTGTGGATCCGCAGTCAATATTCTGCCTATTCGCACGATGAAGAACATTGGTCTCTCCGCCGGCGACCTCTCTCCTAGTTCTCTCCTAATTCAAGGTTTCAACTAGGAGGGTCAAAGAACACTCGGCATGACGAACCTGAAGCTACACATCGGGGACATGGTAGCCGACACTCCTCTTCAAGTCATCGACACCAGGACGTCCTACAACCTGCTCCTGGTTCAACCATGGCTTCATTCAAACGGAGTCGTGCCATCCACACTGCACCAATGCTTCAAGTATTGGGAAAACGACGAGCAGAAGACGGTGTATGCCGACGAAAGCCCATTCACAGAAGCAGAGGCATTGTTTGCAGACGGTAAGTTCTATCTGACGACTAGGCCGACAGTTAAATTGTCACCAAATTCAAACCAGGCAGCAAACGCCAAGAACACTCCGATGCAGGCTGCATCATCCAAACAACTGACGCAGGATGCAACACTCAAACAGTCGTCGCAGCCCGCGAAATCACAGACTTCGACGCAAGTTGCATCTCCTAAACAGATCACGACGCAGGTCATATCTCCAAAGCAGCCGGCGCACAACAGCCCATCGGTACATGGCCGCAAACCGGCCACAGTCGCACCTACACCAAATCGGCGCAACATACCCATCTTGCGGTACATTCCACAGTCGCAAAGGAAGAAAGGAGAAGCTCCCCTGGTCGCCTGCAACAAAGTCCAGCCGACCCCTTTGCCAGAAAAAGTCACGCTTCCTCTGCCAAAATTAGAGGAACGAAGTATCGGAAGCAGTTGCCGAATCAACAACAATTGCCGGCTACGCGCTCAAATGAAGGCTTCGACCCGAACGCCTACCGGTTGATGGCCAGAGCAGGGGGCAATCTCACAAAAGACAAGATTCATGCAAAACCTCCTGTGACCTTACCCGTCTTCACTCCAGAGCAGGAGAAATTGAAGAACGAAGGGCATTGCATCAGTAAAGGTCGCTTGGGCCTCGGCTACGAGAGGCCAAAACCAATCAAAATCTATACAGCCCAAGCAAAGCCGGTCAAGATAACCAGAAAGTCATCGTCAGATGTGCACCAAGTCTCAGTTGGCCAAATCCCAACCGAGAAACAAAATACTCCAAAGCCGGTGATTATTTACACAAAAGCCGCCATCAATCGACGTCGACCAAAGAAACACGGTGGTCCAGTCGTCATCTATACATTGAAGGCAGCCATTGCTCGAGCTCGTGCCTACGACTCAGTCACAGTGAATCACATCTCTGTCATCGACGACGAACAAGAAGATGAGGAATTTGTCTTGAAGGAGGCTCCGGCTGAATTCGAAGAAGGAGGCCAGTCGACAGTCGACGAATTAAAGAAAGTCGACTTGGGCACGACAGAAGACCCGAGGCCGACATTCCTCAGTGCTTCACTGACGGCCGAAGAAGAAGTTGAATACATGGCACTGCTTCGCGAATATCGTGACATCTTCGCCTGGAACTACACAGAGATGCCCGGCCTCGATCCGCGAGTAGCAGTTCACAAATTGGCTGTTCACCCCTCTGTTCGACCAGTGAAGCAATCGCAACGATGGTTCCGACCAGAACTGGTGCCAGAAATCGAAAAGGAGGTCGACAAGTTGATCGCGGCAAATTTTATCAGGGAGGTGAAGTACCCGTCCTGGATTGCAAACATCGTCCCAGTCAAAAAGAAGATTGACCAAATTTGGGTTTGCGTCGACTTTCACGACCTGAATAAGGCGTGCCCGAAGGACGACTTCCCTCTGCCAATTACCGAGCTCATGGTTGATGCGACAACAGGTCACGAAGCCCTATCTTTCATGGACGGGTCCTCCGGCTACAACCAAATTCGGATGGACCCAAAAGATGAGGAACTCACCGCCTTTTGCACTCCAAAAGGGATCTTCAGCTACAAAGTGATGCCATTCGGACTCAAAAACGCAAGCGCGACATATCAGAGAGCGATGCAGAACATCTTCGACGACTTCCTCCATAAGCGAGTCGAATGCTACGTCGACGACTTGGTGGTGAAAACAAAGCACAGAGCCGACCATCTTCTCGACCTCCGGGCAGTGTTCGAGAGACTGCGACGGTTTGAGCTTAAAATGAATCTGTTGAAGTGTGCTTTCGGCGTCACCTCTGGCAAATTCTTGGGGTTCCTCGTCCATCATAGAGGAATTGAAATCGACCAGTCGAAAATCGACGCCATTCAAAAGATGTCGGAGCCCAGAAACGTCTCTGAGCTTAAAAGCTTCCAAGGTCACCTGGCGTACATCCGCCGCTTCATTTCGAACCTTGCCGGGAGGTGCCAGCCTTTCAGCCGTCTGCTAAAGAAGGGTACACCATTCGAGTGGGACGACGCTTGCCGGAATGCCTTTAACAACATAAAGGCGTATCTCACCAAGCCACCGGTGCTCGTAGCTCCGATTGTCGACAAACCACAGCTGCTATACATCGCAGCACAGGAGAAGTCGGTGGGAGCTCTTTTGGCTCAATGTGATGAGGACAACAAAGAGCGTTCTCTCTACTACCTTAGCCGAACATTGGTGGGCGCCGAGCTCAACTATACACCGATCGAGAAGACCTGTCTGTTTCTCATATTCGCAGTTCAAAAGCTTCGACACTACCTCCTGGCGTATTCAACGAATCTCATTTCGCGAGCTGATCCGTTGAAGTACATTATGTCGCGTCCAATCCTCTCCGGTAGACTGGCTAAGTGGGATCTGCTCTTATCAGAATTCGAGATCTACTTCGTTCCCCAAAGAGCGATTAAAGGCCAAGCATTGGCCAATTTCTTGGACGACCACCCGGTGCCGGCCGCATGGGAGTTATCTGAGGAATTCCCAGAGGAAGTAATATTCCTGGTCGAAGTGCTTCCACCTTGGGAGATGTATTTCGATGGCGCCGCACGAAGAAATGGAGCTGGCGCCGGAGTCCTTTTCGTCTCTCCAAAGAAGGATCTACTGCCGTATTCGTTCGTGCTCACCCAGATTTGCTCGAACAATGAAGCAGAGTACCAAGCCATCCTCCTCGGACTCGGTATAGCGGTCGAGATGCAACTGCCGCAGTTAAACATCTACGGCGACTCGGCTTTGGTCATCAAGCAATTGACAGGAGAGTTCGAAGTAAAGAAACTCGAGCTCGAACCTCTCTGGAGATATGCCGGTGAACTTCTGGCCCAAATCCCAGAAGTTTCACTCCACTATGTCACTCGCTCCGAGAATGGGCCAGCCGACGCATTAGTCTGCCAGTTTAGCACACTTCGATGAATGGCCAAACCAAGTCCCCATTTGTGAACAATGGGTCATCCCCCCACCAGCCGAGGAACAAATAAAAGAGCAAACAAAAGAGATAGAAGAATCCCTTCCTATCTCGGTTAGCCAAAATCAAACCGAGGACTGGCGCAAGCTTATCATCAACTTCCTTTGTCATAGCACACTCCCAGTCGACCTGCGAGAGCGAGTCCAAATTCGCCGGACAGCTCCTCGGTACGTTTTCATCAACGACGTACTCTACCGAAGGTCGTACGAAGGTCTGCTCCTTCGCTGCCTTTCAAAACAAGAGGGGCTACAAGTGCTGAAAGAAACACATGGTGGGATCTGCGGCACACATCAAGCTGTCCCGAAGCTCCACCTACAAGTCAAACGACTCGGTTATTACTGGCCAACTATGCTCAGGGACGCCATCGAAATGGCTCGAACCTGCAAACTGTGCCAACTCCATGCTGATTACATACATCAACACCGGTGCCGCTTCACCCAACGGTAGCTTCCTGGCCATTCGAAGCTTGGGGTATGGACATCATCGGCCCTATCACTCCTAAGTCCAACTCTGAACGGCAGTACATCTTGGCTGCCACCGACTACTTCTCCAAATGGGCTGAAGCTGCAGCCTACCGAGAGGTCAAAGCCACCACCATCGCCGACTTCATCCGAACTCAAATCATATACAGATATGGAGTTCCACGGTATATCGTGACGGATAACAGCACACCCTTCAGAAACAGAGTCATGGACCGCTTCTGCGAAAAATTTTGCATGCAACAGCGGATGTCGTTGGCTTACAACCCGGTAGCCAATGGACTCGCAGAGGCTTTCAACAAGACACTCTGCAAAATTCTGAAGAAGACGGTCGGCGCCCACAAAAGGAGCTGGGACGAAAAGCTTCCCGAAGCTTTATGGGCATACAGAACGACGGCCAGAACGCCTACCCAGTCGACTCCATACTCGCTGGTTTATGGCACCGAAGCAGTACTCCCTCTCAAAATACAACTCCCTTCCTTACGCATAGCTGTAAGAGAAGGTCTGACGACGGAGGAATGCGCCCAACTGAGACTCGCAGAACTTGAGTCTCTCGATGAACAACGACTCGAGGCACAACAACGTCTCGAGTGCTATCAATCCCGCATGACCAGAGCCTTCAACAAAAAGGTACGACTCAGGTCATTTCAGAAAGGCGATCTCGTGCTCGCAGTAAGACGGCCGATGCTCTTCACCAGCAAAACCGGGGGCAAATTCGCACCAAAATGGGAAGGACCTTACGTGGTGCAGGAGGCCTATACCAATGGTGCTTACAAGCTCGTCACTGCAAACGGGTCGGACCTGCCAATAACAAATGGTAAATTCCTCAAACGGTTTTACCCATTAAGAAGGCAGCAAAGAAAAAACAGAGGAAGAAGAGAACCTCAAAAAAAAAAACGAGTACGGACTTCTCATTGCAAAAAAAATTCGTAATGGGAACAGTGCAGGTCTTGCAACGAAAATGCGAGGCACAAAAAAAAAAAGTCTTCTTTCAAGCTTCGCAACAAAAGGCGAGGCTACAAAAAAAAAAGAAGAAAGAGAAGAAGCCTCACAAAAAAAAAACGAGGCAAACAAAAAAATGCAAAGGAAAAGAAATAGTGAGATGACATCAAAGTCGCGGAAGCTCGAAACCGGCAAGTTGTCCCCTCAAACGGATCACTTCAGCTTGGGCGTCAGCTAGCTCTTGTCCTTCCTGTTCGGTGAAGGTAGGCCGAGCTCGAACCTCAGCCAAACGTCGACGAATAGTGGCAGCCTCTTCATATTTTGCATCAAGTTGTCTCTTATCGGTCGCAAGTTGTGCATCCAAAGTGTCAAGGTGAGCTGAAACCAGAGCGAGTTGTTCGTGAAGTCGCTTCTGCTCCTCCTCGGCAGCCTTTCGAGCCACCCGATTCTGGTCGACACTAGCGGACAGTTGGTCACGACTGCTGACCACATGTCGCTCAGTTTGAGTAAGTTCAGCCTCTACAACTTGGCGTTCTTCTAGACTGTGCTTCCCCTCCAACGAACACCGCAAATGCTGAAGTCGAGCTGCCCCGGATGCGAACTCCTCAAACCATTGCTCCAACGTGGAGGTATCGATACCTACCTCAATCAGCTTCTCAAGGCAGACGAAGGCATCCTCCACCAGTTCGGGTGAACTCGGATCGCTGGCCGACAAAAGGTCTGTCTGGACGAAATCCTCCCACAACCCCAAAGCCGCCTTCTGAAGCCTTAGCGTCGTTCTCATTGACGGACGTCTCGAGGACCCCTGTAGAAACCGAGGCCATGAGTTCGCAAAAAGGGAAAAGACAACAAATATATACAAAAAGGAGAAAAGGAAATCGAGACTTACCGACAAAGACTTCGAAGAGGTCGGATGATTGCTGCTTGGCGGATGAAGGGCTGATGACGGTTCTCCACCACTCAAAGGCAAAGACACAATCAAGGGATGAACCACGGTGACCGGAGTCGCTGAAATAGGACGAGAGGAACGGGGGGCATCACACGGAATTCTAGCACCGGCTACTTGGGTTAAACCGGTGGTCGTGACTCCATCCGTAGTCGACTCCGCTTCGGCCTGAAGGAATGCATCGTCGCGCAACACCGTCGGACAGAACAGAGACATCCGAGAAGGTCAGACCAAGGAGGGAAACTGAAGCTGAGACAGTAGACATCTGCGACAAAACAAACAGGTACATCAATCACTCCTCTTTAAAAAAAAAAAAAAAGAAGAATGCATCTCCTGCGGCCAAAAGCAACGTCGCACAAAAAAAAAGGGAGAAAGAAACTTGCGACACAAAAAAAAATATCCAAGTCGCAAGCAAAGAAAAACAGAGGGACGACAAAAAGAACCAGTTGTCAGTCAAAAAAAAAAACGGAGAAACAAAAAAAAAGAGAGTGGGCAAAACTGAAAGGGTCTACCGATTCTCTTCTGCTCGAGAAGCCAATCTCGCGCCCAGCAACGGAGCCGGACGCAATCAAAAGAATCCGGCACTCAGCGGTCGAGCTGAGTGCGATCAAAGCAAAGTCGCTACACCTGATAGCCAAACCAGGTGGGGCACATCTTCAAATTCGCAGCCAACTACAAAGCTGGCTGCAGTAAAAAAAGCGGGGGGAGCATCCGACTACCGAGTCGGGTACGACCAAAACAACAACACTATTCTCGGCTACCCAAACCGAGAACAATCCCAAAGTCTCGCGGCCACCAAACCGGAGGCGAACAGAACAGAGTTCTCTAGTGCTCGACGATAAGTTAGGTGCACCAAAACAGAGAATTCAGCATCTAACGACAGAGTTAGATGCCGCATACCCGATCCTAGTGCCTGACGACTGAGTTGGACAGGAAAAGGATGTTGCGAAACAAAAGTACCCGGCGACCAGGCCAAGCACAACTCAACTTATTGCGACCAGTCAAACAGTTGGTCGCGATCAAAACAAGTGCCCAACACCAAAACGGACGTGAAAAAGAGTGCAGAGACATTACCCGACGGCCGAGTCGGGTGTTGTACTACATACTCCTGCGGCCGGCGACCGAGCCAGACGCAGCCAACAGAACAAGGTACGCAATCCATCTTCTCAAAAAAAAAAAGAGAAAGAAAAAGGCTGCGACAAAAAGAAGCCGTCGCCGAACAAAAGGCTGCAACAAAAAGAAACTGTCTCAAAAGAACAAAAAAAATGCAGCGACAAAAAGAAGCAGTCGCAAAAGAAAAGAAGTGGTTGACGATCAAATCAGAGATGACCACTCAGCAGCTCGCAGCACTTCGCACCCGGAGACCGAGCCGGGTGCACCAACGCAGGAATTCAGCCCCCTAGCGACCCAACCGAGCTCAGCCGAACCAAAGCCTCGGCACTCGGTGGCCAAAACAGAAGTCAGCCTCCTGTCAGTCTCCTAGCAACTGGCCGAGCTTAGCCGAACCAAAGCCTCGGCACTCGGTGATCAAAACAGACGTCTAACCTCCCGGCGACCGAGCCGGCCAAGTTTAAAAGGAAAACTGCAACACCCGGCGACCGAGCCGGACGCAGCCAACATATCAGGTACGTGACTCATTTCTGGACAAAAAAAATGCAGCGACAAAAAGAAGCAGTCGCTAAACAAAAAAAAAAGTCTGCGACAAAAAGAAGCCGTTGCTAAAAAAAAAAGAGAAAAGGAGCTACGAATAAAAGAAGCAGTCGTAAGAAAAAAAAAGGAAAAGGTCAACACAACTCGCACCCGGCGACCCTTGCCTGCTGCGACCTCAACACAATTCGCACCCGGCGACCCTTGCCGGCTGCGACCTCAACACAATTCGCAACCGGCGACCCTTGCCGGCTGTGACCTCAACACAATTCGCACCCGGTGACCCTTGTCGGCTGCGACCTCAACAACAACTCCCACCCGGCAACCCTTGTTGGCTGCAACCTTGCATTAGCAATCAACTCTGGCCTACTGAGACCAGACTGCTAATTGCACTCGGCATCCAAAACAGGTGTGCTAGCGCAGACAGACTGTCTCCTGGCGACCAAGCCGGATCAATCCACAGAAATTTCAGCACCTGGCGACAGAGCCCGACGCGACCCGAATGAATTGCAGCACCTAGCGACATAGCCCGGCGCGACCCGAATGAATTGCAGCACCTGGTGACAGAGCCAGGCACCACACAAACTCACAACGTTTGGCACAAAAAACTGTCAATTTGTCACAACAGACAAATTGACAAACACTTAGAGCGCGAGAAAGAGAGAAAAGAAAGATTCAAAAAAAAAAAAAAAAAAAGGAGAGAGAATGAGAGACTGACGGAGGAGTTGAAAATGAGAGGAGAGAAAAAGAGGAAGGAAAAGGAAGAGAGAAGATAAAAAAAAAAAAAAGAGAGTGGAAACCTGGCTGACTCGAATTCAATCCGAGCCTGCAGAGAGAAAAAAAAAAAAAAAAACATTTTTTACAGTACCTTTGTATTGGATTCGCAGAGAACTCTGACACAAGCCGGAGGGATCAGAGAAGATAGCAGACAACCACGTGCAGCCTCCCAAAGTCGCAGACAAGAACAGTCAGTTCGAAGACTGTCTCCCAAACACAGTCGCAGACAGAGCACAGACTGACAGAAAACGTCAAACCACAGAGTCTCAAATTGTGGACTGACAAAAAAGAGCTAGGTTGCAGACAGTCAAGAAGAAAAGGAGGATTTTTTAGAGCAGATTCACAGGAGAAGTTAAGGGAAGTCAATGAGTTCCTTTGTTCTAGGATTTAATTGACAAAAGTTAACAAGGAGGAGAATTAGGGCGGGGCCCACACCCCTTAATTGTGGAGGCACGACCTGGGGAAAAACCCTAGGACAGCACCAATCCAATTAGGGCGGGACCCACACATCTTGATTGAGAAGGCACGACCTGGGAAAAAACCCTTGGTCGTCGCCCAGACCAATTAGGGCGGGGCCCGCAATGCCTCCCCTTCTTCCTGCGTTGGAGCAATTCTGCCGAAGCAGAGCTCGCTGCTGAGTCAGCGCCACACAGGGCGGGGCCCACAGCACTGTCTCCTTTCTTTCCTCCTGCGAAAAAATCAACTTTGCCGAAGCCAGAAGTCGCCGGTGAGTCAGCACCACGCAGGGCGGGACCCACGGCATAGCCTCCCTTCCTCTCCTGCGCAAAAATCAATTTTCCCGAGGTCAGAGCTCGCTGCTGAGTCAGCGCCACATAGGGCGGGGCCCACGGCACTGCCTCCTCTTCTCCCTTGAGCTGGAGCAACTTTGCCAAGGCCGAGAGCTTCTTTTCTTTGAGTCAGGCCACCCAGGCGGGGCCCCTGGCTGCCTCCCTTCTCTCCCTGCGCTGCCTCCTTCCCTCCTACGCAAAAATCAATTTTGTCGAGGCTAGAGCTCACTGCTGAGTCAGCGCCACATAGGGCGGGGCCCACAGTGCTGCCTCCCTTCTCCTCCTGTACAACACCCTTCCCTCCTGCGCAAAAATCAGTGTTGTTAGGCGGGGGGGGCTCCATTTGAGTCGGCGCCACCGAGGCCGGGGCCACGACGCTGCCTCCCATCTTCCTCAGCACAGAATTAACTTTGCTGAAGCCGAAGTTTGTCAGTTGAGTCAGCGCCACGCAGTGTGGAGCACACTGCGCAGCCTCTCTCTTCTCTTGTTCTGAAGCAAGTCCACCGAAGCAAAATTCCTCTGACGAAGCCATTCTCGCAGAGATCGCATAAACACCGAGTTCAGACTCCAATGCAGTTTCTAATCACGGCATCGCAGCAGACTCGATTCAGGTGCCTTTCACTACCCATATATCGGTACGTATATCCATATACGTATACGTATATGCAAAAAAAAAATCATCAAAGTGTACAGAAAATATACAGTGTCCTAAAAAAGCAAGAGGACGGATAGGAATACGTACACAAAAGATAAACGATCCTAAAAGAGAAGAGGAGGATCAAAAAAAAAAAAAAAAAAAAAAGAGGTTTGTGTGCGTCGTGTTCATTCATCTTCACATTTGAAACTTGTTTGTTCCTCCCGAACGAACAAGTCTTGAAGGGGGCAATCTGCATGCACCAAAATGTGCATGGCCCAAACTCAACTGGTCCAGGAGTCCAACGATCCAGCAAATAAGGTTTGTGGACAGGCCGTGATAATTCTCGAAGTAATCTGACGCAGCCTACCGCCAGGAGCCCGTCTCGCCGCATTATCAACACAGTGAGTCATCTTACAGCCAACAACGACTCATTGAATCATCGTCTAGTCAGCAACGACTCGATGAGTCATCGCCACATCAGCACGAGTCAGCATACAGTCATCCACTTCAACCGAGAAGATAAAATCTTTGGAAAGAGGTTACGATCCTCATTCAAGGGATCTCAACAGGGAGTTCCTAGTCTCCCTCCTCCCCTCTTCTTCCTCAACTTCACGAGCAGAAAGGGGATTGTGATCCCCTTTCCCAGGCAAAATCCCTCAACAACCACACAGAATGGCTACAAAAGGCCAGAAGTTCCCTGTTCCAGGGGTTGGAGAAATCATACTCGGAAGACTCTCTTAGCACAAGTGCAGAAATTCTCTCGTTCTCAAATCGAAGGTCCAAAACTCCCTTCACCGAGAAGAATTCCTCACGCACAGAGGTTCTTTCAAATCGCAAAGAAGTTCAGCTACCTGCAGTTCGTCGCTCTACAGCTCGACCAGAAGCAATTCTATACCGTCGTCGGCATCGTCACAAGTCGAAACTCACGGAACACAAATACTTCCGTCCGACCGACAAAAGCCACACCATATCGTGTACGTTCATTTCTGTAACTCGAAGTCTCGACGACGACCTCGTAGGAGCCAAAACTTCACCCAATTCACACGGAGATCGAATCAGAGGAAGCCTAGGAGAGTGAACTCGCATTCCTTGATATTTACTCCACACCCTGTAACACAAATTTTATTCTAAAGTAATTGAAATATTCTCTCGATCGCGCCTCTTTGCGGACCGGCAGATTTTCGGTGAAACACAATAGAGGAATAATAAGATTTACCAACGTCCAATCTTACAATAATATTTTATTATATTAAATTAACTTAAAAAATGCCTATTGTAACAAATAATCAAACTCTAAGTTTATATACATTTTAAAAAATGGTACCAAATACATAGTCCTTAACAATGATAAACTTTCATTAACAATGATATACTTTCATTAACAATAAGAAACAAAATAAACTACACTGCTTTTTCCTGAGTTCCAATTTTGGGCCGTCCCATAAACGGTGCACTAGCCCACCACAATAAAGCCCAACCCTCTACTCCACCGGCTCTAGCAATGACATCTAATCTTCCACTTTGATCGTTTGGCTCTCAAAGAACTGGTAGAATCTAGTGCTTTGCTTCTCTAAAGAGGTGCAATACTCGTCGTTCCAGACCTCCCAGTCCAGCCAAATTCTGTGAATACATAGATCTCTCTCTCAGCAGGCATATATCATAATGTTGGATGTCCGAAAAATCCAACCCTTTTAAAGCAACATCAGTTGCAACCAAAACGTCTTTCTTCCAACTTGAAAAGAACAATTGCTTCTTCTTTTTCTTGTTGTTCTAATTTTTTTGCATCCTGTTTCACATACTCAAGGAGATCAAACTATTTTTGCTTCCTGTTTCACACACTCAACTTCTTTGGTGACATCTAAATTAGCTACTCCAGCTCGACCAATGTTCACTGTCATGGAATTGACTCTAAAGCACTCCATTCAAAATTTTTAATCTTTATGAGCATGGTGGCAGAGAAAAGGAGGGTTTATCGCGGTGCATTGAAGTGGTTCAGGACCTCCTTTACATCATCCACAAAACCCAAATCCACAAGCCTCTCTACTTCATCCAATGTCAAATATCCGCAATGAAGATGATTGTTATAAGAAATATATAGGATGGACCTTATATCTGGATAAAAATGGAACAAGCAAAAAACACAACATAAAATGAATATAAGTGACTAAGCTAACAAGCAGTAGTTTATTCTACTTCTTAGATAGAAAATCACATTCCTTTCAAATAATCTATGTTTTTTGTCCATGCACATTGGCTTTGACAATTATATAGGCACACAAGAACAAAATTATTTACTAATAATCCTTCATTTAAGAGTAAAACCTAACATTAAGATCTTGGTTTTCTAGCCCAACTTTTGTAACTAAAATAACAGATGCTGACTTGGACACTGGCTGAAATTTGCAGTTTTAGTTGGACAAATTTTAGAGGAATTAGCAGCCTTTTAATTCATAGGAAAAATAAACGAAAACATAAAACTTGTATAGAATATGCACTTCAATTAGACAGAAAACCTTAGTTCACAATAAACAATCCAAAGGACATAAGAAATTGCAATTCCTTTGGTTGCAATCCCTGTGGCTTATTCACCATGCAAACTTCCAAATAGATAAAAATCTCTCTAAATACCAATAAGCAACTCTCTTTTTCCCATGGTACCTGGTTGAGGCCTCTAATCATCTCTTCTGCATTTGGCAACATCACAAAATACAAAAGAACCATTAAGAGCAGAGAAAATAAAATTACCAAATCCTTGACTTACCTAATGAGTGCCTCAATGCCATCAAAATAACGGGAATTGATGCCGACTTCATGAATCATCCTCAGTGTCTGGCAAATATATGATTGTAAATATATTACTTTATGTAGATTTGACTAAAGTCATTTCATAAGTTTAGAAAATTCATACCTGAAGACGATAGACATCTACGCTTGGATGAAGAACCAGTTACGCGTTTTGTTAGTAATAGTAATTGCTTCTGCATCCAAAGTTTTTGCTCCTGAGATGCCTTATCTTGTGCAACTCTCTCTTGCATTTCAGCCTCTCTCTTTGCTTCTCTCTCTTGCATTTCGGCCTCCCTCTTTGCGTCTCTCTCTCGCAGCTATTGGACCTCCTCATATAAAGTATTAATCTTGTTATTTGCCGTGTCCAACTCATTTTGGAGCCTATGCACTTTCTCACTCGGTCTTGCCACAAGCTTCATTTTTATACGACTTCAACCAGTTTCGAGGCCTCACTCATACCCACCATGGTGTCGCCCAAACACCTCATCCAACATAGGACATAAAACTTTCTCATCTTTAGAGTCCACCATATCTTTAGCATGGAAAAAATTAGCCAATTCAAGCCGCCAAAAATTTAAGAGTGTAAGTTATATTATTTTTTATAGGCAGAAAAACAAAACATAATGTATATTAAAATACTCACACATTTTTCTTGTGTAAAATCAGTCGGGTACTCGCCATTTTTCTTCTGATGTGCCAAAAGATAACTACCCAAAATGGTAAATTCTTCTCCTTTTCTCTTACTCTGAACACAATTGATCCAATAATTTTAGATAAATTATAAGTATATAATGTGGCACATAATATAATAAGAAGACTTAAAGTACCTCTTCTTCGTAATAGCAAGCTAGTGGCTTTGTCCCCAGTGTGTGCCTCACGCGGTCATGTGTGCAGTTTTCCTTGTTCTTTTCAGCCACCGTCACATTTGCCTCAGTGCTCCAATACTCAATGAGTTTGTTCCATTGTTCTTGGGTAACCCTCGGTTCTCGACATTCCTTTATGGCCTCTTTATCAGGTACATCATAGTATTTGTCCTTTAAATACGCCCTCTAGCCCGTCACCTTCTCTTGAAGTTTTCTAACAACAATTGGCTCCACCACATCGTGTGGCACTTGTCCCCCTTTTTCAAAAGTGAACTCATAACACCGTTTCAGAGTACTTAATAACCCAACTCAGGAAATGATAAACTTCACATGATCTCCAATACATCGGGAAACAAACCAACTTGAGTGCATGCAAGAAAGAATTTAGTTTTCCTGCGTAGAGCCCTTATTGACTAACTTGTCTATCATCCACTAATGCTCCAGAATTAGATCTGAAAGACAATCTGTCAATATTTTCAATATTGCTAGCTTGCTTATCCACACCATGCCTGCTTGAACAGGTAGAGAATTAAAAAGATGATCTGAAGCAGACACAGGCACCAACCAAGATGGGTCCCTCCTCTCATAGGAAGTAGTAGGAATCCCTCCAATACTAGTCTCTAAGGACGTGTTAGAATGAGCAACTGCTCTTTTCTTAAGGAAATCAATTAAAGCTTGCCTAGAGCATGCTGGTCCTGCATTTCAAGACCCTGACTTGTGAATATATGAAGAAAAGAGATGACAAGGGAATTATGCAAACCTTTGCATGTCATATAGGGCTAGAGAAACAGCAATCAAAGCTCTGGTTTGACAAGGCTTTTCGGCACCTTTCAGCTTGTTCCGCCCCTATATCTGTTAATACAGACTGATTTGAACTTCCCTGAAGCAAAAGCATGGGTATATTTAGCTCAATATTGAATGACTAAAATTCAAATTTTGTTTCATTCTAGGAGTTAAACTATACATGCTATATGTTAGGACTCTTTACTCTTCACTTACATGACTACCATATAGAACTTCATGAATTCAGGTACTGAAGCATTCAAAAAGAAACTAAGCATTCAAAAGGAAAATAATGAAGCTTCTCAACAACAATAGAGCACCAAGCCATACATGGAACTTGTCCTATCACACCATGAATTCCTCAAAGTACATCAATCTGCACCGAGTCTAAATGGCTATAGCTTCATTACAAAATCCACAAGAAGAGGAGATAAACTGCAGGCTATTACACAGTTTGGCTCACTTGAAATTACATGCTACACATTTGAGGAACCTGAAATTACAAATGTTAATAAAAGGAAGAGCTCAGTGAGGTTGCTGAGGAGGAGGAGCATAGAAGCAATCTGGAAAATGTTAGATCAAGTTCCCGAGCTGAAACTTCTCAGTCTGCTCACCCTTGTGCAACTATAGAATCCTTTCAAGGAATTATGCATATGCTTCTTTGCCAAGGGTAGATGCAAATTGCCAACTAAATTCCAGTTTGAGGGCATACATCTCGAGTTCTTTCTGTTGTTTATTCTCCAGACAAACTTGCAGCCAGGGGGCAACTCTGTTAAAATGGTTTAATATACATAAGAGATTAGAGTCAAAGTACAATGCCAAACAAAAAGGTTTGCCATTTTTTCAACAAAAACGTCAACTAATAGTCAAAGTTAAATGGAAGTATGCTGGTCATGTATCAATTGTTGTATTCAAACTTTTTCAGTTCATATAATTACCTGTTTTATAAATTGATGTCATTCTTGTCTACCCGCATGCCAACACCAAGATCATCACGTACCCATGCGATATCTTCATTAGTATTTATCTCATTTACATCGGGTACCTCTTGGTCATGCCCATGTGACAATTCATTGCCACCAATGACATCATCAGTGACATCAACTATAGGGACCTCATATGTGTCTCTTGGTTTCCATCGGCAAACCAATCAGGCATAATCGGGTCCTTAAAGTAGAACACTTGTTGTGCTTAATGGGGTCCTTAAAGTAGAACACTTGTTGTGCTTGATATGGAAATATGAAAAGTTCGTTTTCAAAACTGCGTTAGGTAACATTTAGCATAGTGAACCCATGTTCATCAACTATACGCCCAATTCTATCTTTCATGTTGTACCAATGGCATTTGAACAAACAAATAGGCTTCAATCACCCAATGTATACCTTGATCACAGACTCCAACACCCCATAGTAGATTTGTTCAACCTCACCTATAATTGCTATGCCGCTATTTTGAGTAACTCGTAGTTTGTGAATTGCGACGGTCTCAAACTTGTATCCATTGAAAAAAAAACCCTGATACGAATGAGCATCATGTTTTGGACCTCGTGCGAGGGATCTGACTTCTTCTCCAATAACCGTTTGCATTCTTAAATTGTCCACCTTATAATAGAGATTTTTTTTTTTGAAATGATAATAGAGAAAATTTTAACCTAGTGAAAAGACAAAAATGTTTAACTAATAGATCAAATGAGTGAGTATTCAACAAATATGTGCTTGGAATCACTGCACGAATTGGGTGTGTTGCTCTCTTTGTACCCGATGCTCACTCCACTGAGGGTTAGACGCTTCAAGAAATTTTGATGCTCCCTACAACAAATTATGAGACATGGTGAACAAAAAATAATCCTAAGAAAGAATTTGCAAGGAATTTTTTTACAACTCACGTTATATAAGGTTGTATTGATGGGGTATTGAACAAGCGAAATCGATGCACTTGATATAATTCTTTTGTAAAAATAAAATATGGCACTGCTGCTCCCATCCTCATACCAAATTCATCTGGTTAATTTTGTCTCCACCCCATCAATATATTGTGCACAAAAAGTGGTTGCTCCATTAAATAGCCTTCAGCAATAGACCCCTCAGGTCGATTCTTGTTACGAACATAATTCTTAAGGGTCAATAAGTATCGTTCGACTGGATACATCCATCTGTATTGCACTGGACCTACAAGCCTAGCTTCAGTGGCTAAATGAATGGTTAGGTGGACCATAATATCGAAAAATGCAGGCGGGAAGATCTTTTCTAGTTTACATAAAAAAAACGGGATAACTTTTCTAACTTCTCCAGCGTCTTTATATGAATCACTTTGGCACATATCTCTCTGAAAAATAAATAATATTTATTTAGTATCTTCCCGACTGGTTTTGAGATTGATCTCCTTAGAGCTAATGGGAGGAGATGTTGCATTAGCACATGACAGTCATGGCTTTTCAAACCAACTATTTTCGTCCCCTGCACCTGCACTAAATTTGCAATGTTTGAAGAGAACCCTTCTGGAAGTTTTAAATCTTTCAACACTTGTAGAAATATCTTCTTCTCTTCCTTTGACATGTTGTAGGAAGCATGGGGAATGATAACCTTACCAACAACCTTTTTCTATGGTTTAGGGTAAAGAGGTTTACTTATATTCAACTTCTGTAAATCAAGTCTGGCCTTGATGTTGTCCTTTGACTTTCCATCTTTCTGTAAAATAGTACTCAAAATGTTGTCACATACATTTTTTTCAACATGCATTATGTCAAAGTTATGACGAATCAACAAAGATTGCTAATAAGGAAGTTAAAAAAATATACTTCGCTTTTTCCACCCTTCGGGCAATTGGTTTCTTTGATTTCTACCTCTTTGAGTCGAACCTTTGGAAACCTTACCAAATAAGACATTGTCGTATCCTTCCCAGTATTTTAAGATGTCTTCTCCTGATAGGGGTGTTGGTGCACAATCATGCTCCTCTTTGCCATCAAATCCCTTTTTATTAATTCTTCACGTGTGACCATCCGGTAGAAACCTACGATGCCTCATGTACACACATTTTTTACTACAAGCCAAGAACATGGAACCTGTTTTAATATGACATGTAGGACAAGCTTTGTATCCTTTTATGCTCCATCCAGACAACATGCCATATGCAGAGAAGTCACTAATTGTCCACAACACAGCAGCACGCATTTGAAAGAATGATTGAGTATCTGCATTATAACTCTTTATGCCTACTTCCCACAAGACCTTCAACTCATCAATCAATGGTTGTCAGTACACGTCCGTCAATATCGTTTTCAGGGGATTTTGGTCCATCAATAAGAAGGGTCATTACAAAGAATGATTGTTTCACTGACAACCATGGTGGCAAGTTATAAATTGTTAAGACAACTGGCCATGTGCTTCTACTTGCCCCAGATGCTATTTTTAATGGGCTAAATCCATCACTAGCAAGTGCAAGTTTGACATTTCGTGGATCACTACTAAATATTTGATGTTGGGCATCAAAATGTTTCCAAGCTACTGAATCTCTTGGATGTATTAGTTTCCCTTCTTCTGATCGGCTTGATCCATGCCATTTCATAAAATGTGAGGTTTTCTTCAACATAAACAATCTCTGCAACCTCGGAACCAAAGGGAAGTGCCTTAGCACCTTGATTGGGACAGTGTGTTTCCCCTCTATCCCTCCCTTTTTCTCTTTCCATCTTGAGGTACCACACTTTGGGCAATTATTTAGATCTTTATACTTGTTTCTAAAGAGTATGCAATCATTGGAGCAAGCATGAATTTTCTCATAACCTAAACCCAAGTCAGACATCATCTTTTTGGCTTCATACCAACTGCCTGGAAGTGTATTATCCGAAGGAAGAGCGTCCTTAAAAAGTGCAAGAACATCTGAAAGAGATTTGTTGCTCCATTTGTGCAAACATTTTAATTGGAACAAGAACACAATAAACGATAGTTTAGAGAACTTCTCACACCCTTGGTACAAAGGTCTCTTTTCTTCGTCCATTAATTGTTCGAATTGTCTTGATTCTGGAGCTTCACCTTCATTATCCATATCATCAGCATCCACATCTTGCATGAAGACATCATTTAACATCATAGTCATCTCAAGCCCATGACCAATCTCGTTTGGAACTTGTTCTCGTTGTCATTTTTTAGATTCTCTAAGAAAGTGCCAAAATGTATAGCCTTGATAGAATCCCTCTCTAACAATGTGGTACTCAATGTTCTAGCAGTCCAAATAAAATTTGATCTCACATTTGGCACATGGACACAACATTAGCCCATCTCTTCCAACCACGTTGTTTTTTTTGGCATACTCAATGAAAAAATTAACTCCACTGACAAACTCAGGGTAGGTTCGACTTTGCTTAATTAGTGGCATACTTGTGCATCCAACTCCTATCATTGAGATAGTCAATAGTCCCTACAATAACATAACAGAGACTACAAAAATGTTATAAGCAAGACTACACCAAGTCTGATTCAATATTTCACCATGTATGAGATGAGTAGTTCAACTATGCTAAAGACTAGACGTCCAAGTACTCCCATTCAATCTGTCTTTCTCAACTTGGAAGAGCTAGCATTCAATTATATGCCTCAACTTGAGGAGTATTCAATTACGTTCATGCATCTACTATATACTCTATTATAATCCTCAACTTGAAGGAAACTGTTACCTGAGATATTAATTATAAATATAACTGAATCTATTTTATTAATTTTCAACTCAGATGAGGTAACTAAGATAAGGTAAAAGATAGCAATTAATGAAAATCAGTTGTAATATTTCATCGGAAGATAAGGAGGGAGCAACCACACACATATATATAAATCCCTGCAACTTACGTGTCTATGAAGACAGAGTTCTGCATTAATGATCTCATTCAACCTTATATGCATACATAAATCTTTCCCACATAAAACTAACAAAATAAGTACATTGATTAAGAGAATGTAAGACTAAGAAGTGGTTTGGGAATATTCTGGCCAAGGGAAAACCCTAAAAGGACAGGCACAAAAGGGGACTCGTAAGCCCCAAAACTTTGCATTCTGGTTTACCTGCTAAGTAGTCCTTTGTCGATCGGCTTCCTTCCATTTCCAAAGCCACCCAGAATGCTGCAAATTTCCTTCTTCAGAACATTTATTTCAATCTCGGTCCCTAGATTCTGTATATTGTTCTGTTTCAATCCTGGCATTGAAGCACAGGCACGTCCCAACGACAAGATTTATTATATAGAAGGAAAACGAAGAAGAGGGTCAAAAGATGAACAAAGGATTTGAATGCTTGGAACTTTACCTTTCTTCCAGAATCTCATGAAGGCAAAGATCTGTGAAACGTATTAAGCGAAGAACTCTGAAGCACTTCGACTCCAAAATGCAACATCGAAGAGATAAATTTTGGAATTTTGGGTTGCCCAAACGAAAGGAGATTTTGGGATTTTGGGTTGCCGAGCTTTGGCCGAACCAAGCCCAAACGATTCACGAACCGTTCGGTTCGGTTCAACCCCTATCCGGCACCAAGAGGAAGGGGAAATACACTTACCAACGGTTAGAGAGGGTCCGTTGGTAAAGTAGAAACGTACTCTTACCAACGGTTTACCTCATAAACCTAGTTATTTTTGGACAAATACCAAGGGATTTTATCGAAACCTTGAGTACTCGAACACTTATACCAAGAGTGTTGTTTTCGAATGTAGATGTATAGAAACATTTACCAATGGTTACAACCAAACCCTTGGTAGAAAGAGGCTTTCTACTAGTGTAAGTTCGTTTATCGAGCTTCTTAGTGCAAGATAGTTTTATGACTGCATTTACATCCCAATCTCCAAAGAAGAGGGTTCGGGTTGGTTTGGTTTAAAACATGTCCTAAGTAAGTTTAAGGTGAACAAGAGAGTTGAAGCTGAGGGTATAGCTAAATCCCCTGCAAAGTCTCGATGGGAAAAAGGAGGACCTTCTAAGGCATTTGTAGTTGAGAACTCCAAATTCTCATACCGAAACTACCAACAATATTGAGTTGTCATTGACCTTGAGCTCCAACTAGAAAAACGGGATGAATTATGTGGATGGATTAAAGAGTGATGGATGCTCCATAATCGTCCTGTTGCATCCTTTTTCTTGAATTGTAAATGGGTTGTTGGGTTTGACATGGAGACGGATTTGAAAGTAGTGTCCTCAAGTTGGTCACCTCATGAATTATATCAATGCTGGGCGATGGACCCTTGGGTGGGTATTAGAAGAGAACCTGTGGAATGCTGGATCAAGTTCTCTGGACTCCCTCTTATTAGTGTAATATGTGTATATAGGTTGTTATCGTAATATGTGTATATATATAGGGGTAGTTTGGTCATTCTATGTATGTAACCCTATGTATATAAAGACTTGTACATGTTAATGAGAATTTAATTGGTTTTTTGATAACTTTACATGGTATCAGAGCCAGAAAATTGTGTGTTTTGTTGAGAGAGGGCGTGACTCAGTCAAACTCGGTCACAAACCATTCAAAATCATCTTAACTTGGCTCAACTCGGGCCCAACTCGGTTCAAGTTCACGACGTCACCGAGTTGACTCGTCGTGACTCGGTCGTCTTCAACCCAGGGCTAGGGTTTCAGCGCCTTTTTGGGAGTGCGATTTTGGAGTTGTTAGGCCACGAAAATTTGTTTTGAGACCACATATGGGGTCGTTTTGGCTCACTCTTTCAGATCCCTCAACAAATTTTGGAGAAATCTTGCGTTTTTGCAACGATTTGAAGAGGTCTTTAGGTTGCGTCATCGACGTTGTGCAGGTCGCAATTTTGTTGGTTTTGGGCAAAATTTCGTGCTTGGTTCTTCGCATTTCTTCTTCGCGGGTGTCCTCTCTGGAAAACCGAAGATTTGAGAAAGTTTTTGGGTCCTCGTAGTCTCCTGTTTCGTTGCTTCCGCGACTCTGCTTGCTTTGCGTTGTGAGGTGTGTTATGGGCGTTACGGGGACGTTGCTCACTCGCGTCGCTCTGCTTTGAATGCGGAGAGGATTGTTCAGTTCTCAGATCTTCGTTGTGGTTGTCTGCTTGTCTCCTTCTGTTCGAGATTTTGGTCGCGGCTCGGGGCCTGGAGTGCTGTTCGTGATTTTGGTTCGCTGTGGTTTGTCACGTTGTGCTTTTCTTGATAGTTAGTCGCCAATTGTTCTTTTTGCTTTGCTTGGATCTTGATTATTGCGTTGCATTGAGGCTTTTGGCTTGGGATTGCTGCACTTCATTTTTTTTTGCCCAATTTGTCTTTGTGTTTGTTTGGAAACCTAAATGGCCACGAGCATGGATATTGCTCAGCTTGTGCCAGTGAAGCTTGATGGCACTAATTATGTTCATTGGGCCTCTATTGTGCGTACTTTCTTGAAAGGTCGCAATTTGTGGAGATATGTCACTGGTGCCTGCCCACTGCCGGTTCTTGCTGCTGACAACTCTAATTTGAAAGCAGTTGATGATTGGGAAGTTAATAACTCTAAGGCAATGACTTGTTAGTTCAGTGTCTCCTTCTATCAGTTTTCAGATTGGAAAATTTGATTGTGCCCATGATGCTTGGGTTTTCTTGGAAAAACATTATAGGGGCACTAATTTTGCTCAGAAATACAAGTTAGCAATGGATCTTCACGCTCTTCGGTAGATGCCAAATCAGTCAATCTCCGATTTTTATGCTCAGATGTCTTTGTTGTGGGATCAGTTAGCAGCCATGGATCCCCAGTTTAATATGAGGAAGATACAGTAATTTTTCAGAAGTATATTAAGGAAGCTCACTTGGTTCAATTTTTTATGGCACTTCGTGATGAGTACGACTCTATTCGTTCTTCTATGCTGCACACGTCTCCACTTCCGTCCGTTGAGAGTGAATTATCAGAGTTATTGGCCGAAGAGACTCGTCGCCTTACTCGGGGACCTTTCAGCCCCTCATTGGGTGGGATTGATACAGTTTTTGCCACACCATCTCAGAAATCCTCTGCTCCGTCAGAAGGCAAACCTAGTACTCCTCGGGATCTATGGTAAAGTACAACTACTGTAAAGAGTTTGGGCATATGAAGTTCACTTGTCCTAAACTCAAGAAGTCGTCACACTCTACCTCCACTCGTCGCACAACTGCAGCTTCAGCCGTTCCGGATGACTCATTGCCTGTGCTACCTTCTACCTCTCCTAGTCCTATTCCGACCTTTGGGCGTGCAGTTGGACACTCCCTCTCCACTTCATTGTGACAATAACAGTGCCATTCAAATTGCTCACAATGATGTGTTTCATGAGAGAAACAAACACATTGAAGTTGATTGCCACTTTATTCGACATCACTGTGTTTCGCGTACTCTTCAGTTGTACTATATACCTTCCCAGAATCAGATTGCGGATATGTTTACTAAATCGCTCACCTAGTCGCGATTTCAGTACATGTGTTCCAAACTCAAGATGTGTTCCCTTGGTCCCCCTTGAGTTTGAGGGGGGATATTAGTGTAATATGTGTATATAGGTTGTTATCGTAATATGTGTATATATATAGGGGCAGTTTGGTCATTCTATGTATGTAACCCTATGTATATAAAGACTTGTACATGTTAATGAGAATTTAATTGGTTTTTTTATAAGTTTACACCTCTTGATCTACGGCATTGGGAATCTTTCAAGGAAATCACATAGAACTGGGGGAATTTAGTTGAAGTCCATCAGGACACTAGCAAGATGAGCATAGTTGACTACGGTTTATTTCATGCTCGGCCAAAAGTTTTGGTTTCTACATCATAGTGGGTTAACTTGGTTATTGGTGGTGAGTTGATCCCACTGTATTATTGAGTTTTTTCAGAACCTGCTGCTGGCACCTTTGGATTGCCCGTCATCTGAGAAGATAATACTGACGATAGCATTAATGGTTGATTTCAGGTTTCCCTCACTTAGTGACTGGACGTTACAAAGCCCAGACACTTAATGGCTGAATAATGATGATCAAGGCAGTGATTTAATGGTGACCGTTTTGAAATTCAATGATTTACCAAATCAGTCCGCTGGATCGGCTGCAATTAAGACACCTGCTAAAAATGCTGAAGTCACTTTAATGCTCGCCCAAGGTGATAAGCTCAGGTCCCATTAGCGCTGGCAATATAATCTTGATTGAAACACCTAACCCAGCTCCGGTTTTCAAAAATTTAGCCTCCTTTTTTTCCTGAATCTACCCCCGATAAATCTGATTTCCCTCTACGTGTCAATCATGACGATCACAATACCTTTTCCACATTAGCCTCTTCTTTCCCTTCGCCAAATCTACAAATAGATGTGATAAATGTCTAAAAGACACTATCTTTGGGCATATAAATTGATTGAAAAACTTAATTCAGAGTTAATTCCGAGCCAAAAATCAACAATTATGACTCAGTTTTATGTTTTATGTCTCAGGTATCCAGTGGAAGAAGAAAAAGGGGATTTGGAGCAAAAACAGAAGAAAAATGAGCAAAATAGGCCAAAAAGAAGAACAGTGCGACGCCCCAGATAAATCCATGAAAATTCAATTTAATATGGAAAAATGTCCAACGACCCAACGGTCATGAAAGCCAACGTTTGGGGAATGTGAATTGGCGCGACCACGCCACGGGAGGGCGCTACCGCGCCAAACAACCAGCGCTACCTCATGCAAAGCCAGAACGGACGCGCCAAAGTGAGCTATAAGCAGAAAGAGAAGTTGTCAACCAGGGACCAAGAAAATGTCCAAGTACTGGCGCGACCGCGCCATTTTCACAGCTTAATTCGGCGCGACCGCGCCGTGTGGTCTCCCGACTTAGACACGCCATTATTCGGCGCCGACGGCTCATTGTTGGGGCGCTGACGGCGCATTGTTCGCCCGACCGGGCCATTGTTCGGGCGCTGACGGCGCCATTGTTGGCCGTGACGCGCCATTGTTCGGCATTGCTGACGGCGAGACATTATTCGGCGCGCGACGGCGCCATTTGTTCCGGCGCTGACGGCGCGCATTGTTCGGCGGCGGCGCATTGTTCGGCTGACGGCATTGATTATTCGGGGCGCTGACGGCGCCATTGTTCGGCGCGACGGCGCCATTGTTCGGCGCGACGGCGCCATTGTTCGGCGCGACGGCGCCATTGTTCGGCGCGACGGCGCCATTGTTCGGCGCGACGGCGCCATTTGTTCTGGCGCTGACGGCGCTGAAATTGGGCGCTGACGGCGCCATTGTTCGGGCGCTGACGGCGCCATTGTTCTGGCGGCGCTGACGGGCGTTTATTAGTCTGGGCGCTGACGGCGCCATTATTCGGCGCTGACGGCGCTTATTGTTCGGCGCTGACGGGCGATTATTGTTCTGGCGCTGACATTGTTCGGGCGCGATCGGGCGATTGAAAATTGGCGCTGACGGCGCTTATTGTTCGGGCGCTGACAGGCATTGTTCGGGCGCGACGGCGCGATTATTGCGCTGACCGCTGACGGGCGCTGACCGCGCTGCATTAGCTGGGCGCTGACCGCGATAGAATTTGGCGCGACCGGCATGCTTATTGTTCGGGCGCGATCAAGGCATTAGATTGGGCGCGACCACAAGCATGTTCGGGCGCGACGACCACATTGTTCGGGCGCTGATCGCGCAGCCATTATTCGGGGCGCGACCGCTGCCAATTGTTCGGGCGACCGACCGTCATTGTTCGGGCGACCGACCGCTGCCATTGTTCGGGCGCGACCGCCGCCATTATTTGGGCGCGACCGCGACATTGTTCGCTTCACGCCATTGTTCGGGCGCTGACCCGCCGCGATTATTCCGGCTGTAGCGCTGGATTGGCGGCGCCAAGCATTGTTTCGGGCAGCGACCGCTTATTGTTCGCGCGCTGACCGGCATTTGTTCGGCGCTGCACCCGGCGCTTATTGTTCGGGCGCGACCGCGCCATTGTTCCGGCGCCATTAGCCGTTCGGCTGACCGCTACATTGTTCGGGCGCGACCACTGCTTACATTATTCGGGCGCGACCGGGCGCTACATTGTTCGCGCCAACGCGACATCGGGGCAGCGACCGCTACATTGTTCGGGCGCTGACCGCGTTATTGTTCCGGGCGCGTTGCGGCTTATTGTTCGGACCAGCGACCCTTGCCATTCGGGCGTTCGGCAGCGAGGGCATTCGTTGTTCGGGCGACGACGGCTGCATTGTTTCGGCCGACCGGCTTATTGTTCGGGCGTTATTGAAGCGCCATTGTTGGCGACCATCACAAGCATTGTTCGGCGCGCCGACCCACATTGTTCGGCTGACCGGCGCATACATTGTTCGGCGCTGACCGCCATTGTTATTGTTCGGCGCGCGACCAGCGCGATTGTTGGGCGGGCGCATCATTGTTCAGCCTGGCGCGACCGCGTTATTCGGCCCGACCAGCGCCGCGATCATTCATTATTCGGTGGCGACCATATTATTGTTCGGCGCGACCGACCGGCGCCATTGGGCGGACGCGAAACATTGTTCGGCGCGCTGAATACAAGGTTTATTCGGCGCGCGACGACATACATTGTTGGGGCGCCGGCGCCATTGAAATTGGCGCGACT
Source organism: Aristolochia fimbriata (assembly GCA_019845555.1). Lineage (NCBI taxonomy): Eukaryota > Viridiplantae > Streptophyta > Magnoliopsida > Piperales > Aristolochiaceae > Aristolochia > Aristolochia fimbriata. The sequence goes on from CM034081.1 coordinate 11,402,949, forward strand.
GATCACAAGTTCGGGCGCGCTGACTGCGACCATTATTGGCGCGACATGCAAGTTATTGTTCGGCGCTGCCGCGATTATTCGGGCGCTGACCGGCGTTATTGTTCGGCGCTGATACATTGTTCTGGCGCCGACCGCCATTGTTCGGGGCTGACCACCGCCATTTGTTCGGGCGCTGACCGCATTAGATTAAATTGGGCGACCGACCACATTGTTCGGCGCTGACCGGCTGCTTACATTGTTCGGGCGCTGACCGCTACGATTGAAATTGGCGCCATCACAATTGTTCGGCGCGACCGCCAAGCATTGTTCGGGCGCGACCGCTTATTGTTTGGCGCGCTGACCATGATTATTGGCGCTGACCGCGCCATTGTTCGGCGCTGATCATGATTTTTGTTGGCGACTGGTCTTTGTTCATTAGCGGCCGGCGCGCGATCACCAGCCTTGGCGCGGGCGCTGAACAGCGAAATTGTTCGGCCAGCGACCTGGGCGCGACCGCTTTTTATTCTCGCGCGATCACAAGATATTCGGCGCGACCGGCGCATTATTATTCGCCCGACCCGCCATTATTCGCCCGCCCCGACGCGCCATTATCGCCGACCGCGCCATTATCGCCGACGACTCTGCTGTAGAGAATACGAAAATCTCGGGAACCAGCAATCAAATCGAATCCAAACTTGGGAGAAGGAGTCTCAGACGTCTAAGGAAGGTTCCCACGAAGAGTTTAAGGCAATGTACTTAAGTCCAGGTGCATTAAATGGTCCAAAAAAAGAAGTTAACTCAAAACAGGAATCTGCTGCTAAAGGAAGGAGATAAATCCGAATTTTGTGAAGATCATGGAGGGAGTTTCACAATTCCAATTGAAGGCAATCTTGGAACGAAGTTTCCTGGTACTACAGAGGATCTGTTCACGAAGATTCAGGCCAATCCAAGCCAGCATTCTCGAGTTACACATCTCTAAAGTAGTGGACCCGTGCAGAAGTTGGCAGAAGAATTCAGGCAACTTCCTCCCCTCATATCTCGAGTTTCCGAACTCAGAATGGATTCAAACTTCATGAGCATGCAAAGGACTACATAAGGAAGGTCCTGATGTAATTTCATCCAATTCTGAGGTCGGAAAGTCATGATTCACACCCCTGGACAGAAGCTGAAATTACAAGGTCTGGACAAGGCAGAGCTCAAGGCATCCAGTTTCAGTTCGAGTTTCTGTATTTTACATTCAATTTTGTATTCACTTTTGCTTTTAAGTTTAGTTGAGAGAGAGAGGAGAAGGTCCAGAGGGAGTTCACACGAACTCTGGTCACTTTGAGGAAGAGAGGTGGAGCATTCAGCCAAGGAGCAAGAGGGGTTAAGGGAATTCTTCCCAAGGGGGTTTTCTTTACTTATTCTTTCTTAATTCATGGCTGTTGTACAAACCTTTTTGTGTGCTTTCAATTCTAGGATGGAGTAGTTGTTTTTAGTTGGGAGTCATGAGTCCATGACTCCCTAGGCATGTAATGAGATTAATATTATAATTTAATTGGTTTTCAGTTTGGTGCATGAATGAGTTTTCATTGCTGTAATTTTTTTATTCATACTTGCTATCTGGCTATGTACTGGTTATAAGGTGACGCTAGGCTTACGGTGAGACATGCTGATAGGAATTTACAGTCTTTTTGAGTTTATGCACTAGGTAGATCACTAATCCTTAGGTTAATCCTCGACCTTAAACTAATACCATGTTGGATGAGTTGATCTGCCTATGACATATGAGCTTCATGTTTATGCTGTCAAATAGAGTAGATTATGCCGGTTAGTTTGCCTTAGGAGATTGAAAAAGGTGATGCCAATGCGGATTGTTGCCATGGTTTTTTAAGCTTGTTAGAAACTGAATTCCAAAACTCTTTTCATATTCAATCTCAGAAAGTGTTTGGGAAGGGAATTGGATTCCCAACGTTTTCTCTCATCATTAAATTTCCTCAAAGGCTTTTCCCTAACTATTTTTAGTGCTGGTTTAGTTTTAAAACTCTGTTTCAAAATCAGAGTCCTCAAACTTTAGATTTTTATTCACAAAGCAATTAACTGCTGGCTTGGTCCTTGTGGGATGATATTCATAGTTGATTAAAAGTCTATATTACTTTAATTAGTCCTCTTGCTAGTGATTAGCTAGAATCGCATCAAGATGCATCTCCCGCACCTATCCCATACACCCACCCTAAGGACCACTACATTTTTTAGTCCATCCCACTACTGAGTTTCTCTCCAAAACCCTCGCTCCGAAATTTGCCGGCCATGGAACCTTTGAGTGACAGCTCCACCTCGTCACCACCTAGGAGCTCAATCGAGCAGTCAATAGCGAGGCAAGAGTTCATCGAGCAGTCCATTCGCATCAGGAATGAGCGCACATTTGAACTCCGTGTTGCTGACAACTTCGACATCTTTGTGGCTAGCTAGAGCGCCAAAATGGACTTGGCTTGCAACTTTTGACGCTGATCGAGACCGCATTCCGCCGGATGTGTACGAGCGGATGTACGGTGTGATGGAGGGTTTGGACAGAGCAGTGAAAGAAGAAGTTTAGAGGAGGAAAAAGGCGAACAGTGAGAAGCGCCGGAAGTTTAAGGTGTTCGCGAAGAAGCCATCGTGAAAGGGGAAGGAGGCGGCGAGTCTCTAAAGCCCAGTTTAGTTAGGATTTTATGTTGTGTTTTTCCAAGCGTATATAGTTATCTATGAAAGTCCTATCTTGGAATGTCCGGGGTATTAACTCTATTACGCAGTGTGGGGCTCAGCTGATTGTACTACAAGAAACAAAGTTGTTGTCAGCAGTTTCGGATGTTAATATAAGTAGTCTATTCCCGTTTACAAATCCATTAGTTGTTCATGCTGATGCCATTGGTTCTTCAGGAGGAATTATGGTGGCCGAAGATTTGCGTTTTGTGTCTTTCGAAGAGCATGAACTCGGAGGATTCATAGTTTGAGTTAAGATAACAGATATTGGTAAAAATAAAAGTTGGGTTATGGCAGGGGTGTATGGTCCATCGCGTTATAATGACAAGGAGTAATTGTGGTCCGAAATGGAAGATATACATGCCACATGGGCTTAGCCCAGTTTTTGAGGGGGACTTTAATGAGCCCGAATCTGCTGGCAAAAATCCGCTGGAAATCTGTACCGTTGTTCTCAACATTCAAAAGAATTGTTAATTTCATACCAGGTCGAGGGAATACGATCGATTTTTGGAAGGATCGGTGGCTTTTAAGCCAAAGTTTAGCGGATGCCTGTCTTGATTTGTATAAAGAAGTCAGACCGAAGAGCATCAGTGTATATATTCAGACTTTGGAATTTAGAGAAAACCAATCGATGAATTGGCAACGTCTTGTTGAGAAAAATCGTAATATTCAGGCTGCTATATATTCAATTGCACGATTTTTATGAAGATGAATTGGTTTGGACTTTGGAAGCCACCGGCACTTTTTCCGTCAAAACGGCGTATAAAGGACTCACTGGTGTTCAAATACAACATGTGGCGGCTAAGCAAATAGGTCCTCCTAAAGTGTTATTTCACTTATGGTTGACGCTACATAGGAAGCTACCAACTTGGACGGCACTGACCAAATGAGGTTTGATTTTACCCACATAGCTAGGTTTGCCCTTTGTGTACTGAAGAGGAAGAGTCTGTTGATCATCTTATATATTCTCCATTGTCATTTTTCATGGCATGTTTGGGTTTACTTTTTTCACCGGGCGTTTCAACCTGCACGTAGTCATGCCTTTGACTTTAGACTCTCTAATTATATTGCCCAAATTGGAAAACAAAGTTTGGGATCCAGAGGCATTATTAATTCTCATCAAAGCATGTTTGGCTTTTATCTCTTGAGGATTATGGAATGAGAGAAATCAGCGAATTTTTAGGGGGACGCATATGGGGAGTCCAGGACCATCAGGAGTTAGCGGTGTCATGAGGAGCTCTTAAGGAGAAGTCGTCTTCGAGTATTATATATGGTCCTATTGATCAAACTGACTCTTCGGAAGCTGAGATCCAAGCCTTATTGCATGGAGTCCGGATTGCAAAGAGTAAAGGAGTATTTCCACACATCATTGAAGGCGACTAGATCTCTCAATGTTACTAAATGGGGTCGACAAGGGTGCAAGCCACCATGGAGATTCATCAATGTATTCCGGGAAGTTTGGGGTGACACTCAGCCAAAAAACGTAATTTGGCAACATGTTTATCGATCTGTCAATTGTTGTAAGAGATCCCTAGAAAAGATGTAATTTATTACATTAATAAATACATCTTTAGCCCTTTCAAGAAAAAAAAAAAAAAAGAAAAAAACTTAAAAGTTCAATATTCCTAATTTAACAAGCAGGTTTTGTGTCCCGATTCACTAGTACTGTTTGACTGATTGGTTTCATTAAAATCCAATCCAACCGGCTAAAATTATAAAAAATTGTAGACTTAACCTCATTCTGATTATAATCTTTATTTTTTATTTTTTACTTATATGCTAAATGGGCTGGGTCCGGGCGGGTTCCCTGCAGCTTTCCATCCCTAGTTGGTTATGACCCGGCTCCTAGCTAGAACCGATCGATGACACAAATCCAAGTCAGCATAATTAATTAGATGAGGAAACGATAGTACTCTCTTAAGCCTAATAAATTACTAACTGAAACCCATTACTGTTAGCCTTGATTTACATATATTAATTATTATATACCATGGATTTGAAGGTGCAGTCAAAGTCTCTCGTCAAACTTAGAACCCTTGCTATTCGATGATACTTAAGAAGCTCAAACTATCTTGGAAAACCAGCACATTCTTTTCAAACTCTCATTAATTATTTCACCAATCATTTTAGTAAATTACAGGCAATATTCGTCGTCTCTTCAGTATTCATCAATTCTTAAACTCTGATCAGTACTTGATACCGATTGATCATGAGAGTACGCGAATCATAGATCGATATCAGTACCCCCGGAGGGATTTTACGTGCAGTAGTATAAATAGGCACTACACGGTGAAGGTCTTCCTCCAGGAGGGCCGGTACTAGTACTAGTACTGATAAGAACAGGGATCGAGGAGGTGAAAATGGCCGGAGGTTATGGTTCTGTTCTCGTGCTTATCATTGGCGCCAATGCCATGACGACCATGTTGTTCTTCTTCTCTGCCTCCGGCGGCTTCGCCTACGAGACTAATTAACTGGATAGAAGGACATGCAACCTTTTACGGGGACAAGTCCGGGGAAGGCACCACAACGGGTGAGTTAATTTTCTCATCATCTAGTTAATTTCTTCATGCTAAATATATATATGAGTATAGTCGTACAAATTATTAATTAATAACTTTTTTCTTTTTTACCCACTAATATATAATTACCTTCTTAATTTATTTTCTTCTAATATTGATCATGAGTACTCCATTAACGTACGTATATACGTCTGTGTGTCATGGCATGGCACGCCGCACGCAGGAGGAGCTTGCGGGTACGAAAACCTGTTCGATCGAGGATATGGCCTGGAGAACACGGCCTTGAGCGAGCCCTTCTACAAAAATGGCTTAGCTTGCGGTTCCTGCTACGAAGTGAAGTGCAACAACGACCCACGATGGTGCCTCCCCGGCCGGTCCGTCAAGGTCACCGTCACCAACTTCTGCCCGGACACCCGCCACATCACCAAGCCTTTTTACTACCACAACAACATGATCATCAACAGCCGGATCGGCCTCAACTCACCTTATCTGAGTCACTTCGATCTCTCCATGCCCATGTTCATGAAGATAGCCGACATAACCGCCGGGCTCATCCCCGTCTTGTACCGGAGGATCCCCTGTTCCAAAGTGGGGGGAGTGAAATTCGAGCTGAAAGGTAACCCCTGGTTCCTGACGGTCCTGGTTTACAACGTCGCCGGTGCCGGGGACGTCGTGGGCGTTTCCGTCAAGGGTGGGAACACTGGGTGGATGTCCATGAATAGGAACTGGGGCCAGGTCTGGGATGTGCATGCACAGTTGGGCGGGCAGAGTTTGTCGTTCAGAGTCAGTACTGGGGATGGTAGAACGGTTGAGGCATATGATGTGGCGCCTTCGAATTGGCAGGTTGGACAGAATTACGAAGCTCACGTGCAATTCTAGCTAGAGAAAGGAATATTGCAATAATGTGGTGGAAACGAGAGAGTTTGTCAAACACCCAGTTTTCAATGTATAACAATTAATGCAGTATTGTAACTCATACCACTACCCACAATCCTAACGTTTTCACATTCCTCAATAATAACTAAGTGTGACTGCTTTTGACTCTTAAAAAAAAAAAAAACATGACTATTTTTTTATTTTTTAATAAAGTGAGATATGTATTATATTATGATTAATAATACATCAATATAAAGAAGTTAAGAAGAGACCCCTTGAATTGCTAAACAATCAGCAGAAGCTAGCTTTTGCTGACTCGAAAGTTGCAAGGGAGTGGTATGAGTTACATTGAATAGTATTTAGCCAGTCCACTTATTCAATATCCAGATGTTTCTTTCTTTCATTAGTCTTAACCCCTTGAAGTAATTCTTGCACCTCAACTTCAATTGAGTTTGTTTCTTTCCTTTAGAGGTCATGGCAACGTCAAACCAGCTTGCTTTCAGTTGACATGATTTAAAATCGGAGAAGCCTTTCAATGTGACCCAATCTGCAATCCACTTCTCTGAGGAGCTAACTAAATGATGATGATCCAGCTACTTTCCAAGGAAAACAGGATTCTTCTACTTCCGCTTGAAACAAGTAGCCATTACCTACTCACTTTGTGTTATCAATCTGAGGATATTGCTACAGGAGGAACCTTTTGTCAGGAAAGGACACGTCAAGAGGGAACCTTAGTATGGAGGGCAGTCAAAGATTTTTGTTGGTGGGTTGCAACAAAATTGTCAAACAGTTTTATATTTGTTTGAATCCGGTCTAGAGGAAAACTTCAATCTGAATAGGGGTTCGGTGTAATTAAGTTCAGATTGTCCCATGTAATATCTTTGAATAGTAGGTTCATCTCTCTACCTTGAGGGCCCTATAGAGTAAGAACAATTAATTCCGAATTGCGATAACAACTTTAGTGTCTTGGCGTGTTTGTACGCAAAGTGTGTATCTTGCGTAATGCTCATATATAGCAGAAAATAGTATAAGTAGACTAACTCTATCCGTGTTGAACTACTCATATTGGTGTAATTAAACGAAAACATACACAAGAGAGTGACACTGGAGGATAAAAATTAAGGACAACAAAGGGGGACTTAATTATAATGAGCTATCCTTCTTGAATCAACAAACCTTGTTTAGGGGTGAAGAGACACTCGCAACTTTTTTAGTGTCGCCAGTCTTGACAGACATGCTTCTTGAATCAACAAAAGTTATACAAATTTATATTATTGAATGACACGGTTTACAATTGAGGTCACTGCTAGAGAAATCAGGGGAAGAGTCTCTGTCTCCTTGACAATATTTTGTTTTGAGAGGGAAGAGAGTATAAATCACTTATAAACCAGGAAGTGATTCACCAACTTATGCCAACTCGGATGCCACATAGGAAGGTACTATTTGTCTACGAGGTAATTTATAATACATTGCTAAGAAAAAACATTTCCACTTCCCTAATTAGGATAGTAAACGCTACATAATTAGAACGAAATAGAATTATTTTATATACTGTCAGATTAGTGTTCCATCTATTTTATATACCATTTTATCCAATTAAATTTAACCCATTTGCTGTGCCATTACTGCCATCAATGTACCTATAATCCATGGTAAGTAGATAATTGTAAATGGGTAAAATATATTATAAATTAAAAATAATATAAAGTATTCGAAATAAATCTGAAAAATCTGAAAATTTAAAAATATCAGTAAATATTTAATTAATTTTTTATTAATTGTATAAAATTACTAATATACTTTTCTTATTTAGGTTTTTGTGTAGTCAGGTATAAAATAATACTATTTTATATACTGTTCTAGAGAGACGGAAAATTGACCCGATTAACCGATTATTAATCGGAATGTAATTTATTGTAGGTACCTTCCGATCCGATTACTAATAAGCGGAACGATATATCGGCTAATTGGGTCGGATTGACACCTCCGCGCTCGCTGGAGCTCGGCCCCGTATCGAGCTTTCACAGAGGACGTGAAGAGGGAAAGGAGGTTGCTCTTCAGACCTTCATTGGTGGTTTTCGCTGGCTCTTCGGAGGTACGTCTCTCCCATCAAACTCTCGCTAAACTCTCTTCCCCGTGAAAACTCTCTCACTTCTCCTTCTCTCATGAAACTCTGCATGACGAAACTCTGGAAAGTTCTGTTTTGAAACTGTGCTAGTCTCAAGTTCATAATATTGAAGGAGCATAAAAAACATCCTCTAAATATTTGATGATGTAAGGGAAAAATTTCAAATGGCAGAAGCGGGAATGCCCAAAATACAGGGCACCAGGGGCTGTGAATTATTTTGAAGACCAGTTTAAAAAATGAGACCCATGGAATATATTAACCCCTCTGTTTCTTCCCATCTCGTCACGACCAGGAGTATGTCTCTCTCCTTCTTGTGAAACTCCCTCTGTTATTTTGCCGTGATGAAACTCTCTTATTCTTGTTCGATTCACCCTGTTTTTCTCCGGTTCTTTCCTCTTCTGTGTCCTTTTTCAATTGATCTTTGATGTCGGTTAGTTCAGAGAGATATGGAGTTATGTCTGCATCGTTTTACTTTCCATTCTCTCTGATTACTCTGACTACAGAAGTGACATATAATTTTTCTTTCAAGACAGCACATATAAACCCTGCACACTCATGGCTGAAACCTAGTAGTCTTTCCTGCATGTTCGTCTTGTAGAACACTTCCTCAAGTTTAATTTCACAAAAATAAAAAATTATCCCTGACCAACTTTTCTTAATGACTACTAAATTACAGAGTGCAGCTTTCCGTCTACAGCGTAGGAAGTATCTTTAACTGCTCAATGTAACTGCGGAGAGCTCAATGGGGAGAAAATCCTGCTTCTCTTGAAACGCTTGATCAAACTTTCCTGCTAAAACTGGCCAACTTTTTTTTCCTTGCTCGAGCTCTGCAACTATCTTCTGACAACCCCGCTTCTGGCTCTATTGTTCCTTTCAATCCATGGTGAATATTTTCCCTAATTCAACCACTAACTGTAGTGTATGTTAACAGTTTTTTCATCCTCTATATGTCGCTGGCATTTAATGATTTGATATTGCTGTAATCTCTGATCCTTGATCGATTCTGAACTGTGTTTTATGACCCTATTGGAAACTTTCAACACAGAGTATGAGTTTGTGAGTAAATCCACCTTGGATTTCCCTTTCCTGGCACTCATTTTCTAGAGCAAGAAATGTGATGCAAATTGTCATTTGATGTATGTTGTCTTCGATGGCTATTCTTCCTCCTTCACAAGCTCATCCCGATCCTCTTAGACCACATCTTGGGGTTATGGGTGTGAAGGATTCTGCCAATGAACGTCAGGAAGAATCTCCTGCAGCAACCGTTTTAGTGAGACATCTTCCTGAGGCAATCCCTGTGGACACTTTATCTCGTCTCTTCTCACACTATGGAGCTTCCGCTGTCAGGCCGTGTGCTGGTGGAAGGTAATTTTCAAATGAGTATTGTTATTTACAGTTCTAAGATAAACTTTGGTTTGGCTTGTTTTGGAAGTTTGACAAGGATATTTTCAAATTAACACTGGGTGACTTCTTTTCACTGAGTAGTCAAGTTCTTTCCTTTCTCTGTAAATTTCTCTTCCTGTTGTATGTGAATGTCTGTGCTTTTTTTTTTTTTTTGTTGTAATATTTTAAAGTCATGTCTCAACTTTGGAGTTCATCTCACTTGATCTATTTCTCAAGGCCAAAGAGATTCTTTGCTTGTTTCACTTTTTTTATTAATTTTTTCACGCGTTAAAGTGCATGGCATGATGGTGCAATTAACTCCAGGAGACTTTTGTACAATAGGAGTCAATTTCATTATCTGCTTCTTAGATTTTTTCTGCATATTGAGTAAATGTCCCTGCCATTTTATTTCTTCATAACATGACACAATGTTGAAATTCATATATTGTACGTATTTTTTTGGGCAAAAAATATTCTTTCTTGGTTAAATTTCTTGCAAACAGCTTTACAATGGGTATTTTGCAGTTGTTTCTTAGAAGTTCTTTTCATTTAGTGTTTTACTTCGTGAGGTTTCTTTTTATCTCTGTCAACAGTTTTGTCATGTGGATGTAGGCCACGTGTTTAGGCTGTTGTTATTACTAGATTTGAAATCTGTAAAGGATATAGGTGAATTTAGCAAGGAGTTCATCTGTTTTGTAGCCATTCTGTTAATTAGTATTTTTCCTACAACCATTATGTAGCTTTTGTAGTAGTTGCAAATTTCATTTCATGGAACATTCTTGTGGCTCTTTATTTATGCTTAAAGTTCATTTTTCGCCGAACATGGTAAAGAAAAAATATAGATAGAGATGAGTTAGCATTTTATAACCACGAAGCACATGGGGATTAGACCATGAACATATGAATAATGGAAAGTGATTTGAGCATGCTTCTGTAGTAGTAGAATAATGTGAAAATATTAATCATGTTTTGCTATTTTTTGGAATTTTTGCATGCAATTTAGCAGATACACCAACTAAAACTGTGTGCTTTGTTTGTGTTCTATGCAAGTGGATGCTGGACCTTGATCAGAAAATCAGCTCCATGCCTCTTGACCTTCATCAATGAATAAATGTTTTAAATGTGAATTTCTTTTATCTGACTGCCGAGGGATGAACTTAAAAAATGATATGGGAAGCATTTAGGAATCTTCTCACCCATTATTTATCTCATTGTTCTGCAGACTTAGGAACTGTGCTTTTGTAGATTTTAAGGACGAAGCTTTGGCTTTGCATGCACAATCTCAATTAAACAGGTGAGTTTAGTGTTTAGCCACTTGTCCTCTAGAATTTTTATGCTTCTTGATTTGGTTAGGTGTCCCTATTGAAATTCATAATCTTATTCTTTTGTAGAAAAAATTTCATGCTTCAGGAGAAAATAAATAAACAATTAATATTTTGCATAGTATTACAAAACTATTAGTATTCTCTACAAATTAGTTCTTTTCTGATGTTAGTGCACTTGAACTTCCACTGGTGCTGTTTTTCAGAGTTCAAGCATCAGGTCATTTTATTTATTTATTATTTTTATCATAGATATCTCTATACGTTGAATGCATTAACTTGTATTGATTTCTTTCAGGTTGAGATTCCTTGGGAAAGTCTTGTCAGTGGAGAGGGCTGGTGGACGAATCCCATCTAAGGAGAAGCTACTGATTGGAGGGAACTTTGTCAAGAATTCCACTACCCCTACTTCATTAGTTAATAATGCTCAGGAGACTGGGAGCATTTCTAATGCGTCCATCCCTTGCTCAATACTGAAGAGTGAGCCAATTGCTCCTAAACTTGGCGTGGAATACCCATTTCCTCCCCATCTGGAGTATGTCTAATTGCTTTCACAATTTGTTTTTGGCATTTTAGTTTCAAAGGTTAATTGTCTAGATTCCCAGAACATACAAATGAGAAAGCATGTGAATACTTGGGGTGTCAAGATTCCTGTATGCAATGAACCGTTCAATCTACAATGCATACAGACATTGCATATTACAGCATAACTGTATCTCAACTGTTCCTTAGGTGGTAGGTAAGAGATTTTCTAGTCCTATGAGAGGGAAATCTTTAGGCATATGACTATCAGCATCCATATTAAGGAACACCATGTGTACAAATCAGTCAAAGTGACTGGCATATGCTCAAGTGCTTATTTTGATTACTAGTTTTATTGTATTCTACCTAATGAAGAATGTTAATCTCATTGAGTAAGCTGGGTACTCTCGATGTGCTTATGAGTTAAAGAATTTGTCCTTCAGCACTGCCTATATTTGGATTATGAAGAGTATTTTTGTGCTATAAATTTATATCCTTGTGACAGTACCACGGTCATTGCTTCCATATTAGGAAACTAGTTCATGTGTTTTTCTTTACTGAAGAGTTTGAGTTCTACTCAAATGGGAATTCTTAAATTTATATGCACCTTACATTCATTTTTCAATTGTAGGTATGCATACCCACCACCAGATGGAAATATACTTACCAATATCGTGAATGCTCTCATTGCCGTTCCTCGGTTTTATACACAGGTTAAAAATTGTTTCCATGTTTTTGAACTTCATGATTATTAGTATTCCTTACATTTTTTTCTTCCTGACATTGGGTAAGCCTCCTTTGAGATTTTATGCATTGTCTGTTTATCTTCTTGCAAATGAAACATTAGTGCATTTGCAGGTTTTGCATTTGATGAACAAGATGAACATTCCTGCTCCTTTTCGTATGGCTCTGCCTACACCTCCTCTACCACCTCCAGTTCCACCCCCACCTCCACCACAGTCACCTCCTCCTCCTCCTCCTGCAGAGGCAGCATACAATCAGAATGATCTATCCAGTGACGAGTCTGAACAAGAGTTCTCAGACGAGGTATCCACATCTCTTTATATTATTGTTAGCATCTTATAATGTGAAAAGTAATGCTATTGGCTTTGTACCATCTCATTATTTACTGCAAATTTCATGATTTGGACTATACATGGTCAGGGTGATGCCACCGTAGAAAGGCATGCTCACAAGCGTGCTAGAAGAGAAGCTATTGTAGGACCAGCAATAGATAAAGCAGTGGCTCATGAGGCTGTTGGATTGAAACCTTCAACATTGGTTCCTAAAGAGATCCCTTTGATTAAAAAGAAACATCCCATTTTGCAGGTTATCAATTCAATTTCAATTCTAAACTGGTTTGTTAATCTATAATGCTCTGTTTTTCTTTATAATTAATTTGCAATTCAATTTTAGATCAAATTTGCCTCCAAGCCAGTGCATGATGAAAATAGGAATGAAGAAATTGATTCTAAAGGACTGGATGAACCGTATCATGAGGTTTTGGAAGTGAAACAATATGCAACACCACAAGAAATAGAGAGTGGGAAGTTGCCTCCAGAGGAAATTTTATCACTTCCTATGTTTAAGGTGAGTTATCTTTCAGGTTTTGTTTACCCGATTATCTCTCTCCCATTATGTCACATATGTTCAATTTGTAACTTTTACGTAGAAATATTTAAAGAGCAATTTATATGCCAAATAGAGAATGTATTAAAACTTATCTCTGTCATGCAAACCTATTAAAACTTCCATTCTGAAAGAGAATAGCAAAAGTTTCTTCACATCTACCACTGGCTTGAGGTGTAGAGGCATCAAGAATGATCTAGTGTGGAATAAGTAGTACAAGAGATATCCAGTTCTCATTATGTTATTGAAAAAAAACTTAGGAGTTTCCTTTTGTTGTCCTGATAAAATTACTAGTTCCTAAAGAGGAGCCATTGCGATTTCATGGTGGTTCATTAAATTTTATTTCAAAGTAAAAGAGGAGCCATGGTGGTTCATTAAATTTTAGGCTTTGTACTTTCCAGAAAAAAAGGTTGATGTCATTGATTTTTTGGTGCGGCCTTGTACTCCTGAGGAAATTAATGACAATTGATGATCTTCCCATAAGAACAGCTTTGCATGATGGATACATCATGGCAGTTTTTTAAGAATGACTGTAATTTCTCAAGCAAGATTTTCAAGGATATTTTGGATGATATCTTCCAAAATGGCATCACAAGTACCATTTTTGGTACCTCACTGATTTTGCTCATTCCAATAAAACCTAGGAGTACCCCTTAACTTTTACATTGCACTGAGACAATCAATACAACTCAATTCACATCCATGATTACTATATCTCTGTTTGCCTCTTCTTTGGCCAACTTATCCGCTAGGGAATTTGCAGATCATGGTACTTTATCCCAAGTGATAGTCCAGCTCCTTGTTGTGTCAAAAATTTCATCAAAGATAGACTTTAAGCTCCAAGGTGGTGATGTAGATTGGTTTGCCCAACTTATAGTAAGGGCTGAGTCACCTTTAACTATTAAAGGGACTGCTGATTGTTCCCATAAGCGGCTCTTGCTTCAGCCATATTTGATGTGCAGCATCCCTCTGGCTTTGATAATGAGGCTATAATATTCCCCTCATGGTTTTGGATTGCTCCTCTGCCCGGGTTCCCTAAGGAGGAACCATCAAAATTTAACTTCAAGATATTTCTTGGTGGAGGCTCCCATTCCTGCATGACTGGGGTTTATGGCTTGAGAAGTAAATCACCTTATGCTAGTACTTTAGCAAAGCTCCCGTAGGAAATGGAGGCATGTAATTGAAAGTGCAAGATCATAACATTATGTTTGTTAGCGTGCTATTAATTAATACAGCCATGGAGGACTATTTCCCTTGGAAGGTTCTGCTATTGCTTTCAAGCTAGAGGTGAAAAAGGATAGCTGCCAGAAAAGAGTGCCACATAGTTCTTCCTCAAACTGGCCATGAGTAAGAGTCCCATTGCTGTTCCACCTAGCTAAAGGAGTTTGACATGGTGAATTTAACATTGAACCTCGGAAGGATAGTGTTAGACCCCAAATTACGAAGACTTATCAGAGACGCAGGTGGAACCACAAAGGGGACACGTGACCCAACCGGGGAGCCTGCACGAGAAGAAGATGGGGGTTGATTAGACTGTTACAAAGGGGACATGGAGGGACAGAAGAGCATATAACGTGAGGGAGGGACTGTACAAGAAGAGGGGTAACAAAAGGAAATGACATTGAAGAAGTAAGAGACTAGAGTGGAGGTCGGAGACCTATTATCTGGTATCAGAACGCCGCGATTCCTAGCATGGGAAATTCCCATATGGAATCAAGGGTTGAAGGGCTTGAGAAGGAATTGACGGACATTTGAGGGAAGTTTGGAGGCATGGAGGAGAAGTTTGACAGTATCACCTCTAGTCTCGAAGCCTTGAGGTTGCTTATAGCTGACATGGGTGAAGGTAGGGCTTCGCATCAAGGCCGCAACAAGTCTCCATTAGGAAAATCATCAAAACCACAAGAAGACCTCCACCATTGAGCTTCGTCGGCCACGAGACCTGGTTTGCGCAAACCCATTCGGAAGCTAGAATTTCCGATTTTCTGAGGGATGGATCCTATTAGGTGGTTGTTCTGGGACTAGCATTATTTCATTGTCAACGGAGTAGAAGGGGAGAAAATCCGAGCAGCTGCTGTGTGTATGGAAGATTCCGCCCTTACCTGGTAGAATGGTTTGAATCTCGAGCCCCTACAGGAACTTCGGATGAATTTCAGAAACGTCTGTTGGGTCTCTTCCAATCTTCTCAGGAGGGGTCGCCTCATGAGCAGCTGATGGCTCTCTGTCAAACTGCGACCATGGCCGAGTATCGGAGAGACTTTGAGATGTTTTCGGCCGTTGTCCCTGTGCTGTCTGACGTCATGTTAATAAGGAATTTTATTAACAGACTGAAGTCGGGAGTCCGGATCGAGGTCCGACTACTCGGGTCCCTAGACTTGAGCCAAGCCATGGCAGCGGCCCAACGAATCGAAGATCTGGATCTCACCTTACGGGCCGCACGTGGAGGAAGTCCAAGCCCATGGCAGCAGCCGTGGCCCAGCCTTAGGCCCCCGTGCTGGACTGAGTTGAAGAAGAGAGGGAAGGAGAAGAGAGGGAAGGAGAAGAGAGGGAAGGAGAAGAGAGGGAAGGAGAAGAGAGGGAAGGAGAAGAGAGGGAAGGAGAAGAGAGGGAAGGAGAAGAGAGGGAAGGGAAGATTTAAAAAAGAAAAGGAAGGAGAAGAGAGGGAACATTAAAAGAGAGGGAAGGAGAAGAAGGGAAGGAGAAGAGAGGGAAGGAGAAATGACAAAAGGAGAATTTATTAAAAAAGGAGAAAAAATTTTTTTAAATGATTAAAACATATTAAAAGGAGAAAACATATTAAAATGATGGAAGAAGGGATTAAAACATATTTTTAAAAATATTAAAAAAAATATTAATGACAAACATATTTTTAAATGAAAAAACATATGAAAAAAAAATATTAAAATGACAAACATTTTAAAAATGATAAACATATTTTAAAATGATTAAAAACATATTTTAAATAAAACATAAAAAATGAAAAACATATTTTTTACATTAAAAAACATATTTTTAAACAAAAAAATAAAATTAAAATGACAAAATATATTTTTTTTAAATCCATTAATGATGATGCACAAAAAATTTTTGGATAAATTATTAAAACATATTTTTTAAACAGACAAAACATATTTTGTCACCCATTATTAAAATATTTTGCAAATTTATTAAAACATTTTTAAAATTAAAAAATATTTTTTATTTTAAATGAAAAATTTTAAAACAAAAAATATTTTTAAATGACATTTATTATTTTTAAAAATTATTTATTATTTAAAAAATTATTTATTATTTTTTAAATGCAAAACGACATTTATTATTTTTTTAAACATTTATTTTTTAAATGGCACAATTTATTATTTATTATTTATTTAAAAATGCATATTTATTATTTAAATGCATATTTATTTTTAAAAATGCATATATTATTTAAAACGCAAATATTATTTATGATAAAAGTAGACATTTTTTTAATTGACATTTATTTTTAAAGATATTTATTATTAAATAAAATGGATAGGAAAGGGAGAGGAGAGGAGGGGGAAGGGGGGAGAGGAGAGGGAAGGGGGGGAGAGGAGAGGGAAGGGGGGAGAGGAGAGGAAGGGGGGAGAGGAGAGGAGGGGGACCTGCATCAACCCATAGAGAATGCAATGGAGGAAAAAAGATGAATAGGGATTTAGGGTAAATTTTTTTGTTTCTTATATTACCCCTGTTAAAATATTAAATCACTTTAAAGAAGTTTTTTGTCTTAAATAAATTGTAAAAGGGTAAATGGACATATAACAATTAAATAATTATATATTAAAAACCCGTGGGTCTGTAAAAGGGTAAATGGGTATATAACAATTAAATAAATTATATATTAAAAACCCGTGGGTCGGGTTTGGCTAAACCCGAACCGAACCTGACCCGACCCGCAATTGGGTTTGAATTCTCAAACTCATACCCGACCCGCGGCTTGGATTTGGCAATCCAAACCCGGATATTTCAGGTCGGGTCGGGTCGGGTCGGGTCGGATCGGGTTCCCCACCAATCCCAACCCGATGCCCACCCCTACATATGGCATTACTCTCATTGGTGTATCTCCAAATCCATTGCCAACATTGCTGAGTTTACTTCTTGGATCTTACGGATGCCCAATCCTCCTTTGTCCTTTGAGTTGCACACTGTTTCCCATTTTACCAAAGGGTACTTGAAATTGTTTTGTGCTCCACACCATAGAAAGTTTCTTTGATAAGTTTCTAGTCTTTTAGTTACACTTTTGGGACAATGCCACATTGATAGAAAGTAGTTGGGAATTCCAGGTAGTACCGATTTGATCAGAGTAACTCTCCCTACTTGGGATAGGAGCAGTCTTTTCCATGATTCTAGTCTCCCTTGACATTTTTCAATAACCGGTTGCCAATGGGTTTTAGCAGTCCTTCCCATGAACAAAGGGAGGCCTAAATACGTACTTGGAAGCTTTATAGTTCTGCATCAAAGCCTTGCAGCCCATAATTTTTTGTTCTACCTCAGTGCAATGTAGGCCAATGGAGCCTGATTTGTCCAGTTTATTGTTTGGCGAGATGCTTTCATATAGTAGCAGAAGAGCTTTAGTGTTTAGAATCTGACTCTCCTTTTCTTCACACAATATAATTGTATCATCTGTGAATTGCAAAATGAGATTTCTCAGTTTGTCTTTTATGTTGAAGCCCGACAACCATCCAGCTCTTGGCCCTTGTATAGTAGAGAACGAAGAACTTGGCTAGATATGTTAAATAGTAAGGGGGACTTGCCTCAAACCCCCTACTGCTTTTGAAGAAACTGTGTGCTGTCCTGTTTATTAAAAGGGAGAATTGTGCTGTAGGCAGGCAGCTCCATCAAAAGTTTCCATTTCGTTGAGAAGTTCATCTTTACCATTACCTTGTCCAGAAATTTCCAACTGATTTTGTCGAAGGTCTTCTCAAAATCCAGCTTGATCACTACCCCCTTTTTTTAACTCTTGTTGTAGGAGTGAATCAATTCATGCACCATTAGATCAGAGTCTAATATCTGTCTGCCTTTTATGAAGGCAGTCTGATTGAAACTCATTACCTCAGCCATTACCATCTACAATCTAGCAGCTAGTATCCTCTAAAGTATCTTATAGTGACTTGATACTAGAGTTATGGGTCTGAAGTCCCCCTTTTCTCTTTTGGTACTAGGGCTACAAAAGTGACACCTGTGCTCGGTGCTGTGATGCCTTTTTTGTGTATTTCAGCAAACATTTTATGAAGGTCTTCTTTGAGAAAGTCCCAGCCTGCCTTATAAAAAGCTGCAGTGAAATCGTCCAGCCCTTGTGCTCTGTCATTTTACTTGCTCATAACTGCCCTTTAAATTTCTTCCATACTCCATTTCCAAAAAAAAAAAATTTCTTCCATACTATTGGCCATTTCCAACTTTCTCTTGTCATTTAAAAGAATCAACTTTTTACGGTTCAGTGGTTCAATGCTGTCTTATGCTCCGCTCTAGAGAAAGAAAGAAAGAAAAGGAAAAGAAAAAAAGAAAAAAAGAAAAACTATGCTAATTTGAAGCAATGCTCTTGATTTGATTGAAAGAAGCATATGCTGAAGCATCAAAAAAGAGAAGGGTGAGGTGAGTTAAAGTAAGAACATTAAGTTTTTGACTTTCAATTGGTGCAGAACTATTCTCCTGGTAATCCAGCTCAGGTGTTGTACATAAAGAACTTGGCTAAAGACGTGGCTGTTGATGATTTCTACTTCATATTTGGTAAGCAGTCTTCAGAATATTGGTTTAGAACAGGCCATATCCTGAACTTTGTACCTGCTTTTGTTTAATTTACTTGCAACCATCACTTATGTTTTGGTAGGCTGATGTTGCTGAGGTCATCTTCATTTCAGGTTCATTTTTTGATAGCATGGAGGCAGCTAGATATGGTCTTAATATTAAATTGATGCAGGTGAGGCCACTTGTTTAGTATCATGGCTTCATCTTCATCATGTTTTACAGTCTTTTGAAGTGTAATTCTTTTTGCTTTGCTTGAGGACACTAATTGATGTTTTCTTGAATTTCTGAACAAATGAATCTCAAGACCCAAATTAGAGTACATTTCTTGTCTGCCAAGGAAGCCTCTCTGCCACTAGAACGTTCTCTATTGTACATACTAATTGTAATTCTAGAGATACATAACTCCAGTTATGGCACTGCATTTTTCTGACAAGAATATTTTTTTTTTTTTCAACTTCCACTTGACAGTTTTTCTTACTAAAGTTGGTTCACACTATTTATCATATCCTCTATAGTCATTATTTGCTGCAAACATAATGATTGCTTGCCATATTATTGTGTTAGAAGATATATACAGGCAATCACAGCCTAATAACTGAATCTTTTTGTTATCTCAGGAAGGACGAATGAGAGGACAAGCATTTGTTACTTTTCCATCAGTAGATCTGGCTCAGAAAGCCTTGGTATGTTTTGTCTTAGTGTATATTCTGGTTGGTTGTCATAATATTTTCGAGCGAAAACTTGGGTGGCAAAACTGCTTGTTCACATTCCTGTTGTTCCGTGGTGTACACACCCTATACTGATGTCTGGTGCCCTTTTAGAAGCTAAGTTTCAGCATTTCCAAGATCATTATGTAGGAAAAGAAATTTGTTTGAAGGGTCAATATATGTGGTTGTCAGTTAATTATATATTTCTGTATTTATCTCTTTTGCCTTATTTGACCTAGTAACTTTGGATCTTTGTGTGCAGAACCTAGTTAATGGATATGTGTTCAAAGGCAAACCGATGATCATTCAGTTCGGAAGAAATCCTGGCGCCACTGGTAAAGCAAGCTAGCAAGGACCTCCAGAGGTGTAATCCTGCTGCCACTGCGAAGTCAGGGGTTGAATTTACTTACCCCTTCCACTTCCTGCAAGTTCCTCCTCTTCCCAAGAAACCGACTTGATTTGGGAGATATGAAGCAAATTTTACTGATGTTGAGTCGAGTCCTGAGTACAATTCACTGATTTGAGCTTTTGAAAATTGAGAAAGAAACGCAGGTTTGGAGAAAGAGAGGGAAAGTTGAGTCTGCCCAAGTCACAGATGGCCTTTTGAAAGACTGAGAAAGAGAACCAGGTGTGAACGAGAGCATCGTAGTTTCTATGTAACATGTAATAGGGTATGTATATGAAAGATCACTACATCAGGGTTCTCAATTGTATTCTTACTCTTCAATTGTATTCTTACTCTTCTGTTTATAAACAGATGTAAAATAAAAAGTCTTTATTTAGAGCGAGAGCGTGAGTGCGTACCAACTGGTATGCACAATCAATTGCAATGCTAATAAGTGTCGCTAAATTCCCCAGGGTCACTAATTAGCATAGCTTAATCAATCGGTTTTGTGCCAGTTTCATGATTTTTTTAAATCATTGATACTAAGGAAATCTTATTTAAAATATGAAAAATACTAATATTTGTCAATATTATAAATATAAAAATATAATGTTCTTATTAACTCAAATAATTGAAAAAATAACAACTTAATTATTCAAAAAATCAACACCTAGTCTCGGTGCATTATGATAATATTAAAAATATTAATATTTATTAATATACACTAATCTATGTATATTATGATAAATTGTGTCTTAAACAGTAATAAAATGGATAAGTATGGATACAAGATATATTTTTTGGAAACATAGGGATAAATATTGATCATACAAATGCCATGTATAATCAATTAAATTAAATTATTTTATAAAATATAAATAACAATAGTTTAATTTTGAGAAGCCTTGGGTAATTATAGAATATCGATTTATAAATAAAAATTTGAAGAAGGCAAATTTCTTGTATGTTCTCTTAATTCATTCTGCGTATCTGGCTTTTGGAATGGAATCTGCTTAACTAACCTTCGCCCAAGACTGCGGCCACGATTCTACTTTGCGAAGCTTCGGGCGCCTAATATTCGGCGACCTCCCTTCTTCCGCTCGCGTTTTTCTCTCTCATTCGCTGCAAGGCTGCAATCTCTGGTGAGTACTTGTTTTTCCTATCGAACAGTTTGCTGTAATTTTACGTTACATTGCTTTCCGTTCTCTCTTCGGAATCGAACTGTTCTCTAGCCCATGCTGATTCTGACCTTCGTTAAATATCTGAAGCACGTTTCCTGTCGTCTGCTGATGTTCTCCTTTGGTCTCAAGCTGCTTCGATTTTCTGTTGCTTCCTTGTCTGGGTGAAATCCCTCTCTGCCGTTCGAGCCTTGAGCTCACGACAAGAATAGAGAGTACAAAGCTGCGTTTTTATTATTTCCAGTGAGATCTCAGGATTTGTCTCCATATGTTCGTGTGGTCAAAATCCATTTCTGTTATCCCGTTCATGAGGTACTAATGCTGTGAGGTTCTGTGCCTATACTGCTGGAGAAGGAAAGTCATGACCAGGCTCCATCACCTATGTTTGGCTTCTTCAGTGAGAAAAAAAAGTATTTTATTAAGATTTGTAGTATGATGTGTCTCTTATAATTTCTTTTTTTGTACACAATATATATTATGAGTTTTGGGATTCCCATTTTTTTGGTCCTTAGAATCCTTCTGGTGACATATATTTTTAGTATTCTGTTGTTTCAAACAGAGACTCTGTGGTCTAGTGTAAGGCACTTGGGTTTGTAGTTACGAACAAAGCTGTTTAATTTTCACTTATTTAAACTGTACACGTGACTTTGACAACACTTTGCCATCTGAATAATCTGCACAAATTAGATTTGGGGATGATGGGGCATAATCATCTATCTCTGCTTGCTATTCATAAGCATTTAGAGTAGAGTGGAGAAAATGATCTGGCTCTTTGCACGTTACATGCTTCTGGGGCCTGTATAGACTTGAGTGGGGCAGAGGGAAGCTTTTACTCTCTTTTTCTGTGAGGGCTGAAGGTAAATTTTGGTGAGTGGTCATGTGGAAGGGGTAATTGTGGTGATCCATGGGATTCATGGTTTATTTAGTTTGTGAGTATAGTGTGTTAGTAAGTCTTGGTTTTTCTACTAAAACTTTTTGTATACAGATAAATCTCTTTGCTCCAGGACTTTAGAGCATCTAGATTTTGTTTAGACATCATTTACTTACACCTCGTCAAGTGAACTAATGCATACTACAATGGAAGTTTTGTCAATGTGTTGCCATGGTGACTTAATTTTCTCTTTTTGATTCTTCTATTTAGTGTCTTTACGTTCCAAATCTGTAGACAATTGACTGGTGATATTTGCCAAGAAGTACTTTTTTTTTTTGAGAATGTTGAAGCTTTTATTAATCTGGTAATACGGATATTAGTACAGTGAGGTAGAGTACATTAGTATTACAATGGACAGAGTCCTGTTAATCTCTTCAGAGAATTTGCTGTAAGGATTGGCTAGTGTTCAAGCCATTTGCTGAGACCCCTACTTTTGCAAGTTGATCAGCCAATGAATTAGCTGATCTCGGGGTTGCCATCCAAGCTATTCTCCAATCTCGAACAGTGTCGTGTATTTCATCGAAGATGCTTCTCATTGCCCAAGGGGCAGACCCTGGTTTTCTGGCCCATCCAATTACTAGCTGGGAGTCTCCTTCTATCTCCACTGAGGTGATTTGCAATTGCTTTAGTAATTTGATTCCAGTCAGCAGAGCTTTTGCTTCTGCTACGTTTGATCCGCATACCCCAGCAGGACCTGAGTATGCCATAAGGATTTCACCTGCACTATCCCTTATGACTCCCCCCACACCTGCGTGGCCCGGATTCCTTATTGAAGATCCGTCGAAGTTTAACTTAACTAGAGGTGGCAGGGGGGGCTTCCATTGGACCATGTTGGGAGGTTTTGGTGCTGTGAAATGTACCACACTGCTCCAAAATTTCTTAAGCACTGGGAGGGGGAGAGGTGGCAGGCCATGTATGCTTTTAATCCATATCAATACATTTCTGGTTACAGCTTCTACTAGTCCCCCCACAGTGTTTGCCTTACCATTAAATGTTCTACTGTTTCTCTCCTTCCAGAGTTACCATGGGATTGCTGCCAGAGTAGCTTTCCATAAGATCTTCCCCCAATAAGGAAGAGGGCTCGCTGACCATTGTTCTATTAGGAACTGGAAAGATGCTGGCATACAGAGATTGACCTTGAATTTCTTCAGCATTCCAGCCCACATTTTGCTTCTAAAAGGGCAGTGCATTAGTAGGTGGTTGCAAGACTCTTCCGTGCCATTGCAAAGCTTGCATAATGAGTTGATAATAGGCTGACCTCTTTTCTCCAGTTCATCGCATGTATCTTCCTATGGCTTGCTGTCCAGATGAATTGTTTCACCTTTGCTGGTGCTATTAGCTTCCAAATGTGGTAAGTACCACTTGGAGAGGGGCTTGCAGTTGGTTGTGATAGTTTGTAGTATGAGGCAACAGTATATTCACCGTCTGGTTCAGGAGCCCAGATGATTTCATCCACTCCAGAGCTTGGCATATATTGACTATCAATGAGTTGTACGAGTTCTGCTACTTGTATAACTTCTTCTTCCTTGAGGTCTCTTCTCAGCTGGAGGTCCCGGCCTGCAAGAATATTGTTGCTCATTATGCTGGATACTTTAACCTCTTTATTGAGGCTCAGGTGGAACACTGCAGGGAAGGATATTGAGAGAGGGTTTTGTCCGATCCAAGCATCTGTCCAGAAATTTACTTTGGTGCCTGTCCTAACATGAAACCTTATGTGCCTGATTACTTCCGGTGCTCTTTTCATGATTCCTTTCCAAAGACTCGACATTGTGCTATTAGAGCATTTTCTGGGTAACCACTTGTTCTGCGTGCTTCCATATTTTGTATCCAGCACTTGCCTCCATAGTGCACTCTTTTCCTTTGCATACCTTCACACCCATTTTGCTAAAAGGGCAGAATTTGTAGCTTTTATGCGCCTTATCCCTAAGCCACCTTCTCTCTTTGGTTTGCAGACTGTCTCCCATTTTACCAGGGGGTATTTAAAAAGGTTGTCAGATCCGCACCATAAGAACGTCCGTTGAATTGCTTCTAACTTCTTCACTACACTTGCTGGGCACTCCATTAGGGACAGATAATAAGTTGGTATACGAGCAAGAGTGGCTTTTACGAGGGTTACTCTCCCGGCATGGGAGAGGAACTTACCTTTCCATGTCTCGAGTCTTTTCTGGCAGCGCTCTATAACATTGTTCCATATTTGCTTTGTGGCTCTGCCTTGATATAATGGCAGTCCTAAGTATGTGGATGGTAAGATCATCTTGGGGCAGCCAATAATACTTCTCATGTGTTCTTCTAGTTCGTCTTCTATGTTGAGGCCCAACATGCTGGACTTCTCCCAATTTATATTCTGGCCTGATGCAATCTGATATAGATTTAGGACTGTAATAGCATTTAGCATCTGTTCATTTGTTCCTTGGCATAGTAGAACTGTGTCGTCAGCGAACTGCAGGATGGGGACATGTAGGTTCTTGATGGAGAGGTCTAATAACCACCCTTTTTCTTGTCCTTCTAAGATCATTGCACAAAGCCCTTCGCTGACTATATTAAACAGTAAGGGGGAGAGGGGGTCTCCTTGCCTCAACCCTCTGCTGCTTTTGAAGTAACTCTTAACAGTCCCATTCAAAATGAGAGAGAAGCGAGCCGATGAGATGCAGCTGCTAATCCATCTTCTCCATTGTTGAGGAAAACCCATTTTCTCCATTATCTTGTCAAGGAAGCACCAGTTAACCTTATCAAAAGCCTTCTGAAAGTCCAGTTTTAAGATTGCCCCCCTTTCTATCTTCTTGCTATATTGATGTACTAGTTCATGGAGGATTATTGCTGAATCCAGAATTTGCCTTCCTTGTATGAAGGCTGATTGATGCTTGCTGATCACTTGACCAAGGACCCTTTTCAGCGGGCTTGCTAGTACTCGAGAGATAATTTTGTAATGGCTTGAGACAAGGCTTATCGGTTTGAAGTCCTTGGGATGTGCTGCCCATTCCTTTTTTGGGATTAAGGTGATAAAGGATGAACCCATGCTATCTGATGTAATACCATCATCATAGAATTCTTGAAAAAGATTCATTATGTCATTCTTCATAAACTCCCAGCCTGCTTTGTAGAACTCTGCGGTGAAGCCGTCAGGTCCTAGCGCTTTGTCTCCCGAAAGGCTGAAGATGGCTGTATTTATTTCCTCTTCAGTAAAAGGTTCGATCAGACTCTGTGCTGCTTCCTCTTTGAGTACTGTAACTTTAAGATTTTCAGGAAAAGGTCTCTGCTGATCTTCCTCCTCATATAGATCTTTGTAGAACTTCACAAATGTTTCTTCAATGACCTCCGGTTTTGTGATAGTCTGACCATCAATTTGCAGCATGTTTATCCTGTTGATTCTCCTTCGGTGGGACGCGATCATATGAAAGAGTTTAGAATTTAAGTCTCCCTCTTTTATCCATTTGTAGTGTGCCCTCTGCCTCCAATAGATTAGCTCCTGTGTGTCTAGCTTTTCAGCCTCTCGCCTCAACTTGTCCCTTTCCACTTCCTCAAAGATATCTAGGTCTTGCTGTTCTTCCTTTTGATTAAAGGTGTCAAGCATGCTCAAGATATCTGTCCTTTCCTTCTCAAAGTTCAACTTTCTTTCCTTGCACCATATTTTGATTTTCCCTTTGAGTCCCTTCAATTTTTGGCTGAATTGGCACCCTCTTGTGCCATTAACTTCTAGCTCCTCCCACCATTGCTGCAGGCCTTGAATAAATTCATCCTCTAGCAGCCAACAGTTTTCAAACCGAAAGGGAGAAGGGCCCCACGAGTTTGGTTGAGTTTCCAGTAAGATCAGGTTGTGATCAGATGCAATCCGTGTTAAAACACTGTTTGAGGAAGCTCCAAACAAGTCTAGCCATTGCTGATTAGCTAGGAAACGATCCAGCTTTGCCAGGATTGGAGGTTTCCTTCCGTTAGTCCATGTGTATGCACCACCAGATAGCCCTAAATCGATGAGCTCGTGATCTGAGATGAAACTTTGGAAGTTTGTCATGGCTGCTGTAATCGTTCGTCTTCCTCCTTTTTTCTCTGATGGACTTCGGATTGCATTGAAGTCCCCTCCTATTACCCATGGAAGGTCCCATAAGTGTAACATACTGGACAGGTTTTCCCATAGTTCTTACCTTGCTGCATGAGTGGTTGGCCCATATACTGTGAGAGCTTCCCATTCTTGTAGTTCCTTTTTCGATCTGAAATGACATGCAATTACATGCCTTCCTTTCTCCACCTTTAATTGCTCAATAGTTCCTTGATCCCACATCATGACAATGCCACCAGATGCTCCGTCGGCTTCAAGTGTCTCCCAAGTTGGCCTACCCCCGTGCCATAAATCTCGGGCTGTGGTTGCTGTGATTTCTTTCATCTTGGTTTCCTGAAGGAATAATAGCTTTACTTTATGCTTTTTTACCATTGCTCTTACACTTGCGCGATGGTTAACCTTTCCCAGTCCTCAAATATTCCAAGAGAGAATATTCATGCATCCTTCTTGCTTGTGAATAGGCCTTCCTTCATCTTGAGAAATTTCTGCCTTGAGGCTAGCATCTGCTCTTTGTCCATGCCCATTGAGCTTCCGAAGTCCACCATGGCAGCTTCCATTATGCCTTTTACTCTATCTTTCCTTTCCCTTGGTATCGCGGAGGCAGTGCTATCTTCTGCAGTCCCTTATAGAAGGGCTATTGGAGTTGATGCGGCCGCTACGGTGCTTCTCCCTCAGGTGCTTTTGAATTGTTTTCCTCGAGTACGTGAGTCTCAAGGCTAGGTTGTGCACCCGGTCTCCGGCGATACGTTTTTTCATCTTGCTCCATCTTCGTATGGCAGCACTATCTCCTTCTTCACTCTGTGATTTTCCTTTTCTTCCATCCGTCTTGGCTGCGTTCCTTTCCCCCTTGCTCAATTTTTGCGGGTGTTTTGATCCATCCTCTGCAAAGCTTTTCGCGAGGGCTGCTTTCGCGCTTCGATCTAGCGTCAGCCCCCAGATTTGGTGTCGGGGATCTTCTATCTCCTTTGCGTTTCCTTCGCTCTTGTCCTTGACAGTTTGCGACTCTATCCAGTATCAGGCCTTCCTCCTCTTCCAGGTCCTCTCCTGGCTTTTCCTGTACTTGACTCGCAACTGAGTCCGCATCCACGTCTGCGCCCGAGCCTGCTCCCAAAGATTCCTTAGAGTTCAAGCCTTGATCCGCGTCCTGATCTACGTCCGGTTCCGCGTTCAGGTCTGCAGCAGTATTCCCGTTCCGGTTCGCTTCCAGGTTCGTCGTCATGTTCGCATGAGGCTCTACATTAGGTTCCGCATCAGGAGCCATGTCCGGATCCACCGCCGCACCCGCGTTCGAGTCCACCTCCGCATCCGCGTTCGGGTCCACCTCCGCATCCGTGTCCGGGTTTACCTCCGCATCCGCGCCCGGGTCCACCTCCGCATCCGCGCCCGGGTCCACCTCCGCATCCGCGCCCGGGTCCACCTCCGCATCCGCGCCCGGGTCCACCTCCGCATCCGTGTCCGGGTCCGCATTCAAGTTCAAGTTTGGATCCGCCATCGATTTTGTGCCTGGTTGTCCATCCGGGTTTGCCTCCGGGTCCGGACCCGAAACAGAGTCCGATTTCGTGCCCGAATCTGTATTTCCCTCTCGCCCCGACCCCTCCTGGCCTGCTTTTTGGTTTGATTCAGGAAGCTTCTTCGAACCTTTCCCAAGGTTAGCTGAAATCCCCAAAAACTTGCTTCTCGATATCCGCATTCCGGATTCAAATTTATTTGAATTCTGACTCGACACCTTTTTAACCCCACGTCGTATCAGCCCTCCTTGTATCCATTGGTCATTAGCTGCGGCCTCTGGCCTCTGCTGTTTCTCCGGCCTCCCTTGCCTCGCTGGAGCCGCCTCATCCTTGTCTTCTCCGGCTGCGTCTTTCCCAGCGGTTTTTGTAGCCGAACTTTGTGGCGTCTCGGTTATCTTCAACTTTCTCCTTCTTTCCCCCTTCCTCTCTTTCTTCACGTTTTTTAACCTCACTCTGATGTTGTATACTTGGTCACCCAAATTTAAAGCCAGCATTCTGACCTTTGGTGCCAATTCCTCCACCTCTACGGTTGCTCCCAGACAGTCTATACGTTCTCCGGACAGATTTTCCTTGTCCACATCAAGAAGGTTTCCAACCGTTCCTGTAATTTCATGAAGGATTTTGGGGCACCACAAGTGAGCAGGGATTCCCCTTACCTCCAGTTCCATTACTTTAGTTGCTTTGCCATTCTCTGGAGTCCATGCTTCGATGCTTCTTAACTCGTCCCCTTTAATCTCCTCAGATAATGTCAAGATTCTGTCATTCTCCTCATCTGAGGCTAGCTGTACTAACCATTTCCTTTCTCCCATTCGGTGCAGGCCCGGTATTTCAGCCAGTTTCCATTGTCCCTTTATCCAACTTTGAAGGTCGCCGGTGTTCCATATTTTCCTCGTTGTCTCCACTACCACGCACTTCAGCAGCTGCTGCTGTCTCTGAATAACGAAGTTTGGGTCGATTGTTAGCGAGATAACTCCATTTGAAAACTCCTTTGTGATTGGGGACTGGTGTTGTCTTCCGATGGGATCTGGTTGTTTTACAGGTCCTGGTTTCCATCTCCCGCTTACTGCTTCCGCGAAGGATTTGGTTTGGGAGACTTCCACCAAGCTAGGCCTTGTACCTTCCTGCGCTGCAGGTAGTCTCTGATCCCTTTCCGCCGCTTCAACACTTCTTTTAATTGTCGTGAGTCCATCCAGTAACCAGTTCCAGCCAGAATACTGCTTGGCCGTTCTTGGTACTGTGACTGAACCCACCGTGGTGCTCCCTCTGAGTTCCGTAATCCTGCAAAGTTGTCTGCCTCCTTCAATGTATATCCCCGTT
This sequence comes from Aristolochia fimbriata, assembly GCA_019845555.1. Lineage (NCBI taxonomy): Eukaryota > Viridiplantae > Streptophyta > Magnoliopsida > Piperales > Aristolochiaceae > Aristolochia > Aristolochia fimbriata. The sequence continues at coordinate 11,431,871 of CM034081.1, forward strand.
CTGAGTTTTCCTTCACAGGTCTCCTTTGACTTTCCAGGGAGATTGTCTTTCCGCACCGTCTTCAGCGCCTCGAGGAACCGTCCCAAGCCGCCCACCGGTATTCGAATGAAGGATCGGTGAGTGGTGCTCTTAATCGCTATTTTGACGGCCAGAGATGGTCCCCAGGCTATGACATCAATGTAGAAGCGTTCTCCGTCTATCATTGTGAAGAAGGATGATTTAATCCTTTCTGGCACCAGATGCTTGTCCTCGCTCTCCCATGGCTTTTTCCCCTTTTCGTTGAAACCCCTTCTTCTTTCCAGTCTTGCTCGCTCCGTCTCTCCGTCATTCCAGTCGCTCCGTCGCTCCGTCATTCCAGAACCGCCTTACCGAGAAGTACTTGTTTCATAGCTTCTTTCTATTAGTGTTTATCAAAATTTATCAAATTCTTTTATGATCCTATACTTAAGTTTGTTGAGTCTGAAGTATAATCTTCCAGATTTTTTTTATAGAGTTCCTGCCTTTTATTTGACCCCCTTGGAGAGAATCAGAGACTGTCATTTGTAGGGATCTCTGTTTGTCCATTATAGTTGGTAAAGTGCATGTGTTCAACTTCTTTGGCTTTTAATATTTTTCAATTTATGGAGGTTGAAGTAGACAAGATTATGAAGTTTAATTTTGCTCTTTTAAGATTCTTGATTCTGTTTTTGACTCTTTGAGTTCTTATTTTCAGAAAGTAGCGCTCCTGCTTAAATTTTGGGTGGTCATATTCACATTGAGGATGACAAAGAAGACCAAGAAATCTCTTGACCTCAAAACCATAATTGAAGATCACTCTCTCTTCTTTGACAAGTTGGTCGAGCTTATCCCTGCAAAGTTCTACCTTCCTATAGAGGAGAAAGAGAAAGTATGGTATCAAGGCTTGAGCAAAGCTGCCAAGGCATCAGCCAAAAAGGAATCACGTGAGAACACAAAAAAAGCTCGGCGAGCCCGTCTGGATCCTGAAAAATCTACTACTACTCTGGAATTGCTGAAGAAAAGAGTTGAGGATGAGGAAGGGAAACCATTGGCTGATAATGCTTCTGAGAATGATGAAAATATGGAACACGCATTAAACAAGACTCACTCTCTAACATATGAAGAACTAAGGGAGCGGTACCACCAAAAAGTGAAAGAGCTCAGTGAGGGGCGTGCTCCCAAACCAGAGAACAAAGACAAGGCTGAGAAGAAGAGGCATATGGACAAAGGTAAACACAAGCATGATGAGTTGGATGATGAAACACCGAAACTCAAGAACCCAGTAAATATGTCACAGAAGGAAAACGAACTGCCTGAAACTCTTGAATTTGGAGCAGTGAAGATTGGGACTGAGGATGAATCAAAGAAGAAAAAAAGGAAGCTTTCAAAGATGAAGACCCTTGAGAAGGTGCAGAAACTTGAGGAGGCAAAGAAGGATGAGGAAAAAGGGGGAGTAGCAACAAAGAAGCATTCTTGGAAAGCCGCTGCAAATAGGGCTATGGGAGTCAAGGTTCATGACGATCCAAAGTTGATCAAGCAGAGCCTAAAAAAGGAGAAGAGAAAGCAGAAGAAAAGTGCTGAAAAGTGGAAGGAAAGGATAGAGAATGTACAGAAGCGAAAGGAGGAGAAACAGCAGACAAGGAAGGAGCATATAACCGAGAGAATTCTTGAGAAGAAAATGCGGAAGATTGCAAAGAGAGAGAAGAAGCTGATGCGACCAGGTTTTGAAGGTCGTAAACAAGGATTTATCAATGATTCATAAAGGTGATTTTCCCACTAAACATGTTTACTCTTTGACCTTAACTAAGTATTAAGGTGTTTGCCTCACAGAATTTCATACTCTGTTGTCAGAATCTGATGTTGTTGTCTTCTTTACCTAATTGCTGTTGGGTCATTATTGATCCAAGTTGAAGATACCGATCACAATTCAATGAAGAATCTAATTTCCATTGATTTGCTCTTTCATGAAGAATCAAATTTTCTTTGACTTGCTCTCCCATGAAGAGTCCAAACCTTTGGGCTCTTAAAGGTTGTTTATATTTACATTCCTGATTAATTCAACAGGAGGGAGGCCCGGTTAAAATTTTAACTTCTAGAGAGTTTATCCAAGCATCTTAGTCTCTTTTCATATACTAATTGTTCTGAGTTCAATTCCTCGGCTGAAACTTCCATTTCCTGTGCAGGCATCGTTTGGCCGAAGCATGCCAACCAAATCACTCATTAACTGTATCGGTTTTGCCAAGTCCAAGAGACCCTTTTCTTCATTTAACGGTGGAATGTTTTCCTGTATTTTATTCTTTAAAAAGTTGATTTAGCTACATTTTTGAACAACAGATATCTAGATGGTCCAAAATTCATCCCTCGGCCTGCAATCATTTATTAATTGTCACCCACCATTTGGTGTTCAAATCAGAAAGATTGGAAAAAGAAAAACAACACAAAACAAAACAAAACCCAGTGGAGGAAAATGACCAGCCACATCAAGCATTTGTAAGGAAATTAAAACTCTTGTAAGTAGTGGCTTTACTTTCACATAAAACAAGTTGTCTCTCTCAGAAATTTATCATGGCCTCACCTGCATTTAGATTCCTAAGAGTCAGTATATGATTGTTAACATCCACAATAATGGGAATCGGGTGAAAAGTCATTTCAATGTCAGATTGCTTAGTTCTATAAAGGAGAATCTTGCCGTTCTTGCTTGATGAATGAGAAAACAAGCGTTCCAACGTCTCTAAAGGATGTAACACTAAAAGTTGAAAACTCAGTTGTATCACCAGTGTCTAGATGACTGCAGATTACAGGTGTAATGAGCTGCAATCACCGGTACAGTTGGCTACAAAACACCGGTTTATGTGCTGTATATCACTTGCGTAATATTGGGTTGCAAAAAGGACACCTTGCACATTAAGAGTCCCACTTTAGAAATTATATTCTTTCTTGAAGACTACTTTCTCCTACATTTTTTGTCAAGACACCAAATTGGTGATACAATAATCCAGAAGAATTTACTTCAACTAGGTGATTGATTCCCTGAAAGGAAATGGCTTTTGGGGCCTTTCCTATGGATCTCGACAATTATGTTATCTGTTCAGTGAGATTACTGGATGTCTGTTCAAACCAGCCTACTTTGTGCACTTCGTGGGGACCGAAATGCACTGAAGCTTCAAGATGATGCAGTCCTCAGGGCCGCTAATCTTCTCCTTTCTAAGCACTATTGTTGTGTTGCACAAGATTAGCTGTTGTGCAAGTCCAACGCCTATCTTCCACATTCTTTAAGAGGTTTTCAAGTAAAACAATGCAATCAATATAACGGGGTACAGAAATTTGCTGGAATCCCTTTTCATGTATTGGTCCTTCAATGTTGTGTTCCATAGACATTGAAAATACCTCTGGCGTTGGTTAAATTTTACCTGCTCTCCGTGAAACCAACTAGGATACCTTCTTAACCAACCACTCCACACGCATTATTAACAGGTAAGAAAAAATTAACTTTGATGGAGAAAGTAGATGAGGATATGCAAAACTTAACTTCAACAGCTACTTAAACTTGCTAGATCATACAAAAGTTTACTCGAAGCAGATCATTTTGAAATAAAAATTAAAACGCTGAAGGGTGAAACATTCAATACCAGTGCCCATTAAAGACTAGCACATCATAAACTCTGTAATGTTGATCCAGTGATTTGCAGGCCCATTAAAGACTAGCACATCATAAACTTTGTAATGTTGATCCAGTCATTTGCAGGCCTTTTAAAGACTAGCACATCATAAACTTTGTAATGTTGATCCAGCCATTTGCAGGTATAACTCCATCTCTGCCAGGAAATTTTTGCAGGCTGCTAACTTTCTCGCCCCTTCATCTGCCGAGTAAAGACTACACTTAAAGGAAACCAAGAAATTTTCATTCAATAAATCCCCAACAAACCCAATGTTCTTGTCTCTCAACAAATCCAAAAACTCTATTGGCCGAATTCAGGGATGAGAACAGCCATTTGGGACCTGTTGTCCCAATAGATCATGAAAACAAACAAACATAAAAACTTTCGTGTACATGTTTGTCATCGGTCCACAAACTCAATAGCTCATCAACTAATCGAACCTTAATTGCCCATTAGCCAAATAACCCCAAAGTTATAAGTAAAAAAGCTTAGTCTATTACCTAATAGGTCTATACGTGGATTCCTCCTTCCATCATTGCTTTATACTCAACCTCAAACTTAGGTCAATTGAGAGGTCCAAAAAAGCCTAGTTTAACAAAAAATGGATACCCAACAAATCGGTTCAAAGAGGCCCAGTTCCGATAACAGTTTAAATTAAATAATTTTGGAAAATATTTTTGAAATCGGTGTTTTAAAAACCGAACCGAACTAGCCGGTCCGACCCGGTTGAACCAAAATGGGAGGCCAATCCGGTTCTTATTGACTCGGTCCGGTTCACTAAAATCAGGATTATTTTTGTTATTTTTTCTATAGAATTAATAAGAAAGTATAAAGTATAGAGTATAATATTTAATGGTTGAACCATTGGTCCAACCCGGTCCAATTAGGTTCAACCAAAACTAGATATACTGCCGGTTTGATGGTCGGTTCGGTTTTTAAAACACTGTTGGAAATAGTTATTTATAAAACTAATTATGAGAATTAAAATATCCATATTTTTATCAAATCAATAATTTCTTGGGTTTATCGTTTTATCTCAAAATTATGATTTTGCCTTTAGTTGAGTTTGTCTTAGAATAAAAGCCTCTCAACAAAGTTAAAAATATTAATTTTCAAAAGTGGTTAGATGCATAAAAATCTATTACTAATGCTATCAATTTCACTCTAAAAGAATTATACACTCCAATAGAAATCTATCAATTCACAAGATCAAAGGAAGCTATATTAGGAGGTGATCGATCTCATAGGTTCAAGGCTTATTCACCAGATCAATTGTCAACTGTCCTTTGTACGACATACATAATGTTGTGTGGGATGAGACATCCTAGTCAGTGTTTGGTCCTATGCTGGTCCTTTGCCCAATACCCCATGTGTGGCCATCTAAATATACAAAGGTCTGTGAATTGTTCGAATTCTCACATTAAATAATAACTCATCAAATTCACCATAAATAATATAAAAAATTAAATTGCATGAAATTAATGCAAAAAAAAGGTAATTAATTCCTCCATAAAAAAAACAATATTTATGGTGAAATATTGAGATAAAACTCAAAGGCCCTGAACTGACTATGAAAGTATTGACACAGTTCAATTCGGTTCAATCAACCCAATTTGAGTAGCAAAAGACCAAGCCAGCTAGGTCAGCGCTGGAGATCATAGAAACCCTAGGGTTTCTCTGTACGACCAATTCGGCCATCACAATGCCACATGACGTCCGTGGTTAGGTCGGCCATCCAGTGGCAACCTTTTTGTAGGCCATCCCTGCGGCGGATGACCACCAGATGAGCCGATTTACAAGAAAGAGGGTCACGCATAGAAACCCTCTTCGAGGTCGTTTTGGTGGTTGCGGCATCGGCGGCGACCACAGTTGGGTCGCCTGAGGTCCCGTTACCTTTCAGTGGTCTATCATACTGCCGACCTATAGGTGGAAAGCAAATTGACCAGAAAGAAGGATTTGTAAAGAATCCCTCTTTTACTTCTTTCCGGTTAATTTTTCGACCAATGGTTTTTGACACAATAAATGTATTTTAATGATTGGCGAGTGATCCCCTACAAAAGCCCTAATAGTATGTAGTCGGATTGTCGTAAGAGATAAGGATTTCCTAAATGAAAAACCCCCAAAAATAGAATTTTTTTCTCATAATGGAAAACAAATAAAATTCTACAAAATCCATAAAAATTGACAAACAGGGATTGGCTCTGATTAGGGGTGGCATTCGGTCGGGTTTTTCAAAAAACCCGACCCGACCCAACTCGACCTAAAAAACCCGGCTTTGGATTCCCAAATTCAACCCGCGGGTCTGATTTCGATTTGGGAATACAAATCATATCTTAGGTCAGGTTAGGTTTGGGTTTATCAAAAGCCAACTCTTCGGTTTGTTATTTTTTACTTTTTATATATTTTTTCATGAGGTATTAAAAAAATAATATACAAGTTTAGGTTTTTTCGGATTGGATTCAATCTTTATCAAAACCCACAGGGTTTTGGTTTTGGTTGGGTTGGGTCGGGTTCAGGTTTGTGAAAAACAGTTTTAAGGTGGGTTTGGGTTCAGGTTTTAAAACCCGTTTGAGTTTTTCAAGGGTTCGAGTTTTGGGTTATATAAGATGAGTCGGGTTCGGGTTTTCTAAAACCTGATCGAAACCCGACCCATGCCTTCCCCTAGCTCCGATACCAATTTTTGTCTTAGTAGATCTAAAAAAAAAAAAAAAATTTGTGTATCTATTTATTGTCGTTGTTGGTTGTTCCTTGTTTGTTTTCTCTCGGTCCACCAACTCCGTTTTGTTTAATTTCCCTCGATGGAAGGCTCTTCTGTCGAACACTAATTGCTCATTAGCCAACTAGGCCTAGATGTCCATGAGCTAAAGAGCCTGGTCCATTACCTAATGGACCCACACAAGGATTAATCCTTCCATCATTTCTTCTGACTCAACCTTAAATTTAAGTCAATTGAGGCATCCCCTAAAAACCCAAGTCCATAAAAAATATGTATTTGTATGCACCAAAATGTGAACGGCCCAAATTCGACGAGCCCAAATGCCCACCGATCCAACAATCGATCATCGTGGGTAGGCTCTGTCGATTTTCAAAGCCATTCGTCGTAGCCCATTTTCGTCGCTACGTCATCAATACAGTCGACGCCCCAGTCAGCGAGGAGCCGCTGCGTCAGCAACAGTCAACAACCATGTCACGATGCCACTCAACTCATCAGTTAAACGACCAAGTTTGGTCGCTAACCGAAGAAGCCAAAGAAGACATCAACGATCCTCTTCTGAGGGATCCAACAGAGGGAGCTCCCGGTCTTCCTCCTTTCTCAAAAGAAGCAGCCAAAAGGGGATCGTGATCCCCATTCCATGGATCAACCCTCAACAACCGCACAGAGTCGGCTACAAATAGCCAGAAAAGCTTTGTCGCAAGGGTTCGATAACTGGAGTTCAAAATTCCTTTGTGAAGAGAAATCTTGTGTCGAGCAACACTCTCGCGCATAGAGACTCTTTCGAGCCAAAGAAGTTCAGCAACATGCAGTCCGTCGTAATCCACCAGTTCGACCGGAGCAACTCTACACTTTCACCGGCAATGTCAACAAGTCGATACACGTGGAACACAAATAGTTCCGCCTGACCGACCAAAGCGGTCACCGTTCGTGCACACTCGTTCCAGAACTCACATTTCGACGTCCTCGCCAGAAGTCGAAACTTGATCAAACTCACACAGAGATCGAATTAGAGAAAACCTAGGAAATTGTACTAGCATTCCTTGACATTCAGATACAAATTGTAACACAAATATTCTGTCGCAAATCGATTTACTCTCTCGGTCGCGCCCCTTCGCGTACCGGCAGATTTTTGCTGAAACAAATTTGGCACACCCAGTGGGACATTTCTTACCTCTCATCTCCTTCTCCGTTAAAAAAAAAAAATCTTCAGCCATGGCCAGCAACGCCAACAACGACAACAACAACAACAACAACAACAACAACAACAACAACAACAACAACAACAACAACAACAGGGGCAAGCAAATTGCCACCTTGAGCTTTGCTCACCTGCTCCCTACCGCGACCGTGAGCTCGATCGCAGGAACTCGCGGACCAGCTGCCGCATCTCTGGCCGACCTTCGCGTTCCTACCTCTCCACCACCGGCCACTCGCCCGATGACCAGGGCTTTGGCCAGAAGTGTTGGGTGTCTAGCAAGTGCGCTAGGTCAGCAAGTAATATAGACTCGAGAGTCCAGATATCGATCCCACAGAGACCTTGATGAGAATTCAGTTTAAGTAAAGATTTTTCTATTGATTGAGGGAAAAGAAATTTTTGGTTTTGGTTTTGAAAAATGAAAAGAAAACATAATTAAACTACTGGAAAAACTAATAGAGATGAGATGTTGGGGAAGAGTGTCAATCCCTCCTAGCTGTTAACATGTAAAATTCTGATTTTGTAGCTCAAGCACCTTTACTTTGACTTAGCTTTTGAAAACCTGGTTACCCATATACAGGAAATAACTTTCACTTATTCCTTGAACTCCTTCTCAACCGGAACATTCAAATCCTAAGTGCATAAATATAAAAGCTTGAAGATTTACTCTCTCTTATTCAAAACAAGAGTTATAGAAGTCACATCACTTTTCAACTAGTCTCCTTCAAAACCGGAACAATCTAGTTTAAAAGCGAGTTGTTTTAGAAAACAAGGAATCAAATAAATAACCCAAATCTTTACTGAAATTTAACTTCTCATTCGTACCTCATTAAACTTCAGATATCAATCTAGACTAGCAATAAGCAATGAATACAGATTCTAAAACAAAAGCAGAGTACTTTATTGCTATAGAAATCAGAACTTAAACATGTAACAACTAGGAGTTCATGACTTCCCCAACAAAGAGAGACTACTCCATGATAATAGAATAAACACACAGTAATAAAGATTAAATTACAGCCATAGACATCAAATAAACTAAGTACAGAAACCCCCTTGAAGGACCGCCTTTGGCTTCTCTTGGACCTTGACTGAAATCTCCACCTTCTCTCTCTAAAGTGCCAACGGTCGTGTAAGACTCCCTCTGGACTTTTCTCTTCTCTATAACCTAAATACAAAGTAAGAAAAATAAACTAAGAACTGGATTTACACTACAAAAACTCCCCCATTGTGCTTTGCCTCGGACCTCCTTTTATAGCTGAAGCTCTGCCTAGAACTTGTAATTTTAGCCTCTGTCCAGGGGTATGAATTTTGACTTACCGAGCTCGAATTTGATGAAATTACATCCAAACCTTCCTTACATAGTCCTTGACTTGTGTACGAAATTTTTAGTCATCCTGATTTGGGAAACTTGAGATATCTCCTTGAGAAGTTGAACTGGTTCTGCTGCCAATTCCTGCACTAGGTCCACCACTTTGAAAATATAAAACTCCACAACCCCGACTTGGATTGGCCTGATTTTCCGTGTCATGATTCTTAATCCTCTCAGGAAGCTGTGGTTCAAATTTGGATCCAATTGGAAGTCGGAATCTCTAGATATGGCCTCTTCAATCTCGGACTTGTACTTTCCTTTTATGGCAGCAATTTCCTTCTTTGTCTTTGAATTCTCTTCTTGACCATTCAATGCACCTAGACTCTGGAAATATATCATAAAATCTTCGTGGATACCTTCCTTAGCCAATTAGGACTTCTTCTTCCAAGTCTGGGCTTGATTGGTAGTCAGAATCCTGAGATTTCTGCTAGTTACGAAGCTGAGTCAGGGGCGCGGTCACGCCAAATTGTTCTTTGTTTTGGCGCGGTCGCGCCACTGGAGCAGAAATTTTGTCTAAGTTTGGAGCAAGGCCTTCGGGTCCTAAATGAGGAAGGATTCTTCATGGCACGGTCACGCCATTTTATGCTGTAGAACTGGCGCGGTTGCGCCACTCCTTAGACTCTTTGTCGACTTCCCGATATAGAACTTGGCATCTTTGTAAGGAAACAGAGCGGCGCGGCAGCGTCACAAGTAGGTGGCGCAATCTTCATGGCGCTGTAGCGCCCTCGTGGGGCGCAGTCGTGCCATTTCACATTCACGAACTGTCCTCCTTTCAGCCTCACTAGGCTTTGGGAATTTCTTGGATTTATTTGAATTTTTTCACATTTTTTAGACGCGGTCGCGCCAGAATCGGCGTGGTCGCTATTCCCTTTTTTGGCTCTTTTTGCTTATTTCTGCTTCAATTTCCCTCAGATTTCAGATTTTCTTCTTCTATCAGGTACCTGAGACACAAAGCATGTATTTGAGCTATATTTGTCACTTTCATGCTCATAATCAACTCAAATTAGGAATTTATGATCAATAATTCATGCATAAATAAGTGTCTTTTGGACACTTATCAAGAAGCTTGTCCATTGGACAGGCTCCCTTCATGCGCGACGCGTGCCGTCCAAGCGCCGTATTCATGCCGCAGGCTACCGCTGCCTCAGCCAGGCCGATCCCCGCAATGGCCAAACCAACATACTTGGCCGTAGCTACCTCTCCACCTCCTCGCAGCCCGACTGTCAGCCCGGCTCAATCGCCACCATCGCGAAGGAGCTCCATCATACCTGCCTTGGTGCAGCACTACGAACAGCAGAGGGGCACGACTTCCTCCGCTGCAGCAAGTGTGAATTCGCCATCGGCCTCTTTCGTACAAAGAGCAACGGTCGAAGACAGGTCTCCGATCGTGACTATCTCTCACGATCTCTAGGCCGCACTCACCGCAGCAGCTAGTCCATCACCAATCTGCTCACCTCGCCGACATACACCGGTGACCTACCCTGTTGCATTATTGCCCTTCTCATCCTACCGAAACTCACCGTGGCTTGCCACCACAAGCCAGTCACCTGCCGAAACTATTTGCTGCGCTCAACCGACAACGGCCGGTTCTCCCAACCGGTCGCCCATCGCAACTTCTCCACTCCCGAAAACACCGACGACCGTTTCCCCAATACGGTCGCCGGCCAAAATCTCACCACTTTGATCTGCGTCGGGAACAGCTTCATCGATGCCGACCGTCAAGATGGCCGCGATGATGACATCGGCCAAAACCATCGAAGAACAACTTGCCAAAATGCAGGCTGCGCTCAAAGTGCAAAGTGAACAATTGCGCATCAAAGACGCGCAACTCGCAGCTTGCTACCTCCAAATCGCGAGGATATTTGAGGGGCTTGAAATGGACGCGGCCACAAACAACTCTGGCAGTGTGTCTCAAGAAGTCAACCGAAATTGGGCGACTACCAGTGGTTCAGCCGAACCATTGCCAGAAGATCCTACCTCCGATGACGAGCTGCCGCCCGTCGCACCAATAGCTATTCACAAAGGTCGAGTCGAAGCAGAGGCGGCTGCTCTCACACTCGACGCAGTCACCGAGCTCATCAACCGCACTGTACGGAATAGCTCGGGTGACAACAAATCTATCGCCTACCACAGGCCTTACACGCAGAGGATCCAAAACATCCCAAAGCCAGTTGGTTATCATCCTCCAAAATTCCAGCAGTTCAATGGCGAAGGGCACCCCAAACAGCACGTCGCCCACTTCATTGAAACTAGCAACAACGCCGGCACCGACGACGACTTGCTGGTCAAGCAATTTGGCCGGTCGTTGAAGGGAAAAGCAATCGACTGGTACATCGAGCTAGCCGAGGAGTCAATCGACAGCTGGGAGCAACTAGAGCGAGAATTTCTCAACCGATTTTATAGCACTCGGCGCACCATCACTCTAGTCGAAATCGCCAACCTAAAACAAAAGAAGGGTGAGAAGGTTGTCGACTACATCATTCGGTGGAGGAACCTGAGCTTAAATTGCAAAGAGAGCTCAAATATGTCCCTCGAAGCCGAAATTGAAATGTTCGCTCGAGGGATGCGATGGGAACTCCTGTGCTACATCCAGAGCTGGAGGCGACGAACTTTCAAGAACTCGCGACCGAGGCTCACAATATGAAAAATCTCATAGAGGAGCGAGGAGAAGAAACTTCCTCGTTTGCTGACCCTCGCAAGAAAGGGAAGGCAGCAGCCGCGACCACCTCCAAAGACATGAAGGAGAAGACCAAACCTTCCTTCATGCAAATGCTTTCGAACCAATCAAGGTCGGGAGCAAAGTCAAAGACACTTACGTCCCACGATAAATAACCGGGGGCACGTACCGAAGGTCTTCGCTGGAGGAACGACAGGCCAAAACATACCCGTTCGTCAACGTGGATGTTTCTGTCATGCTGGACCACCTCCTCGACAACCAGTTACTAAAGTTTCTAGAAGTCAAAAGACCCGGCGACTTGTCCAGGAGCAAAGACCCGAATTTCTGCAAGTACCACCACTTGGTTGGACACTCGACCGAGAAGTGCTTTGTCCTGAAAGACAGGATTATGGAGCTAGCGGATAAAGGCCGCATCGAAATCGAAGGAGCCAAAAACACGGAGCGTTCACATGTCATCTCCGTTCAATCCGAGCGAAACCGACGAACTCGGCTAAACAAACAGCAGGTCACAAAGAAGGAGTACCGTCCAAAATCCGGTCCCTCCAACCGACCGCACAACTATAGATGACCACCGGCTAAGGTCGCACCAAAACTGGCACCCCGCAAAGTTGCTACTGCCGATGCAGAAGGGTGGATCTTGGTCACCTGGTGAAAGAAGCCTGTTCGAGAACTCGAATCGACGTTGGCAAACACCGAAACCAAGGCAAAGCGGCCAAACAAAAAACTGGTGAAGCGCCACAAGAATTCTCCAGAGACCAACATTTAGAGAGCAAACAAAAAGAAGAGAAGGCCCGTCACACTGCCGGAGTTCTTTCCAAAGGAGTTTTTCACGTCGCTTGCAATGGTAGCCACTTGCTCGAGAGCTCCTCCCGAGCAAACAACACTGACAGACAAAGGCAAACGGTCGGTCGTCGAATGCGATGACCTTGAGACGTCACTAAAGCAAATATCTTCACTTAACGAGATAGAAGATGACCTCGACTTGGCCATCCAGTCAAGACAAGCCTTAATTCGAGTCCTCAACAAACCAGAGGAGCTCCAAGCCAAAGTCAAAATGCTCCTCATGAGAAAGCACGACTTGCCGAAGGTCAGGCTAACTCCACCTTATCGAAAGGAGGAAGAAGATGCGTAATCCTCTCTGGAACAGGCAAAGTAGAAGGAAACGCTCGCCATCTCATGTCCTCCGTGCATCACATTTCGAGAAGAGGACACGCAGCTGGGGACGAAGAAGCATAATCGGCCGCTGTTAGTCTCCGGCTACATCAGAGACCACAAAATCAATCGCATTCTCGTCGATTGTGGATCCGCAGTCAACATTCTGCCGATTCGTACAATCAAGAATGTCGGCCTCTTTGCTGGCGACCATTCTCCGAGCTCTCTCCTCATTCAAGGCTTCAATTAGAAAGGCCAGAGGACGCTCGACATGATCTCACTCAAATTGCACATCAGCGACATGTTGGCCGAAACACCTTTCCAAGTCATCGACTCAAGAACATCTTACAACCTGCTCTTGAGTCGACCGTGGCTTCACGCGAACGGAGTTGTGCCATCAACACTTCATCAGTGCTTCAAGTACTGGGAGAATGGCAAGAAAAAGATGGTGTACGCCGATGAAAGCCCGTTCACGAAAGCAGAGGCGGCTACTCTCACACTCGACGCAGTCATTGAGATCATCAACCGCGCTGTACGGAATAGCTCGGGCGACAACAAATCTGTCGCCTACCACAGGCCTTACACGTAGAGGATCCAAAACATCCCGATGCCAGTCGGTTACCATCCTCCAAAATTCCAGTTGTTCAATGGCGACGGGCACCCCGAACAGCACGTCGCCCACTTCATTGATTGACACCTTTGCATATAGGAGAATGCCCTTTGGCTTGTGCAATGCACCAGCCACTTTTCAAAGATGCATGATGGCTTTATTCCATGATATGATAGGGAAGATGATGGAAATTTTTATGGATGATTTTAAAATTTATGGACTAACATTTGAAACTTGTTTGCAGCACTTAAAGCTTGTCCTCAAAAGGTGTGAAGAAAAGAAGTTTGTCCTAAATTGGAAAAAATGCCACTTCATGGTAAGAGAGGGGATTGTGCTTGGACATAAAATCTCAGAAAAGGGGATTCAGGTAGACAAGGCAAAAATTGAAGTGATTGAAAAGCTACCTCCACCCACTTCAGTCAAGGGTATTAGAAGTTTTTTAGGCCATGCAGGTTTTTACAGAAGGTTTATAAAAGATTTTTCCAAAGTTGCAAAACCTTTGTCAAATCTGCTTTCGAAAGATGTGAAATTTGATTTCAATAATGAATGTTTGCATGCTTTTAATCTTTTGAAACAAAAATTGATCTCTGCTCCCATCATTGTGTCACCTGATTGGAACCTACCTTTTGAACTCATGTGTGATGCAAGTGACTTTGCTTTAGGGGCAGCTCTTGGCCAAAGAAAAGAAAAAGTTTTCCACACCATATCATATGCTAGTCACACACTCACTGGTCCTCAATTGAATTACACCACTACAGAGAAAGTGCTTATGGCAGTGATTTTTGCATTTGAGAAATTCAGATCATTTCTCATTGGTTCCAAGGTTATTGTTTGGACTGACCATGCAACACTTAGGTACTTATTTGCAAAGAAGGATTCCAAACCAAGGTTGATCAGATGGATCCTTCTTCTTCTAGAATTTGATATTGAAATCAAGGACAAGAAAGGTGCTGAAAATGTGGTGGCAGATCATCTGTCAAGGCTGGAGGCAGAAAATAAAGATGGGGAAGTTTCAGAATACTTTCCAGATGAGATGATTTGCCAGGTAAGTACTTCAAAGGTACCATGGTATGCTGATATTGCTAATTTTGTTTGCAGCAAATGGGTACCAAAGCACTTCACCCACCAGCAAAGGAAGAAACTGATGGCAGACTCAAAGCACTACTACTGGGAGGATCCTTTCCTCTACGAAATATGCCCAGATCAAGTCATCAGAAGGTATGTGAAAGAGGAAGAAGCCACAATCATTCTCAGCCACTGCCATGACAAGGAGGTTGGTGGACATCACAGTGCAAATCGAACAACAGCCAAGGTAATGCAATCTGGATTCTTTTGGCCAACACTTTTCAGAGATGGAAAGAGGTATGTCCAATCATGTGATCGGTGCCAACGAACAGGTAATATCTCTAGAAGGAATGAAATGCCTTCAAATAACATTCTGGAATGTGAATGCTTCGATGTTTCAGGGTATTGATTTCATGGGTCCCTTTCCACCTTCTTTTGGGTATGAGTACATTCTGGTGGCAGTGGATTATGTAACCAGATGGGTAGAGGCCATAGCAACCAGAACTAATGATGCCAAGGTTGTCATTGAATTTTTGAAAAAGAATATTTTCTGTCGATTTGGCACCCCTAGAGCTATCATCAGTGATGGGGGAAAGCATTTTTGCAACTCTTTTTTCAAAAATCTTTTGAAAAAATATGGAGTCATCCACAAAGTAGCTGTTGGGTGTCTAGTAAGTGCACTAGGTCAGCAAGTAATGTAGACTTCAAGAGTCCAGATATCGATCCCACAGAGACTTTGAGGAGAGCCTAATCTAAGTAAAAATTTTCCTATTGATTGAGGTGAAGAAAATTTGGATTTTTGTTGAAAACAAGAAAGAAAAGCAGAATTTGAAACTTTTGGAAAAACTTATGAAGATGAGGTGTTGGGGAAATGAGTCAATTCCTCCTAGTTGTTAATATGCAAAATTCTGATAGTATTGCTCAAGTATCCTTACCTTGACTTAACTTTTGAAAACCTGGTTACCCATATATAGGAAATAACTTTCACCTAATCTCTGAACTCCATCACAATCCGGAAACATTCAGATCCTAGGTGCATAAATATAAAAGCTTGAAGATCAACTCTTATTCAAAACAAAAGTGTTTAATGAGTCAAATTGCTTTCCACTAATCTCCATAACAATCTGGAAATAACTAGTGAGAAAAACAAGTTAACTTTCACTCTTTCTTTGAACTCCATCACAATCCGGAAATAACTAATTAGAAAAGCGAGTTATTTTAGAAAACAAAGAATCATATGACTAACCCAAATCTCTACTGAACCTTAACTTCTCTATTCAAACCTCGTTAAACTTCAATTATCGATTCGGGTTAAAAACAAGCAGTAAGCACAATTTCTAAACAAAAGTAAGATGCTTTATTGCAATAGAATTCTGAATTCAAACATATAACAAACTAGGAGTTCATGACTTCCCCAACAAAGAGAGACTACTCCATGCTAATAAAACAAACACTGAAAGAGAAATTGATTACAACTATGAAAACAAGAAGAAAATAAAGTACAAAAAAAAACCCCCTTTTGAGGACTGCCCTTCACTTCAACTACTCCTTGACTGAGATCTCTTCCTTCTCTCTCTCTCTCTCTATCTCTCTCAAATCCACACTAACTAAAAGAACACGAAATTAAACTAAAAACAAGATTTAGAACTCTAGAAAAGTTGATGATTGTGCTTTGCCTCGGACCTCCTTTTATTGCTGAAGCTCTGCCCAGAACTTGTAATTTTGCCTCTGTCCAGGGGTATGAATTGTGACTTCCCGACCTCAGAATTTGTTGAAATTTTATCCTAACCTTCCTTACATAGTCCTTGACTTTTTTACGAAATTTGATGTTATTATGAGTTGGGAAACTTGAGATATCATCTTGAGAAGTTGAACTGCTTCTGTTGCCAATTCCAGCACTGGGTCCACCACTTTGAAACTATAAAACTCCACAAAACCGACTTGGATTGGCCTGTTTTTCTGTGTCATGATTCTCAATCCTCTCAGGAAGTTATCATCCAAATTTGGATCCAATTGGAAGTCAGGATCTCTAGATTTGGCCTCTTCAATCTCGGACTTGTACTTTCCTTTTATGGTAGCAGTTTCCTTCTTTGTCTTGGACTTCTCTTCTTGACCATTCAACGCACCTAGACTCTGGAAATATATCATAAAATCTTCGTGGATACCTTCCTTAGCCAATTAGGACTTCTTCTTCCTAGTCTGGGCTTGATTGATAGTCAGAATCCCGAGATTTCCGTAAGTCACGAAGCTGATTCAGCGGCGCGGTCGCGCCGAATTGTTCTTTGTTTTGACACGGTCGCGCCACTCGAGCAGAAATTTTGTCTAAGACTGGAGCACGGCCTTCGGGTCCTAAATGAGGAAGGATTCATCATGGCGCGGTCGCGCCACTTTTTGCTGTCAAACTGGCGCGGTCGCGCCACTCCTTAGACGCTTTGACGACTTCCCGAAATAGAACTTGGCATATTTGTAAGGAAACAGTGCAGCGCGACAGCGCCACAGGAGGCGCCATCTTCCTGGCGCGGTAGTGCCCTTTGAGGGCGCGATCACGCCATTTCACATTCACGAAGTGTCCTCTTTTCAGCTCTACTACCTGTTGGAAATTTTTTGGATTTCTTTGAATTTTCAAACATTTTCCCGGCGCAGTCGCGCCAGAGTTGGCGCGGTCGCGCCATTCTCTTTTTTTGGTCTTGTTGCTTCTTTCTGCTTCAATTTCCCACAAAATTCAGATTTTCTACTTCTATCAGGCACCTGAGACACAAAACATGAATTTGAGTTATATAATTCATTTTCATGCTAATAATTAACTCAAAATGGGAGTTTATGCTCATTAAATCATGCATAAATAAGTGTCTTTTGGACACTTATCACAACCCCAAACTTAAACCTTTGCTCGTCCTTGAGCAAAACTCTGAAATAAATACCAGATAGATCTGTAAAGACTAAGAAAAATTCAGTAATCCTCCCTACTAAAGTTTCAAAATAGATGATTCACTCCTTTCCTAATGATTGTTCTTCTTGCTTAGTCAAAGCAGATTTCAAATTTTCTTCAAAATTTTCAAAGATGAACATGCCCATACAAGTGAGAAGTTTCAATTCAACTCCATAATCTCACCATCAGTCCACTCTCCACTAACCTGAAGGAATTCTCAATTATGATAAATAGGTCTTTATGGGTTGTAATGAGGCAGGGGTGATGGGTATGATGAAGATTTTGGTTTTCTTTTGGGTTTTATTCTCCTCCTCATATCCATTTTCCATTTTCCTGAGCATGAATTGGATTTGTGACTTTTCCTCCAGGCTCTTCCACCCCAAACTTATTCTTTTGCATTGATCCTCATTTTTTCTTTTTCCCTCTCTTTTTTTTTTTCTTCTTCTTCCCTTGTATCTTTTTCTTTGGGTTTTGTTTAGAGTCTAGCTTACCTCGCCGGTTGACTCCGAGTCCCTAAGCTTGCTGAGGCCCGAGACTCGGTGCACTCACGAGGTGGCCTTTCCCTTAACTAACCCACAACCTTTTCTTTTTTTTTCCTTGGCTTTTTTGGAGTCCAGCTTACCTTGTCGGTTGACTCAGAGACCCTAAGCCTGCTGAGGCCGGAGTCCCGGTGCACACACAAGGTGGCCTTCCTCCTACTCAGCCCAGAATTTTTTTTTCTTTCTTTTCCTCTCTTGCTCCTTCTCCCCCTTTACAATGAAATATTTCTATACCCTTCATCCATCCCTCCTTATAACTTCAAAATCTTTATTCATGCTCATTCAAACAGAACACTTCAATAATTTGGAGAATCAAGAGTCAGTAAGAAAAAAGTTTAATTATCACTAGGGCTGGTTCATGTAGCTTGGGACATTGAAACAAAACAGGGATCTTTTCGGCCCAAGAGGTTTGACAAAAGGCGATGCAACTTGTGCATTAAAATGGGTGGCTTTGAAAAAGGTTCAAACGATTTTTAAACAGGTGCCTAAATCACCTCAGAATTTTGAAAACCTTTCTCTGTTTCGCCTCAAGTTTTCCTTAGGTTGGTTCTAGTGATTGAAATCGACTTGCTCACTTGTACTTTGTTTTTGAAAATTGTTTTTAAAGAAAAATTCTCATCAATTCAAGACAAAGCATCTGAACTAATGTATTTCTCCATAAAGTGAATCATGCTATTCATATGATCAGGGGTTTTCACTGGTATTTTTCAAAGTCTTTATTGGATTTTTTGGTGAAAAAAACTGTGCTTTCAGATCCATGCATGAAAAGTATCCCACCCTAAACTTAAAATTTTTCAAATCCCCTTAAAATTGCATGAAGAGTATCCCACCCTAAACTTAAAAACATGTTTTGTCCTCAAAGAAGCAATAAACATAGGAGTGATAGAGATACTTCCTTGACTTTCTGGGTGGAGTGAGGTTGGATGGATCTCCCTTAGTGGCTTTTGCATTCTGCTCTCATGGGTTAGTGATAAAAATTTGCATGATTTTCAACAATTGAAAATGAAAATTGACTAGAAGTGTCTCTCAGGAATAAAATGTGTCTTAAGAAGAATACCTGCAGTGGAGGTTCTGTTGCCGCACCTCTGTAGTGGCCAAATCTCATTAAAGCAAGTGGCGCGGCCGCGCCAGAATTTGGCGCGGTCGCGCCAATTAATTCCAAGAAATCTTCAGATTCTGAATGCAATTTTCAATATTTCCACTTTGGACAGGTTTGTATCAGTGATAAGCAGATGTAGAGTCATTTTTTTCACATTTTCATTGGAGGAATTATTAAAAACATAACCTAAAAATTAAAAAATAGTATTAGAATTACTCACACACAAAAAATCCTACTCCTAGTATGTACCATGATTTCTTATGGGCTCAATTTAGCAATTGTATAACAGAGGTTTCAGTTGGGAACCTCTCTTGATAGAGTTTTAGCCTCTGCCCATTCACCTTAAATTTTTATCCATTCTTTGGTTGTTGAATCTCGAATGCTCCAAAGTTGGACACCCCAATCACTTCATAAGATCATTGCCATCTGGACTTCAGTTTTCCAGGAAAGAGTTTCAATCTTGAATTGTACAGAAGGACTTTTTGGCCTACCTCAAAATTTTTCATCCTAATGTTTTTGTCATGCCATTTCTTTGTTTTCAGCTTGTAGAGTTTGGCATTGTCATAAGCCCAAGATCTCAGCTCCTCCAACACATTAAGATCCAACAACCTCTTTTTGCCTGTCTTTTGCACATCAAAATTTAAAAATTTAGTAGCCCAATATGCTTTGTGTTCTAATTCCACAGGTAAATGACATGCTTTCCCATATACCAAGCGAAAACGTGTAGTGCCAATGGGGGTTTTATAGGCTGTCCTATATGCCCAAAGAGCATCATATAACTTCATAGCCCAATCTTTTCTTGAGAGGCTAACAGTTTTCTCAAGAATTCGTTTTAGCTCTCGGTTTGACACTTCAACCTGCACACTTGTTTGAGCATGGTATGGTGTAGCCACCTTATGCCTCACCCCAAACCTTTTAAGCAAGGTAGCAAATTGGGTGTTGCAAAAATGCTTCCCACCATCATTGATTATAGCTCTAGGTGCTCCAAATCTGGTGAAAATATTTTTCCTTAAGAATTCTAACACAACCCTTGCATCATTTGTCCTAGTAGCTATGGCTTCTACCCATTTAGAAACATATTCAACAGCCACCAAGATATATTCAAAGCCATAGGACAATGGAAAAGGACCCATGAATTCGATACCCCACACATCAAACAATTCACAGACCAATATGTTAGTGAGAGGCATTTCATCTTTTCGAGAAACATTACCTGTCCTTTGACATCTATCACAAGTGGATACATACCTCTTTGCATCTTGATAGAGTGTGGGCCAATAGAAACCTGATTGCAGCACCTTTGCTGCTGTTCGGTTTGAGCTGAAGTGTCCTCCTGCTTCTCCATCATGGCAGTGCTTCAGAATTGATTCAATCTCTATTTCTGGGACACACCTTCTTATCACTTGATCAAGACATATTTTGTAGAGGTAGGGATCTTCCCAAAAATAGTATTTCACATCAGCAAGGAACTTCATTCTTTGCTGCCAGCTTAGATCCTTAGGAATCCACCCACCTGCAAGAAAATTTACAAAATCAGCAAACCAAGGTGTTTGGAAGGATAATTTATTTATCTGATATATAATTTCATCGGGAAAGAGTTCAGAAATCCCCCTTTTCTCTACTTCCTCAGTCTCATGCCTGGACAAGTGATCAACCACCACATTCTCAGCCCCCTTCTTATCCTTGATCTCAATGTCAAATTCTTGAGGGAGAAGGATCCACTTGATCACTCTAGGCTTGGAGTCCTTTTCTGCAAAGAGATGTCTAACAGCTGCATGGTCAGTATACACAACAACTTTCGATCCAATTAAATATGATCTAAATTTTTTGAAAGCATACACTACAACCAATAGCTCTTTCTCTGTGGTAGTGTAATTTAGTTCTGGCCCGGTGAGTGTGTGGCTAGCATAATAGACGGTGTGAAATATTCTTTCTTTTGTTGCCCAAGCACAACCCCTACTGCATAATCACTAGCATCACACATTAATTCAAAGGGTATGTGATAAGTGTCCAAAAGACATTTATTTATGCAAGATTTAATGAGCATAAATTCCTAATTTGATTTGATTATGAGCATGAAAGTGACAAATATAACTCAAATACATGTTTTGTGTCTTAGGTACCTTGTAAAAGAAGAAAATCTAAATTCTGAGGAAAAATGAAGGAAAAAGGAGCAAAATCAAGCAAAAAAGAGAATAGCGCGACCGCGCCGATACTGGCGCGATCACGCTGGGAAAATGTTAAAAAATTCAAAGAAATCCAAAAAATTCCCAACGGCTAGTAGAGCTGAAAAGAGGACAATTCGTGAAAGTGAAATGACGCAATCGTGCCCTCAAAGGGCGCTACCGCGCCAAGAAGATGGCGCCACCTGTGGCGCTGCCGCGCTTGTTGCCATACATGGAGTTCAAGTTTAATTTCGGGAAGTCGGCAAAGAGTCTAAGGAGTGGCGCGACCGTGCCAGTTCTACAGCATAAAGTGGCGCGATCGCGCCATGAAGAATCCTTCCTCATATAGGACCCGAAGTCCGTGCTCAAGACTTAGACAAAATTTTTGTTCCAGTGGCGCGATCGCGCTAAAACAAAGAACAATTTCAGCGTGACTGCTCCGCTGACTCAGCTTCGTGACTTGCAGAAATCTCGGGATTCTGACTACCATTCAAGCCCAGACTTGGAAGAAGAAGTCCTAATTGGTTAAGGAAAGTATCCACGAAGATTTTATGATATATTTCCAGAGTCCAAGTGCATTGAATGGTCAAGAAGAGAAGTCCAAGACAAAGAAGGAAACTGCTGCCATAAAAGGAAAGTACAAGTCCGAGATTGAAGAGGCCATATCTGGAGATCCCAACTTCCAATTGGATCCAAATTTGGACCACAACTTCCTGAGAGGATTGAGAATCATGACACGGAAAATAAGGCCAATCCAAGTCGGGTTTGTGGAGTTCTATAGTTTCAAAGTTGTGGACCCAGTGCTGGAATTGGCAGCAGAAGCAGTTCAACTTCTCAAGGTGATATATCAAGTTTCCCCAACTCTGAATGACTTAACATTTCGTACACAAGTCAAGGACTATGTAAGGAAGGTTTGGATGTAATATCAGAAAATTCTGAGGTCGGGAAGTCACAATTCATACCCCTGGACAGAGTCTAAAGTTAGAAGTTCTGGGCAGAGTTTCAGCTATAAAAGGAGGTCCGAGGCAAAGCACAAGCATCCAGTTTTTGAGTTCCAATTTCAGTTTTTAGTTTGTTTTTCTTATTATTATAGTTAGTGTGGAGTTGAGATAAAGTCCAGAGGGAGTCTTGCACGAACTCTTGGTACTTTAGAGAGGAGGAGGGAAGAGATTGTAAGCCAAGGCAAGAGAGGAAGCTAAGGGCAGTCCTGAAAGGGGGTTTTCTGTACTTTTTTTCTTTTCATGCTCATGGCCATGATTGAATTTTCTTTGTGTGTTTATTTTATTAGCATGGAGTAGTCTCTCTTTGCTGGGGAAGTCATGAACTCCTAGTTGTTTATGTTTAAGTTCTGATTTTTATAGCAATAAAGTACTCTGCTTTTGTTTTAGAATCTGTATTTCATTGCTTATTGCTAATCTAGATTGAGATCTGAAGTTTAATGAGGTATGAATGAGATGTTAAATTTCAGTAAAGATTTGGGTTAGTTGTAGGATTCTTGGTTTTCTAAAACAACTCGCTTTTAAACTAGATTGTTCTAGTTTCGAAGGAGACTAGTGAGAGACGATGTGACTTGTTAAACTCTTGTTCTGAATAAGAGAGAGTGAATTTTAAGCTTTTATATTTATGCACTTAGGATTTGAATGTCCCAGTTTAGGAGTTCAAAGACTCAGTGAGAGTTATTTCCAGTATATGGGTAACCGGGTTTTCAAAAGCTAAGTCAAGGTAAGGGTACTTGAGTTATAAAATCAGAACTTTGCATGTCAAAAACTTGGAGGGATTGACAGTCTTCCCCAACATCTCATCTTCATAAGTTTTTCTAAAACCCAACATCTCATCTGTTTCCTTTTACAGTTTTCACAAAACCCAAATTTTGTTCACCTCAATCAATAGGAAAATTTTTGCTTCGATTAGGTTCTCATCAAGGTCCCTGTGGGATCGATATCTGGACTCTCAAAGTGTATATTACTTGCTGACCTAGTGCACTTACTAGATACCCAACAAGTTTTTGGCGCCGTTGCCGGGGACCATTTAATTGAGAGTAAGTTTAAGTGAATTTTATTTTGTTGATTGAGTCTAATTTTTATATTCTGTTTTTCAGGTTGAACCTGGTTTGTGCATGAAAAAAAGGTCTGGTGGAGAACCACTAGCTGAACCAGATCCGGAACCTGAAAGATCACTTCTTAACCAGAGGAGAAGAGGACAATCAATAATGGAGGATCAAAACCAGGAAGAAGGGGCTGAGAAGACAATGGAACATTATGTTCAATCAAACCCCAATGCTCAAAGATCAGCCATTGTGAGACCTAAAGTTCCAAGCAACTTCGAGATCAAGCCTCAAATCCTGTCAATGATTCGGAACAATTATCAATTTGGAGGTTTGTCTAATGAGGATCCTAATGAACATATTAAAATTTTTTTTGAAATCTGTGATACTTTCAGATTTAAGGATGTTACTAATGAAGCTGTTTGGTTGAGATTATTCCCTGTCACTCTAGGAGACAGAGCAAAGAATTGGTATCAGACACTGCCACCTGAATCCATTCGAACATGGGATGAGCTACAAAGGAAGTTCCTTGGTAAGTATTTTCCACCTGCCAAAACAATTAAGTAGTGTAATACTATTTCCAATTTCATGCAGGAACATGATGAACAACTTTATGAAGCATGGGAACGATTTAAAGAGCTGCTCAGAAAGTGCCCAAATCATGGAATCCCACTATGGATGCAAATAGAGACATTTTACAATGGAATTACAGTTTCAACACGAAACTTAATTGATGCTGCAGCTGGTGGAACCATGAACTAAAAGACCCCTAATGAGGTGTATTAACTGATTGAAGAGATGTCATCTAACATGTACCAGTATCCAGTGGAGAGAAGTGCAAGAGGGAGAGTTGCTGGCATACAAAATGTTGATCCTATAGAAGCATTGCAGGCTCAAGTCGAGTCACTAACCAACCAGTTGTCAAAATTGCATAAACCCTTTTTGGTTGCTCAGATTTGTGACATGTGTGGAGGAGGACATCCCAGCCAAGAAGGCCAAGCAGGTAATTTTCAAGCTGTAAATTCTTTTGACCAAGCTAATTATGTTTCAAACTTTCGAAGGTCTAATGATCCATACAACAACCCATTCAATCCTGGTTGGAGGAGTCACCCAAATTTCTCATGGTCAAACAACAACAACCAGCAATCCAGCACTCAACAGCCCATTGCTCAAACAAGATCACCACCTGGATTCCAAAGACCAGCACAAGAACCAAAACAGAAACCCAGCCTCGAGGACATGTTTTCAAAGTTTCTAGCAACTCAAGATAAAAGAGATGCTCTGACTAATTCCAGCTTTCAAGCTCAAGAAGCATCACTGAAGATTCAAGAGGCTTCCCTAAAGAATCAAGAGGCATCAATCAGAAATCTGGAAATACAAATGGGACAGCTGGCAAACGCCATATCATGTAGGAATCAGGGAACTTTACCTAGTAATTCTGAAACTAACCCAAGGGAGCAGATCAAAGCCATCACCTTGAGAAGTGGGACGGTTTTAGAAGAGCAGGAGCATAACCAAGTGGAGGAGGACTCAACATATCAGCAGCAGGAAAAGAAAAGAGAAGAACTCAGTCAGGAGAGGGAGCTAAGTAAGCAACAAAAGCAAAAAGGTAAGGCTTCTAAATCTCTCTCTAATGATGACATAAATGTGGATACACTACCATATCCAGCAAGAGCTAAAAAGGATAAGTTGGAGGGCAAATTTTTAAAGTTTATTGATATCTTTAAGAAGCTGGAAATTAACATTCCTTTTGTAGAAGCTCTAATGCAGATGCCACAATATGCTAAATTTCTTAAAGAGGTGCTTTCAGGAAGGAGAAAAATTGTGGAGCAAGGGACAGTGATGCTAACAAAAAATTGTAGTGCAATATTAAAGAATCAATTGCCTACCAAGCTTAAAGACCCAGGGAGTTTCACTATACCTTGTGAATTCGGCAATTTCAAATTTAACAAAGTGCTATGTGACTTAGGAGCAAGCATAAATCTGATGCCTTTGTCCATTTGCAGGAAACTAAATCTTGGAGAGCTTAAGGAGACAAATATCATGCTCCAATTTGCTGATAGATCCACCAAAAAACCTAATGGACTGATTGAGGATGTGCTGGTCAGAATTGGAAAATTCATCTACCCATGCAATTTTGTGGTGCAGGACATGGAGGTGGATTGGGAATTACTACTGATTCTTTGAAGACCATTCTTAGCAACTGCAACTGCACTAATTGATGTCAAACAGGGAAAATTAACTCTAAGATTAAATGATGAAGAAATTGTGTTTGACATTAAACAAGCTATTGAAAACGCTTCCAATTCTTGTGATGATACATGTTATTTTATTGATGTGATTGATGTATGTGCAGAACATGTTCAGCAGGAAGTCATGATGAAGGACAACTTGGAAAGGTGTTTGGCTCACTCATGCACAAAGGAAGATGATGATCCCCTCATGCAGAAAGAAGTAGCACACTTAGAGGCTAAAGGAAACAAAGAAGAAGACAAAGGAGCTGAATTCAAAGACCCATCTCGACTTGAACTCAAACCTTTGCCTAGTTCTTTGAAATACTTTTTTCTTGAAGATAATGCAAAACCAGTAATCATCTCTTCGTGTTTGAATGTCAGGGAAGAAAAGCTCTTGATCGAGGTGCTAAGCAAACATAAGAAGGCAATTGGGTGGACAATCTCGGATATCAAAGGAATCAGCCCAACCACATGCATGCACAAAATTCTGTTGGAGGACTCCTTCAAGCCAACAATTCAACCCCAACGAAGGCTAAATCCGACCTTGCAAGAAGTGGTCAAGAAGGAAGTGGTAAAGTTGCTGGATGCAGGTATCATCTATCCCATTTCTGATAGCAAATGGGTCAGTCCTGTCCAAGTAGTGCCTAAAAAGGGTGGAATAACAGTCGTAAAAAATTCAGATGATGAGTTAATACCCACTAGGATGGTGACTAGATAGAGAGTCTGTATTGACTACAAAAAATTAAATTCAGCAACTAGAAATGACCATTTTCCTGTACCCTTCATTGACCAAATGCTTGAAAGATTGGCAGGTAGCAAATTTTATTGCTTTGTTGATGGCTATTCCGGGTATTTTCAAATTCCTATTGCCTCGGAAGACCAAGAGAAAACCATTTTTACCTGCCCTTATGGAACTTTTGCATATAGGAGAATGCCTTTTGGATTATGTAATGCACCAGCTACTTTTCAGCGATGCATGATTGCTATCTTTCATGATTTCATTGAAAAATTTATGGAAATCTTCGTGGATGACTTTACTCTTTATGGACTGACGTTTGAAATTTGTTTGAAAAATTTAGAGCTGGTCCTAGCAAGATGTGAAGAAAGCAATCTAGTTCTGAATTGGGAGAAGTGCCACTTTATGGTGAGTGAAGGCATTGTGTTGGGCCACAAAATTTCAGAGAAAGGTATTGAGGTTGATAGAGCAAAGGTAGAGGTGATTGAAAAATTACCTCCACCTACAAACATAAAAGGCATAAGAAGCTTCCTAGGACATGCAGGTTTTTATAGGAGGTTTATCAAAGACTTTTCGAAAATTGCAAAACCATTATCAAATCTGCTCATGAAAGATGTGAAATTTAATTTTGATGATGACTGTTTACATGCATTTAAACTCCTAAAAGAAAGACAGATTTCAGCACCCTTTGTAGTTGCTCCGGATTGGACCATACCCTTTGAATTGATGTGTGATGCTAGTGATTATGCTGTAGGGGTTGTGCTTGGGCAAAGAAAAGAAATTTTTTTTCACACCATCTATTATGCTAGCCACACACTCACTGCGCCACAATTGAATTACACCACCACAGAAAAAGAGCTATTGGCTGTAGTGTATGCTTTCAAAAAAATTTGATCATATTTAATAGGTTCGAAAGTTATTGTGTATATTGACCATGCAGCTCTTAGACATCTCTTTGCAAAGAAGGACTCCAAGCCTAGACTGATCAGGTGGATCCTTCTCCTTCAAGAATTTGACATTGAGATCAAGGATAAAAAGGGGGCTGAGAATGTGGTGGCAGATCACTTATCCAGGCTTGAGACTGAGGAAGTAGAGAAAAGGGGGATTTCTGAACTCTTCCCGGATGAAATTATATGCCAGATAAATAAACTATCATTCCAAACACCTTGGTTTACTGATTTTGTAAATTTTCTTGCAGGTGGGCGGATTCCGAAGGATCTAAGCTAGCAGCAAAGAAAGAAGTTCCTTGCTGATGTGAAATACTATTTTTGGGAAGATCCTTACCTCTACAAAATCTGTCCTAATCAAGTGATAAGAAGGTGTGTACCAGAAACAGAGTTTGAAGCAATTCTGACGCATTGCCATGATGGAGAAGCTGGAGGACACTTCAGCTCAAACCGAATAGCAGCAAAGGTGATGCAATCAGGTTTCTATTGGCCCACACTCTATCAAGATGCAAAAAGGTATGTATCCACTTGTGATAGATGTCAAAGGATAGGTAATGTTTCTCGAAAAGATGAAATGCCTCTCACTAACATATTGGTCTGTGAATTGTTTGATGTCTGGCGTATCGATTTTATGGGTCCTTTTCCATTGTCCTATGGTTTTGAATATATCTTGGTGGCTGTTGAATATGTTTCTAAACGGGTAGAAGCCATAGCTACTAGGACCAATGATGCAAGGGTTGTGTTAGAATTCTTAAGGAAAATATTTTCACCAGATTTGGAGCACCTAGAGCTATAATCAATGATGGTGGGAAGCATTTTTGCAACACCCAATTTGGTACCTTGCTTAAAAAGTTTGGGGTGAGGCATAAAGTGGCTACACCATACCATGCTCAAACAAGTGGGCAAGTTGAAGTGTCAAACCAAGAGCTTAAACGAATACTGGAGAAAATTGTTAGCCTCTCAAGAAAGGATTGGGCTATGAAGTTAGATGATGCTCTCTGGGCATATAGGACAGCCTACAAAACTCCCATTGGCAACACACCTTTTAGATTGGTATATGGGAAAGCATGTCACTTACCTGTGGAATTAGAACATAGAGCATACTGGGCCACTAAATTCTCAAATTTTGATGTGCAAAAGGCAGGAGAGAAGAGATTGGTGGATTTGAATGAGTTAGAAGAGATGAGGTACTGGGCTTATGAAAATGCTAGACTCTACAAGCTTAAAACAAAGAGGTGGCATGACAAAAATATCAGGATGAAAAACTTTGAGGTAGGCCAGAAAGTACTCCTATACAATTCCAGACTAAAACTCTTTCCTGGGAAATTGAAGTCTAGATGGCAAGGACCATATGAAGTGGTAGGGGTAACAAACTTTGGGGCAATTGAGATTAAATACCTAAAAGATGGAAAAAAATTCAAGGTGAATGGGCATAGGTTAAAACTCTATAAAGAGAGGTTTCTATCTGAAGCCTCTGTTGTACATTTGATAAATATAAGCCATAATATATCTGGTAGTGTAGGAATAGGAGTAGGATTTGGCGTGTGAGCTGATTTGAAGAGTTTTTCTTTTTTCAAAATTTTAGGATTTGTTTGAACTTGTAGGAGACTTTGAATTGTTTTCACTACTTTTACTAGACCTAGGATAGGAGAGTGTTAGAAAAAAATTTACAGCTTTCAGAAAAATAGAAAACCACAAAAAAAAAATAATATAAAAATAAAAGTTTCAAATACTGGAATTGGCGCAACCGCGCCAAAATTCGGCGCGACCGCGCCAGATCGTGAAACCCAGAATAGTTAGTTCTGAACCGGCGCGGTCATTGGGGTCGACGCGTCGGTTCGACTCATACGGGGCGAACTTTAGGAGGCTTAAAACCTCATTTCGGAAGCTTTCAACTCAAACCAGTGCGAGAACCCTGGAGCCTCATCTTCAACCTCTCCAAATCACCGTCCACACGAGAGAAATCTCGCCGAAAACCTCACCGAAAACAGCTCAAAATTCGGCGCAGAGCAGTGTTGAACCAGAAAAACAAGTTTGGCGTAGGCATTTTTCAGGATAATTTTGGAAAAATTTGGAATCAAGCTCCCAAAACAAAAGGTACGACCACACATAGGGTACTTCCTGGTTTAATTTGGTCCAAGTTTGGGGTATTTCCATTGAGGAACAAGGGAGAACGAAGTTCTCAAAGTTGAGGGTTTATTTTCGATTTCTGCAAATCTCTGGGCAGAAAAATAGTGTTTTTCTTGCCTCCTTTAGGGCCAACCATAGAATTACCTGGGAACTATTTTGGAAAAGAAATTTCAGAGCGTCAAAGTACACACTTAGAGCTTTCTAACGCCCCACTTTGTAGCCCAAACCGAAATGAGACCAGAGAGAACCAAGTCCCTAAAAAAGGCCAGAAGTCATTTTTTTTGCACAACAATGGCAACCCAAAAATGCAACCAAAGGTCAAAAGAAAAAGTGGAAAAAACGTGGTATAAAGAGAGGTTTGTCACAGAAGATGGACACAAGAGGTTCAATGCCATACTATCCAAATCCAATGTCCACATGGAAAGGGGTTTTATTATGGATGAGCTGATAAAGGAACGATATGAAACCATGATAGAAGCAAGGGGGTGGAACCAATGGGTACCGGGTCCTACACAAGATAACATCACACTGGTCCAAGAATTTTATGCCAATTTGCCAGATAAAAAAATGTGGCAATTCTTTGTAAGGGGAAAATGGATCAAGTTATACCCCCATGACATCAACAACTACTTGAACACTCCTGATGAGCCCACAGAACCACAGAATGTTTTAAGTGAGGAGGTCAGTGCAATAGAGATTGCAGAGAGGTTATGCCCAAGGGGAGCAAAGTGGGAGACCAGAAGAGGAAAATTACTGTATTTTCAGAGACAGGACATGCATGTAGATGCTAAGGTGTGGTCTCTATTTCTGTTTACCAAGTTCACCCCTACCTCCCACTTTACTGAAATCACACCAGAAAGAGCCTACTTTCTCCATGCTTTATTTTAAGGCATTCCCATCAATGTGGGGGACATCATTCATAGGCAAATCATGGATATGGCACACCACAAGAGAGGAAGACTCCCTTTCCCTTCTCTCATCACTACCATTTGTTTGGCAAATGGGACTGCACTGAGCTCCACAGAGCCAATGGAAAAAGTTCCCAGAAGTATTTCAGCTAGCTCAGTGAAGCAAATTATGAGAGACCACCCACCAACCAGATCAGCAGCAAGTTCTAGCACATCCAAGGATATGGACATGGCTTCCCTCCATGAGAGGATCAGTGGGTTGGAAAAGAAGATGGGAAAACTGGCCACATACAACTAGAAGATGTGGACATTGTGGGCATGAGGGAATACCAGAGGATCAGCTGCCCACTGGGGATACCTCTGCAGAAGAAAAGGGTGAAGAGGAAGAAGAAGAAGAAGAAGAAGAAGAAGAAGAATAGATTTTTTTTTTAGCTTTTGCTAAGATCTTTTGACTTGTTCTTTTTATCTTGTGTGTGATTATGTCTGAGAGTGTGCTAAATGAAATTTCTTTAATATGTACTCAATCTCCATTCATATTAATGAAATTATGTTTTTACTCTCAATGATTTGTCTCAAAGCATGAACTTCTTCATTCTTCCAATGAAAATATATGTAAATCACTCCAAAGAAGGCCTCTCTCTAATATTTAATTGTCCAAACTGGAAATATTGAAAATTGCATTCAGAATCTGATAATTTCAAGGAATTACACGGCGCGACCGCGCCAAATTCTGGCGTGGCCGCGCCACTGGGTGGATGTGATTGGCCACTACAGAGGTGCAGCAACAGAACCTCCACTCCAGGTATTCTTCTTAAGACACATTTCATGCCTGAGAGACACTTCTAGTCAATTTTCATTTTCAATTGTTGAAAATCATGCCAATTTCTATCACTAACCCATGAGAACAGATTGCAAGAGAAACCAAGGGAGATCTATCCAATCTCAATCCACCCAGAAAGTCAGGGAAGTATCTCTATCACTCCTATGTTTACTGCTGCTTTGAGGACAAAGCATGTTTTTAAGTTTGGGGTGAGATACTCTTCATGCAATTTTAAGGGGATTTGAAAAATTTTTAAGTTTGGGGTGGGATACTTTTCATGCATGGATCTGAAAGCACTATTTTGTTTCACCAGAAAATCTAATAAAGACTTTGAAAATTACCAGTAAAAATCCCTGATCATATGAATAGCATGATTCACTTTCTGGAAAAATATATTAGTTCAGATGCTTAGTCTTGAATGGATGAGAATTTTTCTTTAAAAATAGTTTTCGAAAACAAAGTACAAGTGTGCAAGTCGATTTCAATCACTAGAACCAACCTGAGGAAAACTTCAGGCGAAACAGAGAGAGGTTTTCAAAATTCTGAGGTGATTTAGGCAACTGTTTAAAAATAGTTTGAGCATTTTTCAAAGCCACCCATTTTAATGCACAAGTTGCATCACCTTTTGTCAAACCTCTTGGGCCGAAAAGATCCCTGTTTTGTTTCAATGTCCCATGCTACATGAACCAGCCTTAGTGATAAATAAACTTGTTTCTTCCTTATCCATGATTCTCCAAATTATTGAAGTGTTCTATTTGAATGAGCATGGATAAAGATTTTGAAGTTATAAGGAGGGATGGATGAAGGGTATAGAAATATTTCATAATAAAGGGAAAGAAGGAGCAAGAGAGGAAAAGAAAGAAAAAAAAATTTTGGGCTGAGTAGGAGGAAGGCCACCTTGTGTGTGCACCGGGACTCGGGCCTCAACAAGCTTAGGGTGTCTGAGTCAACAGGCAAGGTAAGCTAGACTCAAAACAAAGCCAAGGAAAAAGAAAGAAAAGGTTGTGGGTTAGTTAAGGGAAAGGCCACCTCGTGTGTGCACCGGGTTTCGGGCCTCAGCAAGCTTAGGGATTTTGAGTCAACCGACGAGGTAAGCTAGACTGAACAAAACCTAAAGAAAAAGATACACGGGAAGAAGAAGCAAAAAAAAAAAAAAAAAAAAAGAAAAAAAAAAAAATGAGGGATCAATGCAAAAGAATAAGTTTGAGGTGGAAGAGCTTGGAGGAAAAGTCACAAATCCAATTCATGCTCAGGAAAATGGAAAATGGATATGAGGAGGAGAATAAAACCATAAAGAAACCTATTGATCATCATACCCATTACCCCTGCCTCATTACAACCCATAAAGACCTATTGATCAAAATTGAGAATTCCTTCACGTTAGTGGAGAGTGGACTGATGGTTAGCTTATGGAGTGAATTGAGACTTCTCACTTGTATGGGCATGTTCATCTTTGAAAAATTTGAAGAAAATTCAAAATCTGTTTTGACTAAGCAAGAAGAACAATCATTAGGAAAGGAGTGAATCATCTATTTTGAAACTTTAGTAGGGAGGTTCACTGAACTTTTCTTAAGTCTTTACAGATCTATCTGGTATTTATTTAAGAGTTTTGCTCGAGGACGAGCAAAGGTTTAAGTTTGGGGTTGTGATAAGTGTCCAAAAGACACTTATTTCTGCATGATTTAATGAGCATAAATTCCTAATTTGATTTGATTATGAGCATCAAAGTGACAAATCTAACTCAAATACATGTTTTATGTCTCAGGTACCTTGTAAAAGAAGAAAATCTAAATTCTGAGGAAAAAAGAAGGAAAAAGGAGCAAAATCAAGCAAAAAAGAGACTAGCGCGATCGCGCCGGGAAAATGTTCCAAAATTCAAAGAAATCCAGAAAATTCCCAACGACAAGTAGAGCTGAAAAGAGGACACTTCGTGAAAGTGGAATGGCGCGACCGTGCCCTTAAAGGGCGCTACCATGCCAGGAAGATGGTGCCTCCAGTGGCGCTGCCGCGCTACACTGTTTCCATACGTGGAGTTCAAGTTTAATTTCAGGAAGTCGGCAAAGAGTCTAAGGAGTGGCGTGACCGCGCCAGTTCTACAACATAAAGTGGCGCGACCGCGCCATGAAGAATCCTTCCTCGTATAGGACCCGAAGGCCGTGCTCCAGACTTACACAAAATTTTTGTTCCAGTGGCGCGACCGCGCCAAAACAAAGAACAATTCGGCGCGACCGCGCCGCTGACTCAGCTTCGTGACTTGCGAAAATCTTGGGATTCTGACTACCAATCAAGCCCAGACTTGGAAGAAGAAGTCTTAATTGGTTAAGGAAGGTATCCACGAAGATTCAATGATATATTTCCAGAGTCCAGGTGCATTGAATGGTCAAGAAGAGAGGTCCAAGACAAAGAAGGAAACTGCTGCCATAAAAGGAAAGTACAAGTCCGAGATTGAAGAGGCCATATCTGGAGATCTCGACTTCCAATTGGATCCAAATTTGGACCACAGATTCCTGAAAGGATTGAGAATCATGACACGGAAAATCAGGCCAATCCAATTCGGGTTTGTGGAGTTTTATAGTTTCAAAGTGGTGGACCCTGTGCTGGAATTGGCTGCAGAAGCAGTTCAACTTCTCAAGTGATATCTCAAGTTTCCCAACTCAGAATGACTTAAAATTTCGTACACAAGTCAAGGACTATGTGAGGAATGTTTGGATGAAAGTTCAGAAAATTATGAGATCGGTAAGTCACAATTCATACCCCTGGACAGAGGCTAAAATTACAAGTTCTGGGCAGAGTTTCAGCTATGAAAGGGTGTCCGAGGCAAAGCACATGCATCCTGTTTTTGAGTTCCAATTTCACTTTTTAGTTTGTTTTTCTTATTCTTATAGTTAGTGTGGAGTTGAGAGAAAGTCCATAGGGAGTCTTGCACGAACTCTTGGTACTTTAGAGAGGAGGAGGGAAGAGATTGTAACCCTAGGCAAGAGAGGAAGCTAAGGGCAGTCCTGAAAGGGGGTTTTCTGTACTTGTTTTCTTTTCATGCTCATGGCTGTGATTGAATTATCTTTGTGTGTTTATTTTATTAGCATGGAGTAGTCTCTCTTTGTTGGGGAAGTCATGAACTCCTAGTTGTTTATGTTTAAGTTCTGATTTCTATAGCAATAAAGTACTCTGCTTTTGTTTTAGAATTTGTATTTCATTGCTTATTGCTAATCTAAATTGATATCTGAAGTTTAATGAGGTACGAATGAGAAGTTAAATTTTAGTAAAGATTTGGGTTAGTTGTATGATTCTTGGTTTTCTAAAACAACTCGCTTTTAAACTTGATTGTTCCGATTTCGAAGGAGACTAGTGAGAGGCGATGTGAGTTGTTAAACTCTTGTTCTGAATAAGAGAGTAAATTTTTAGTTTTTATATTTATGCACTTAGGACTTGAATGTTCCGGTTTAGAAGGAGTTCAAAGACTAAGTGGGAGTTATTTCTTGTATATGGGTAACCGGGTTTTCAAAAGCTAAGTCAAGGTAAGGGTACTTGAGTTATAAAATCAGAACTTTGCATGTCAACAACTAGGAGGGATTGACAGTCTTCCCCAACATCTCATCTTCATAAGTTTTTCTAAAAGTTTTCAAAATCTGTTTCCTTTTACAGTTTTCACAAAACCCAAATTTTGTTCACCTCAATCAATAGGAAAATTTTTGCTTAGATTAGGCTCTCATCAAGGTCCCTGTGGATTGATATCTGGACTCTCAAAGTCTATATTACTTGCTGACCTAGTGCACTTGCTAGATACCCAACAGTATGGTCCAATCAGGAGCAACAACAATGTGTGCTGAAATCAGTTTTTCTTTTAGGAGTTTAAAGGCATGCAAACAATCATCATCAAAATTGAATTTAACATCTTTCATGAGCAGATTCGATAATGGTTTTGCAATTTTTGAAAAATCCTTGATAAACCTCCTATAAAAACCTGCAAGTCCTAGGAAAATCCTTATGCCCTTTATGTTTGTAGGTGGAGGTAATTTTTCAATCACCTCTACCTTTGCCCTATCAACCTCAATGTGACCCAACACAATCCCTTCCTTCACCATAAAATGACACTTTTCCCAATTCAGTACCAGATTGCTCTCTTCACATCTTGCTAGGACCAGATCTAAATTTTTCAAACATGTTTCAAAAGTCAGTCCATATAGAGTGAAATCATCCATAAAAATTTCCATAAAGTTTTCAATAAAATCATGAAAAATAGCAATCATGCATCGTTGAAAAGTGGCTGGTGCATTACATAAGCCAAAAGGCATTCTCCTATATGCAAAAGTCCCATATGGGTAGGTAAAAGTGGTTTTATCTTGGTCCTCTGGGGCAATGGGAATTTGAAAATACCCGGAATAGCCATCAAGAAAGCAATAAAATTTGTTACCTGCCAATCTTTCAAGCATTTGGTCAATGAAGTGTAATGGGAAATGGTCCTTTCTAGTTGCTGAATTTAATTTTCTGTAGTCAATACAGACTCTCCATCCAATCACCATCCTAGTGGGTATTAACTCATCATCTGAATTTTTTATTACTGTTATTCCACCCTTTTTAGGCACTACTTGGACAGGACTGACCCATTTGCTATCTGAAATTGGATAGATAATACCTGCATCTAGCTACTTTACCAGTTCCTTCTTGACCACTTCTTGCAAGGTTGGATTTAGCCTTCTTTGAGGTTGAATTGTTGGCTTGAAGGAGTCCTCCATCAGAATTTTGTGCATGGATGTGGTTGGGCTGATTCCTTTGATATCTGAGATTGTTCACCCAATTGCCTTCTTATGCTTGCTCAGCACCTCGATCAAGAGTTTTTCCTCCCTGACATTCAAACAAGAAGAGATGATTACTGGTTTTGCATTTTCTTCAAGAAAAATATATTTCAAAGAACTTGGCAAAGGTTTGAGTTCAAGTTTAGATGGGTCTTTGATTTCAGCCCCTTCGTCCTCTTCTTTGTTTCCTTCAGCCTCCAATTGTGCTACTTCTTGCTGCATGAGGGGATCATCATCTTCCTTGGTGCATGATTGAGTTAAACACCTTTCCAAGCTATCCTTCATCATGACCTCTTGTTGGGCATGTTCTGCACATTCATCAATCACATCAATAAAGTAACATGTATCATCACATAAATTTGAAGGACTTTTAATTGCTTGTTTAATGTCAAACACAATTTCTTCATCATTTAATCGAAAAGTTAATTTTCCCTGTTTGACATCAATTAGTGCAGCTGCAGTGGCTAAGAATGGTCTCCCAAGAATCAGTGGTAATTCCTAATCCACCTCCATGTCAGCACCACAAAATCATAGGGGTAGATGAATTTTCTAATTTTGACCAGCACGTCCTCAGTCAGTCCATTAGGTTTTTTGGTTGATCTATCAGCAAATTGGAGCATGATATTTGTCTCCTTAAGCTCTCCACGATTTAGTTTCCTGCAAATGAATAAAGGCATCAGATTTATGCTTGCTCCTAGATCACATAGCACCTTGTTAAACTTGAAATTGCCGAATTCGCAAGGTATAGTGAAACTCCCTGGATCTTTAAGCTTGGTAGGCAATTGATTCTTTAATATTGCACTACAATTTTCTGTTAGCATCACTTTCCCTTGCTCCTCAATTTTTCTCTTTCTTGAAAGCACCTCCTTGAGAAACTTTGCATATTGGGGCATCTGCATTAGAGCTTTTACAAAATGAATGTTTATTTCCAGCCTCTTAAAAATATCAATGAACTTTGAAAATTTGTCTTCTAACTTATCCTTTTTAGCTTTCTCCGGATATGGCAATGTATCCACATTTATTTGATCATTGGAAAGAAATTTAGAGGACTTACCTTTTTCCTTGTGTTGTCTATTTACCTCTTTCTCTTCACTTTGTTCTTCTCTTTCCTTGTCTTGTTGCTGATTTGCTTTGTTCTCCTCCTCCTGAGGTTGCTTTTACTCTTCTAAGACCTTCCCGCTTCTTAAAGTGATGGCTTTGATCTGTTCTTTAGGGTTAGTCTCAGAATTACTAAGTAAAGTTCCTTTGTACCTACCAGATATAACATTGGCCAACTGTCCCACTTGTATTTCCAAATTCCGGATTGATGCCTCTTTATTTTTTATGGATGCTTCTTGAGCTTGAAACCTGGAATCAGTCCGAGCATCTCTTATCTCTTGATTTGTTAGAAATTTTGAAAAAATGTCCTCAAAGCTGGCTTTTTGTTCCTGTTCTTGCGCTGCTCTTTGGAAACCAGGTGGTGGTCTTGTTTGAGCATTGGGCTGTTGAGTGCTGGTTTGCTGGTTGTTGTTGTTAGACCATGAAAAATTTGGGTGACTCCTCCAGCCAGGATTGTACGTATTGCTGTATGGATCATTGTACCTGCAAAAATTTGAAACATAATTAGCCTGGTCTAAAGAGCTTACAGCTTGAATGTTACCTGCTTGGCATTCATGATTGGGATGTCCTCCTCCACACATGTCACAAATCTGAGCGATCAAGGAGGGGGGTTTGAAATTTTGACAGATATTTGGTTAGAGACTCGACTTGAGCCTGCAATGCTAAAACAAGGTCTACAATATGTATTCCTGCAACTCTCCCTCTTGCACTTCTTTCCACTGGATATTGGTACATGTTAGACGCTATCTCTTCGATTAGTTCATAGACTTCATTCGGGGTCTTTTTATTCATGGTACCACCAGCTGCAGCATCAATTAAACTTCGTGTTGAAACTGTAATTCCATGGTAGAAAGTCTCTATCTGCATCCATAGTGGTATTCCATGATTTGGGCATTTTTTGAGCAGCTCCTTGAATCTTTCCCATGCTTCACAAAGTTGTTCATCATGTTCCTGCATGAAAGTTGAAATAGCATTACGTAACTTAATTGTTTTGGCAGGTGGAAAATACTTACGAAGGAACTTCCTTTGTAGCTCATCCCATGTGCGAATTGACTCAGGGGGCAGGGTGTGATACCAAATTTTTGCTCTATCCCTTAGAGTAAAAGGGAACAATCTCAACCAAACAGCTTCGTTAGTTACATCCTTAAATCTGAAAGTATCACAAATTTCAAGAAATTTTTTAATATGT
Organism: Aristolochia fimbriata; assembly: GCA_019845555.1. Lineage (NCBI taxonomy): Eukaryota > Viridiplantae > Streptophyta > Magnoliopsida > Piperales > Aristolochiaceae > Aristolochia > Aristolochia fimbriata. The sequence goes on from CM034081.1 coordinate 11,469,945, forward strand.
TCATTAGGATCCTCATTAGACAAACCTCCAAATTGGTAATTGTTCTGAATTATTGACAGCATTTGAGGCTTGATCTCGAAGTTGCTTGGGACTTAAGGTCTCACAATGGCTGATCTTTGAGCATTGGGGTTGGATTGCACATAATGCTCCATTGTCTTCTCAGCCCCTTCTTCTTGGTGTTGATCCTCCATTGCTGACTGTCCTCTTCTCCTCCGGTTAAGGAGTGATCTTTCAGGTTCCGGATCTGGTTCAGCTAGTGGTTCTCCACCAGACCTTGTTTTCATGCACGAACACGGTTCAACCTGAAAAATAGAATATAAAAATTAGACTCAATCAACAAAATAAAATTCACTTAAACTTACTCTCAATTCAATGGTCCCCGGAAACGGCACCAAAAACTTGTTGGGTGTCTAGCAAGTGCACTAGGTCAGCAAGTAATATAGACTTCAAGAGTCCAGATATCGATCCCACAGGGACCTTGATGAGAGCCTAATCTAAGTAAAAATTTTCCTATTGATTGAGGTGAAGAAAATTTGGATTTTTGTTGAAAACTGGAAAGAAAAACAGAATTTGAAACTTTTGGAAAAACTTATGAAGATGAGGTGTTGGGGAAATGTGTCAATTCCTCCTAGTTGTTAATATGCAGAATTCTGATTTTATTGCTCAAGTATCCTTACCTTGACTTAGCTTTTGAAAACCTGGTTACCCATATACAGGAAATAACTTTCACCTAATCTCTGAACTCCATCACAATCCAGAAACATTCAGATCCTAGGTGCATAAATATAAAAGCTTGAAGATCAACTCTTATTCAAAACAAAAGTGTTTAATGAGTCAAATTGCTTTCCACTAATCTCCATCACAATCCGGAAACAACTAGTGAGAAAAACAAGTTAACTTTCACTCATTCTTTGAACTCCATCACAATTCGGAAACATTCAAATCTTAAGTGCATAAATATCAACTCTCTCATTCAGAACAAGGGTTATAAAAAGTTGCATCACTTTTCCACTAGTCTCCATCACAATCCGGAAACAACTAATTAGAAAAGCGAGTTGTTTTAGAAAACAAAGAATCATATGACTAACCCAAATCTCTACTGAACCTTAACTTCTCTATTCGAACCTCGTTAAACTTCAATTATCGATTCGGGTTAGAAACAAGCAGTAAGCACAATTTCTAAACAAAAGTAAGATGCTTTATTGCAATAGAATTCAGAATTCAAACATATAAAAAACTAGGAGTTCATGACTTCCCCAACAAAGAGAGACTACTCCATGCTAATAAAACAAACACTGAAAGAGGAATTGATTACAGCCATGAAAACAAGAAGAAAACAAAGTAAAAAAAAAAAACCCCTTTTGAGGACTGCCCTTCGCTTCAACTACTCCTTGACTGAGATATCTTCCTTCTCTCTCTCTCTCTCAACTCCACACTAACTAAAAGAACACGAAATTAAACTAAAAACAAGATTTAGAACTCTAGAAAACTGGATGATTGTGCTTTGCCTCGGACCTCCTTTTATAGCTGAAGCTCTGCCCAGAACTTGTAATCTTAGCCTCTGTCTAGGGGTATGAATTGTGACTTCCAGACCTCAGAATTTTCTGAAATTACATCCTAACCATACTTGAATAATCCAATTCCAGTCTTCCTTCTCTCTCTAAAGTACCAAGATGTCGTGCAAGATTTCCTCTGGACTTTCTCTTCTCTCTAAACTAACTACAAAATTAATAAAAACAAACTAAGAACTGGAATTGGAACACAAAAACTGGATGATTGTGCTTTGCCTCGGACCTCCTTTTATAGCTGAAGCTCTGCCCAGAACTTGTAATTTTAGCCTCTGTCTAGGGGTATGAATTATGACTTCCCGACCTCAGAATTTGCTGATATTACTTCCAAACCTTCCTTACATAGTCCTTGACTTGTGTACAAAATTTGAAGTCATTCTGAGCTGGGAAACTTGAGATATCACCTTGAGAAGTGAACTGCTTCTGCAGCCAATTCCAGCACTGGGTCCACCACTTTGAAACTATAAAACTCCACAAACCCTACTTGGATTGGCCTGATTTTCCGTGTCATGATTGTCAATCCGCTCAGGAAGCTGTGGTCTAAATTTGGTTCCAATTGGAAGTCGGGATCTCCAGATATGGCCTCTTCAATCTCGGACTTGTACTTTCCTTTTATGGCAGCAGTTTCCTTCTTTGTCTTGGACTTCTCTTCTTGACCATTCAATGCACCTAGACTCTGGAAATATATCATAAAATCTTCTTGGATACCTTCCTTAGCCAATCAGGACTTCTTCTTCCCAGTCTGGGCTTGATTGATAGTTAGAATCCTGAGATTTCCGCAAGTCACGAAGCAGATTTCGCGGCGCGGTCGCACCGAATTGTTCTTTGTTTTGGCGCAGTCGCGCCACTGGAGCAAAAATTTTGTCTAAGTCTGGAGCACGGCCTTTGGGTCCTAAATGAGGATGGATTCTTCATGGCGCGATCGCGCCACTTTATGCTGTCAAACTGGCACGGTCACGCCACTCAGACGCTTTGCCAACTTCCCAAAATAGAACTTGGCTTCTTTGTAAGGAAAAAGTGCAGCGCGGCAGCGACAAAGGATGCACCATCTTCCTGGCGCGGTAGCGCCCTTTGAGGGCGCGGTCGCGCCATTTCACATTCACGAAGCTGTTGGGAATTGTCTGGATTTCTTTGGATTTTTGAACATTTTCCCGGCGCGGTCGCGCCAGAATCGGCGTGGTCGCTCCATTCTCTTTTTTTGCTCTTTTTGCTTCTTTCTGCTTCAATTTCCCACAGAATTCAGATTTTCTTCTTCTATCAGGCACCAGAGACACAAAACATGAATTTGAGTTATATAATTCATTTTCATGCTAATAACTAACTCAAAATGGGAGTTTATGCTCATTAAATCATGCATAAATAAGTGTCTTTTGGACACTTATCAGTAGCCACCCCATACGATGATCAAACCAGTGGTCAAGTAGAAGTGTCCAATAGAGAGCTCAAGAGAATTCTAGAAAAAACTGTTAGCACTTCAAGGAGAGATTGGAAAACCAAGCTAGATGATGCACTATGGGCATATAGGACACCTTTCAAAACCCCAATAGGCATGACCCCCTCTAGGTTGGTTTATGGAAAGGCATGTTATCTCCCCTTAGAATTAGAGTATAAGGCATATTGGGCAACGAAATTTTTGAATTTTGATATCAAGGCTGCGGGAGAGAGTAGACTGCTGCAATTAAATGCACTAGATGAGCTGAGGTACTGGTCCTATGAGAATGCCAAGATGTACAAAGAAAAAATAAAAAAATGGCATGATGAGCACATCTTACCCAAAGAATTTCAACCTGGTCAACTTGTCCTCTTGTTCAATAGCAGACTTAGGTTATTCCTTGGGAAACTTAGATCAAAATGGACTGGTCCCTTTTCAGTGGAGAGAGTGTTAAAATCAGGGGCTGTGAAAATAAGAAATTCAAAAGACCAATCCACCTTCATTGTGAATGGCCAAAGGCTGAAAAGATACATCTCCCCTAATTTCAATCAGGAAAGAACCTTCACAATCCTATCTCACTAGAAAAGAGTCATAAAGTCAAGCTGAGACTATAAAACCAAACTCTTTTGCTTGTTTTTAGAATAGGATTGCATTGTCATTACATAGCATTGTGTATGAAATTTTTGAATTCTTAGGACTTGCATGATTAGTTGATTGATTTTGCATGATTAGGATAGACTTAGACTAGAAAGAGTTTTTACTTTTTCATAAAACTGAAAACAAAAATAAAAATTTACAAAATAAAAAGCCAAAAATTCTTTTGCAAGTGGCGCTACCGCGCCAATTATTGGCGCAGCCACGCCAATCAGAAAAACAATTCTGTGCTTACTGTCTGCTTTCGTTCCTCCTCTGGGAAAATATGCTTTGGTGTCTATGTATTTGATGACTTAGAGTGATTTTGTATGAAATGATCATTAATATGTACTCAATCTCCAATCATATTGATGACATGATATTTGCACTCTCACTAAGTGTCCCAAAGCATGATTTCCCCAATGAAAATGTGTGCTTACTGATTCAGCATCTATATCTAACTGTTCAAATCTTGTTCAAAGTGAAAATTTGCAAAAACACATTCAGGATGCTGGAATATGAAGTTCCAACTTGGCGCGTCCACGCCAATTTTTGGCGCTACCACGCCACTGCCTCATTGAGAGATAACCGACCCAGAGTCCAGAAAAGGAAATTTCCACTGCATTGCAATCAAAGAGAAGCCCCATTCCACTACAGGCACACCCAGACTGATCAGGGAAGTATTCATCCTACTTCTTATCTCTTTTTTATTATGCTTTGAGGACAAAGCATGTTTTTAAGTTTGGGCTGGTATGTTCTTTCTTTATGCTTTCAAAAATCTCTGATTTCAAAAAATTTTCACCAGAAACAGACCCTATTTTGGGGAAACATCAGTGGAAACCCTGAGAAAAGAGAAAAGCATGATTCACTTTTTGGAGAAATATCTATTTCAATCTGTTTAGTCTTAATAGGAGGAGAATTCTCTTTAAAAAAATAAAAAAATAAATTTTGGAAAAAGTATAAGTGAGCAAGTGGATGTAAACCACTAGAACCAACCTGAGGAAAGCTTGAGGCAAAACAGAGAAAGATTTCCAAATATCCTGAAGTGATTTAGGCACTTATTTTCAAATCGTTTGAGCCTTTGCAAGCCACCCACTTTAATGCATAAGATGCATCACTTTTTGTCAAACACCTTGAGCCAACAAGATCCCTGTTTTGTTTCAAAATCCCACATTACATGAACGAGCCTTTGTGAAAAACCAACTTGTTTCTTAATGACCTATATCTCTCCAATTTATTGAAGTGTTCTATTTAAATGAGCATGGACAAAAATTTGAAGATATAAGGAGGGATGAAAGAAAGGTATTGAGGTGTTTTGAAATAAGAGGGACAAGATGAAAGGCTAAGTTAGGAGAAAGGCCACCTTGTGTGAGCACCGGGTCTCGGGCCTCAGCAAGCTTAGGAACTCTGAGTCAGCCGGCAAGGTAAGCTGGACTCCAGACAAAGCCAAAAGGTTGTGGGTTAGTTAGGAGAAAGGCCACCTCGTGTGTGCATCGGGTCTCGGGCCTCAGCAAGCTTAGGGACTCTGAGTCAACCGGCGAGGTAAGCTAGACTCTGAACAAACCCAAGAAAAAGGATATATGTGAAGGGAGGAAGAAGAAAATAAAATGGGATCAATGCGAGAAAAAAGTTTGGGGTGCAAAAATTTGGAGAAAAATCATAAAAACTCATGCTCAGAAGTAATGGAACATGGATATGAGGAGGAGGATAAACCCAATTCTTACAACTTTCATCATACCCATTACCCATGCCCCATTACAACCTAGAAAAGACCTATTAATCAGAATTATGGAGTTCTTCAGGTTAGTGGAGAGTAGACTGAGGGTTGGCATATGGTATTTACTGAGACTTCTTGCTTGTATGAGGAAAATGATCTCAGAAAAATTAAAGAAAAATTTGAATTCTGTTTTGATTTAAGCAAGGAGAATCATCATTAGGAAAGAAGTGAATCATCCAGGCTGAAACTTATAAAAGGGAATACCACTGATCTTTTCTCAACCTATGCATACCTATCAGGTTATTTATTTCAGAGCTTGCTCGAGGACGAGCAAAGATTTAAGTTTGGGGTTATGATAAGTATCTAAAAGACATTATCTTTGGGCATAGAAATTGATTGAAAAACTTAATTCTGAGTTAATTCCGAGCATAAAATCAACATATATGACTCAATTTTATGTTTTATGCCTCAGGTACCCAGTGGAAGAAGAAAAACGGGATTTGGAGCAAAAACAAAAGAAAAATGAGCAAAAGAGGCCAAAAGGAAGAATGACGCCCCCGCGCCAGAATCGGCGCGACCGCGCCCGTTAAATGCGCGAAAATTTGAATTAATGAGGAAAAATGTGCAACAACCTAACGGTCATGAAAGCCAATGGTTGGGGAATGTGAATTGGCGTGACAACGCCAATGGTGGGCGCGACCGCGCCAAAGGAGGGCGCGACCGCGCCAGAATTTGGTGCTACCTCGGAGGGAGAACGCGCCAAAGTGCTGCTGAAGAAGGAAAGAAGACTTGCCGATCGGGGAGCAGATAAAAGGCCAAGTTGTGGCGTGCCCGCGCCATTTTTACTACAAATTCGGCGCGACCGCGCCGATGACTCAGCAACAGCAAATCACAAAAATCTCGGGATCCTGACATCAAATCGAGTCCAAACTTGGGAGAAGGAGTCCTAAGTGACTAAGGAAGGTATCCACGAAGATCTTAAGGTAATGTGTTCGAGTCTAGGTGCATTGAATGATAAAAAAGAAGTAGTTCAATCCAAAATAGGAAACTGCTGCCCAAAAGAAGAAGATAAATTCGAAATTTGTGAAGAGCATACATGGAGTTTCCGAATTCCAATTGAAGCCAAACTTGGAACGAAGATTCCTGGTGCTACTGAGGATCATGTCAAGGAAATTCAGGCCAATACAAGCCGGGCTTCTTGAATTTTACATCTCCAAAGTGGTGGACCCCGTACAGAAATTGGCAGCAGAAATCTTCCAACTTCTCCAGACCATATCTCGAGTTTCCCAACTCAGAATGGATACAAATTTCGTGAGAAAGGAAAGGACTACAGAAGGAAGGTTGGGATGTAATTTCATCCAATTCTGACGCCGGGAAGTCACAACTCACACCCCTGGACAGAGGTTAAAATTACAAGGTCTGGACAGAACTTCAAGTATAAATAGGGATCCGAGGCAGCATAAGGCATTCCGTTTTGTATTCAACATTCAGCTTTTGAGTTTATTTTGAGCTTTGTATTCAGTTTTGCTTTCTAGTTTAGTTTAGAGAGAGATGAAAGGTCCAGAGGGAGTTCACACGAACTCTGGTCACCTTGAGGAAGAAAGGTGGAGCAACAAGCTAAGGAGCAAGAGTGGTTAAGGGAAGCCTTTCCAAGGGAGTGTTCTTTACGTAGTCTTTCTTATTTCATGGCTGTTGTACAAACCTTGTTGTGTACTTTTAATTCTAGCATGGAGTAGTCATTTTCAGTTGGGAGTCCATGACTCCCTAGGCATGTAATGAGATTGATATTTATAATTTAGTTGGTTTTCAGTTAGGTGCATGAATGAGTTCTTCATGTTGTAAATGCTTGATTCATACTTGATGTCTGGCTATGTACTGGTTATAAGGTGACGCTAGGCTTAAGGTGAGATATGGTGATAGGATTTTACAATCTTTATGAGTTTATGCACTAGGTAGATCACTAATCCTTGCGTTAATTCTCGACCTTAAAGTAATACCCTGTTGGATTAGTTGATCTGCCTATGACATAAGAGCTTCATGTTTATCTTGTCAAGTAGAGTAGATTATGCCAGTTAGTTTGCTCTAGGAGATAGAAAAAGGTGATGCCGATGCGAATTGTAGCCATGGTTTTATAAGCTCGTCAGAAACTGATTTACAAAACCATTTTTCATTCAATCTCAGAAGTGTCTAGGGAGGGAATTGGATTCCCAACGCCTTCTCCCATCATTGAAATTCCTCAAAGCCCTTCTCTTAACTGTTTTTAAGTACTTGTTTAGTATAGCTCTTATCTTTCAAATCAGATTCCTCAAACTTTAGATTTTTATCCATAAAGCAATTAACTACTGGCTTGGTCCTTGTGGGACGATATTCAGACTTGCATAAAGTCTATATTACATTGATTAGTCCTCTTGCTAGTGATTAGCTAGGATCGCATCAAGTTTTTGGCGCCGTTGCCGAGGACCAAAGTTTCTAGTAGTAATTGCACAAAGTTTAAAAATTTAGAGATTTGAGTTTTTGTTTTTTTTATTTTGCTGGAGGTTTATGACCAGATCTCGAGGGAACCCATCCCAAGAGATTGATTCAGAACCTGAAAGGACTTTGAGGCAAAGGCTGAAGGAAAATCAAAACCAGAGCACTCCCAAGGACCAAGAAGCCATGGAGAACATTGAAGCCACTCTTGACGAGCAAGCACTAAGACCAAGGAGGACCATGGAGGATTTTGTCACACAAAGCCCAAATACAAACAGGACAAGTATCATCACTCCCACTATTCAAGCCAATAATTTTGATTTTAAACCTCAGCTACTTCTTATGTTGCAGACTCATTATCAGTTTAGTGGGTTGGCTAATGAAGATCCTAATGACCATCTTGAAAGATTCCTGGATTTGTGTGCTACGTTTAAGTATAATGGTGTGTCAGATGATGCAGCCAGATTGAGGCTTTTAAAGTTCACATTGGGAGGATGAGCTAAGACATGGCTGAACACTTTACCAGCCGGTTCTATAGCCACTTGGGAAGACCTGCAGAAAAAATTCCTAAGTAAGTATTTTCCACCAGCAAAGACTATCAAATTAAGGAATGAAATCTTTCAATTCTTGCAGGAACCAAAAGAGCACCTTTCAGAGGCATGAGAGAGGTTCAACGGACTTCTCAAAAGATGCCCAAATCACAAGATAGAACTCTGGAGCCAGATTGAAATCTCCTACAATGGGCTGAACATCAACACCAGAAGCATGATAGATGCTGCAGCAGGTGGATCAATCAAGAAGAGGTTCATGAATTAATAGAGGAGATGACAGCCAACATGTATCAATACCCGATGGAGAGATCAAGCAAGAAGGCTGCTGGAATTTACAAACTGAACTCCTCAACAGCCACACAAGCACAATTAGAAGCACTTCAGCAACAATTTGGAAATTTCCAGCAATAATCAAACACTGTGGTAGCCTCAATTTGCGGAATATGTGGAGGAGGACATGCTGATTTTGATTGCCAAGGTAATGTATATGCTTTAAATTCCATGCTTGAACAAACTAACTTTGTTGGAAATTCTCGCAGGATGGATCCATACAACAACACATACAACCCCGGCTGGAAAAACCATCCAAACTTCTCCTGGAATAATGCAAATCAAGCAAGGCAGCACCCTCCTGGATTCAAACCACCACAAGCCAATGCACAACAAAAGGAGGAGCCACAACGGGAGGAAGATAGTAAACTGATCTAAGCAATATATGCTGAACTTCAGTCAATGAAAACACTGCAAACCGACGTCCAGTCAATTAAGCAATCAGTAACACTCCTGACCACTCAAGTGAATCAACTTAACAGAGATATGTATGAGAGGCCGAGATGCGCTCTACCTAGCAACTCAGAAATAAACCCTAAAGCGCAAGTCAAGGCCATAACACTTAGGAGTGGGAAGGCCCTAGAGGAGCACCAACCACAAGAACAACCAACCATGGAGGCAGAGAAAATTCAGAAAGGAGAAGAAGAGAAAGAAAAGGAAAAGGTAAGTCCACCATCTTCTCCAAGGAGAAAAAAATGTAAGGATGCACTTCCTATCACTGATATTGATATAAGACATCTTCCTTATCCAAGTAGAGCTAAATTTGACATTCTCGAAAGTAGCTTTGCTAGATTTCTAGAAACCTTTTAGAAATTGCAGATTAACATTCCACTTCTGGAAGCATTGAGGCAAATACCTCTTTATGGCAAGTTTCTTAAAAAAGTCCTATCCAGAAAAAGGAAGATAGAGGAGAAGGGAACAGTAGTGCTGAATGAGAATTGCAGTGCAATCTTGAAGAATGAGCTGCCAACGAAATTAAAGGATCCAGAGAGTTTTACAATACCTTGTGAAATTGGTTCAAATAAATTTGCAAATGCTTTATGTGATTTAGGGGCAGGTGTTAATTTAATGTCATTGTCCCTTTGAGGGTATTTAAAACTTGGAGAACCTCAAGAGACGAGAATCACTCTTCAATTTGCAGATAGATCAACCAAGATACCAGAAGGAGTAATGGAGGATGTGTTGGTAAAAATCCAAGATTTCATATAGCCTTGCGATTTTATAGTTTTAGACATGGAAGTAGACAAGAACCTGCCTATAATTCTTGGCAGGCCATTCTTGGCTACTGCTGGTACTATAATTGATTGCAAACAAGGAAATCTGACTTTAAGGCTTAATAATGACACAATCAGTTTTAATATAAAAGAAGTCATGAAACAACCAGCCATTCCACATGATGATTTCTATTTGAGCATTGATGTGATTGAATCTTGTATAGCAGAAATTGAAGAAGAAGAGAGGATTGAAGCAATAGAAGAAGGAGGCCTGATCCATTTAGAGAATGAAGATCCCATTATAAGAGGAGAATTTGGTGAACTGAAGGCTGAAAGCAAGGAGGAGTTGGAAGCAGAAATAAAGGAACAAGGAACTCCAGAAGCTCCCAAACCTGAACTCAAACCTCTTCCTAGCAATTTAAAATATGTTTTTCTTGAAAAGAATGATAAACCAGTAATTATTTCTTCGTGTTTGACAGGTTTGAAGAAGGAAATTCTAATTGAGGTGCTGTCCAAACACAAGAAGGCAATAGGCTGGTCATTATCAGACATTGAAGGAATCAGCCCCAAAATTTGCACACACCGAATTTTGATGGAGGACAATTACAAGCCCTGCATCCAACCACAAAGAAGGCTCAACCCCACATTGCAAGAGGTAGTGAAAAAGGAGGTGATTAAACTCTTGGACGCAGGTATTATCTATCCTATTTCCGATAGTGCATGGGTAAGTCCAGTTCAAGTTGTTCCTAAAAAGGGGGGTACTACTGTGATTCATAATGAGAATAATGAACTGATCCCCACTAGGACAGTTACAGGTTGGAGGGTATGTATCGACTATAGGAAATTAAATGCAGCCACTAAGAAAGATCATTTTCTGTTACCATTCATTGATCAAATGCTTGAAAGGCTTGCTGGAAAACAGTTTTATTACTTCCTGGATGGATATTCAGGATATTTTCAGATACCTATAGCACCTGAAGACCAGGAAAAGACCACCTTCACTTGCCCTTATGGCACCTTTGCATATAGGAGAATGCCCTTTGGCTGGTGCAATGCACCAACCACTTTTCAAAGATGCATGATGGCTTTATTCCATGATATGATAGGGAAGATGATGGAAATTTTTATGGATGATTTTATAATTTATGGACTAACATTTGAAACATGTTTGCAGCACTTAGAACTTGTCCTCAAAAGGTGTGAAGAAAAGAAGCTAGTCCTAAATTGGGAAAAATGCCACTTCATGGTAAGAGAGGGGATTGTGCTTGGACATAAAATCTCAGAAAAGGGGATTGAGGTAGACAAGGCAAAAATTGAAGTGATTGAAAAGCTACCTCCACCCACTTCAGTCAAGGGTATTAGAAGTTTTTTAGGCCATACAGGTTTTTACAGAAGGTTTATAAAATATTTTTCCAAAGTTGCAAAACCTTTGTCAAATCTGCTTTCAAAAGATGTGAAATTTGATTTCAATAATGAATGTTTGCATGCTTTTAATCTTTTGAAACAAAAATTGATCTCTGCACCCATCATTGTGTCACCTGATGGGAACCTACCTTTTGAACTCATGTGTGATGCAAGTGATTTTGCTTTAGGGGCAGCTATTGGCCAAAGAAAAAAAAATGTTTTCCACACCATTTCATATGCTAGTCACAAACTCACTGGTCCTCAATTGAATTACACCACTACTGAGAAAGAGCTTATGGCTGTGGTTTTTGCATTTGAGAAATTCAGATCATATCTCATTGGTTCCAAGGTTATTGTATGGACTCACCATGCAGCACTTAGATACTTATTTGCAAAGAAGGATTCCAAACCAAGGCTGATCAGATGGATCCTTCTTCTTCAAGAATTTGATATTGAAATCAAGGACAAGAAAGGTGCTGAAAATATGGTGGCAGATCACCTGTCAAGGCTGGAGGCAGAAAATAAAGATGGGGAAGTTTCATAACTCTTTCCAGATGAGATGATTTGCCAGGTAAGTACTTCAAAGGTACCATGGTATGCTGATATTGCTAATTTTGTTTGCAGCAAATGGATACCAAAGCACTTCACTTACCAGCAAAGGAAGAAACTGATGGCAGACTTAAAGCACTACTACTGGGAGGATCCTTTTCTCTACAAAATATGCCCAGATCAAGTCATCAGAAGGTGTGTGAAAGAGGAAGAAGCCACACTCATTCTCAGCCACTGCCATGACAAGGAGGTTGGTGGACATCACAGTGCAAACCGAACAGCAGCCAAGGTATTGCAATCTGGATTCTTTTGGCCAGCACTTTTCAGAGATGCAAAGAGGTATGTCCAATCATGTGATCGGTGCCAACGAACAGGTAATATCTCTAGAAGGAATGAAATGCCTTTAAATAACATTCTGGAATGTGAATGCTTCAATGTTTGGGGTATTGATTTCATGGGTCCCTTTCCACCTCCTTTTGGGTATGAGTACATTCTGGTGGCAGTGGATTATGTAACCAGATGGGTAGAGGCCATTGCAACTAGAACTAATGATGCCAAGGTTGTCATTGAAGTTTTGAAAGAGAATATTTTTTGTCGATTTGGCACCCCTAGAGATGTCATCAGTGATGGGGGAAAGCATTTTTGTAACACTTCTTTCAAAAAAATTTTGAAAAAATATGGAGTCACCCACAAAGTAGCCATCCCAAACCATGCTCAAACCAGTGGTCAAGTAGAAGTGTCCAATAGAGAGCTCAAGAGAATTCTGGAAAAAACTGCTAGCACTTCAAGGAGAGATTGGAAAACCAAGCTAGATGATGCACTATGGGCATATAGGACAGCTTTCAAAACCCCAATAGGCATGACCCCCTCTAGGTTGGTTTATGGAAATGCATGTCATCTCCCCTTGGAATTAGAGTATAAGGCATATTGGGCAACCAAATTTTTGAATTTTGATATCAATGCTGCTGGAGAGAGTAGACTGCTGCAATTAAATGCACTAGATGAGCTGAGGTATTGGTCCTATGAGAATGCCAAGATGTACAAAGAAAAAACAAAAAAATGGCATGATGAGCACTTCTTACCCAAAAAAATGGCATGATGAGCACATATTCCCTGGGAAACTTAGATCAAAATGGACTGGTCCCTTTTCAGTGTAGAGAGAGTTAAAATCAAGGGCTATGGAAATAAGAAATTCAAAAGACCAATCCACCTTCATTGTGAATGGCCAAAGGCTGATAAGATACATCTCCTCTGATTTCAATCAGGAAAGAACCTTCACAATCCTATCTGACTAGAAAAGAGTCACAAAGTCGAGTTGGGACTATAAAACAGAACTTTTTTGCTTGTTTTTAGAATAGGATTGCATTGTCATTACATAGCATTGTGTATGAAATTTTTGAATTCTTAGGACTTGCATGATTAGTTGATTGATTTTGCATGATTAGGATAGACTTAGACTAGAAAGAGTTTTTACTTTTTCATAAAACCAAAAACAAAAGTAAAAATTTACAAAATTAAAAACCAAAAATTCTTTTGCAGCTGGCGCTACTGCGCCAATTATTGGCGTAGCCGCGCCAATCAGGAAAACAATTCTGAGCTTACTGTCTGCTTTCGTTCCTCCTCTGGGAAAATATGCTTTGGTGTCTATATATTTGATGACTTAGTGTGATTTTGTATGAAATGATCATTAATATGTACTCAATCTCCATTCATATTGATGACATGATATTTGCACTCTCACTATTGTCCCAAAGCATGATTTCCCCAATGAAAATGTGTGCTTACTGATTCAGCATCTATATCTAACTGTTCAAATCTTGTTCAAAGTGGAAATTTGCAAAAACACATTCAGGATGCTGGAATATGAAGTTCCAACTTGGCGCGTCCACGCCAATTTTTGGCGCTACCGCGCCACTGCCTCATTGAGAGATAACCGACCCAGAGTCAGGAAAAGGAGATTTCCACTGCATTGCAATCAAAGAGAAGCCCCTTTCCACTTCAGGCACACCCAGACTGATCAGGGAAGTATTCATCCTACTTCTTATCTCTTTTTTATTATGCTTTGAGGACAAAGCATGTTTTTAAGTTTGGGCTGGGATGTTCTTTCTTTATGCTTTCAAAAATCTCTGATTTCAAAAAATTTTCACCAGAAACAGACCCTATTTTGGGGAAACATCAGTGGAAACCCTAAGAAAAGAGAAAAGCATGATTCACTTTCTGGAGAAATATCTATTTCAATCTGCTTAGTCTTAATAGGAGGAGAATTCTCTTTAAAAAAATAAAAAAATAATTTTTGGAAAAAGTATAAGTGAGCAAGTGGATGTAAACCACTAGAACCAACCTGAGGAAAGCTTGAGGCGAAACAGAGAAAGATTTCCAAATATCCTGAAGTGATTTAGGCACTTATTTTCAAATCGTTTGAGCCTTTGCAAGCCACCCACTGTAATGCATAAGATGCATCATTTTTTGTCAAACACCTTGAGCCAACAAGATCCCTGTTTTGTTTCAAAATCCCACATTACATGAACGAGCCTTTGTGAAAACCAACTTGTTTCTTACTGACCTATATCTCTCCAATTTATTGAAGTGTTCTATTTAAATGAGCATGGACAAAAATCTGGAGATATAAGTAGGGATGAAAGAAAGGTATTGAGGTGTTTTGAAAAAAAAGGAACAAGATGAAAGGCTAAGTTAGGAGAAAGGCCACCTTGTGTGAGCACCGGGTCTCGGGCCTCAGCAAGCTTAGCAACTCTGAGTCAACCGGCAAGGTAAGCTGGACTCCAGACAAAGCCAAAAGGTTGTGGGTTAGTTAGGAGAAAGGCCACCTCGTGTGTGCACCGGGTCTCGGGCCTCAGCAAGCTTAGGGACTCTGAGTCAACCGGCGAGGTAAGCTAGACTCTGAACAAACCCAAGAAAAAGGATATATGTGAAGGGAGGAAGAAGAAAATAAAATGGGATCAATGCAAGAAAAAAGTTTGGGGGACAGAAATTTGGAGAAAAATCATAAAAACTCATGCTCAAAAGTAATGGAACATGGATATGAGGAGGAGGATAAACCCAATGCTTACAACTTTCATCATACCCATTACCCATGCCCCGTTACAACCTAGAAAAGACCTACCGATCAGAATTATGGAGAGTAGACTGAAGGTTGGCATATGGTATTTACTGAGACTTCTCACTTGTATGAGGAAAATGATCTTTGAAAAATTAAAGAAAAATTTGAATTCTGTTTTGATTTAAGCAAGGAGAATCATCATTAGGAATGAAGTGAATCATCCATGCTGAAACTTATAAAAGGGAATACCACTGATCTTTTTTCAACCTATGCATACCTATCTGTTTATTTATTTCAGAGCTTTCTCGAGGACGAGCAAAGATTTAAGTTTGGGGTTATGATAAGTATCTAAAAGACACTATCTTTGGGCATAGAAATTGATTGAAAAACCTTATTCTGAGTTAATTCCGAGCATTAAATCAACATATATGACTCAGTTTTACGTTTTATGCCTCAGGTACCCAGTGGAAAAAGAAAAACGGGATTTGGAGCAAAAACAGAAGAAAAATGAGCAAAAGAGGCCAAAAGGAAGAATGGCGCCCCCGCGTTAGAATCGGCGCGACCGCGACCGTTAAATGCACGAAAATTTGAATTAATGACGAAAAATGTCCAACGACCTAACAGTCATGAAAGCCAAAGGTTGGCGAATGCGACCGCGCCAGCAGAGGGCGTGACCGCGCTGGTTGGGGAACGCAGCTGCGCCGGTTGGGGAACGCGGCCGCGCCGGTTGGGGAACGCGGCCCCGCCGGTTGGGGAACGCGGCCGCGCCGGTTGGGGAACGCGGCCGCGCCGGTTGGGGAACGCGGCCGCGCCGGTTGGGGAACGCGGCCGCGCCGGTTGGGGAACGCGGCCGCGCCGGTTGGGGAACGCGGCCGCGCCGGTTGGGGAACGCGGCCGCGCCGGTTGGGGAACGCGGCCGCGCCGGTCGTCGAATGCGATGACCTTGAGACGTCACTAAAGCAAATCTCTTCACTTAACGAGATAGAAGATGACCTCGACTTGGCCATCCGGTGAAGACATGCCTTAATTCGAGTCCTCAACAAACCAGATGAGCTCCAAGCCGAAGTCGAAATGCTGCTCATGAGAAAGCACGACTTGCCGAAGGTCAGGCTAACTCCACCTTATCGAAAGGAGGAAGAAGATGCGCAATCCTCTCCGTAACTGGCAAAGTAGAAGGAAGCGTTCGCCGTCTCATGTCCTCCGTGCATCACATTTCGTGAAGAGGACGCGCAGCTGGGGACGAAGAAGCATAATCGGCCGCTGTTAGTCTCCGGCTACATCAAAGACCACAAAATCAATCGCATTCTCGTTTATTCTGGATCCGCAGTCAACATTCTGCCGATTCGTGCAATGAAGAATGTCGGCCTCTCTGCTGGCGACCTTTCTCCTAGCTCTCTCCTCATTCAAGAACATCTTACAACCTGCTCTTGGGTCGACCGTGGCTTCACGCGAACGGAGTTGTGCCATCAACACTTCATCAGTGCTTCAAGTACAGGGACAATGGCGAGCAAAAGATGGTGTACGCTGATGAAAGCCCGTTCACAGAAGCAGAGGCGGCTGCTCTCACACTCGACGCAGTCACCGAGCTCATCAACTGCGCTGTACGGAATAGCTCGGACGACAACAAATCTGTCGCCTACCACAGGCCTTACACGCAGAGGATCCAAAACATCCCGACGCCAGTCGGTTACCATCCTCCAAAATTCCAGCAGTTCAATGGCGACGGGCACCCAAAACAGCACGTCGCCCACTTCTTTGAAACTTGCAACAAAGCCGGCACCGACGACGACTTGCTGGTCAAGCAATTTGGCCGGTCGTTGAAGGGAAATGCATTCGACTGGTACATCGAGCTGGCCAAGGAGTCAATCGACAGCTGGGAGCAACTAGAGCGAGAATTCCTCAACCGATTTTACAGCACTCGGTGCACCGTCACTCTAGTCGAAATCGCCAACCTAAAACTAAAGAAGGGTGAGAAGGTTGTCGACTACATCATTCGGTGGAGGAACATGAGCTTAATGATAAGTGTCTAAAAGACACTTATTTATGCATGATTTAATGAGCATAAATTCCTAATTTGATTTGATTAAGAGCATGAAAGTGACAAATATAACTCAAATACATGTTTTGTGTGTCAGGTACCTTGTAAAAGAAGAAAATCTAAATTCTGAGGAAAAATGAAGGAAAAAGGGGCAAAATCAAGCAGAAAAGAGAATGGCGCGATCGCGCCGGGAAAATGTTCGAAAATTCAAAGAAATCCAGAAAATTCACAACGGCCAGTAGAGCTGAAAAGATGACACTTCGTGAATGTGAAATGGCGCGACCGTGCCCTCAAAAGGCGCTACCGCGCCAGGAAGATGGCGCCTCCTGTGACGTTGTCGCGTTGAACTGTTTCCATACATGGAGTTCAAGTTTAATTTCGGGAAGTCGGCAAAGAGTCTAAGGATATGGCGACCGCCGCCAGTTCTACAAAGATAAAGTGGCGTGGACCAGCGCCATGAAGAATCCTTCATCATATTGGACCCGAAGGCCGTGCTCCAGACTTAGACAAAATTTCTGCTCCAGCGGCGCGACCGCGCCAAAACAAAGCACAATTCGGCGCGACCGCGCCGCTGACTCTGCTTCGTGACTTGCGGAAATCTCGGGATTCTGACTACCAATCAAGCCCAGACTTGGAAGAAGAAGTCCTAATTGGTTAAGGAAGGTATCCACGAAGATTTTATGATATATTTCCAGAGTCTAGGTGCATTGAATGGTCAAGAAGAGAAGTCCAAGACAAAGAAGGAAACTGCTGCCATAAAAGGAAACTATAAGTACGAGATTGAAGAGGCCATATCTGGAGATCCCGACTTCCAATTGGAAAAAATTTGGACCACAGCTTCCTGAGAGGATTGAGAATCATGACACAGAAAATCAGGCCAATCCAAGTCGGGTTTGTGGAGTTTTATAGTTTCAAAGTGGTGGACCCAATGCTGGAATTGGCAGTAGAAGCAGTTCACTTCTCAAGGTGATATCTCAAGTTTCCCAACTCAGAATGACTTCAAATTTCGTACACAAGTCAAGGACTATGTAAGGAATGTTTGGAAGTAATATCAGCAAATTCAGAGGTCGGGAAGTCACAATTCATACCCCTGGACAGAGGCTAAAATTACAAGTTCTAGGCAGAGATTCAGCTATAAAAGGAGGTCCGAGGCAAAGCACAATCATCTAGTTTTTGAGTTCCAATTCCAGTTCTTAGTTTGTTTTTATTATTTTTGTAGTTAGTTTAGAGAGAATAGAAAGTCCAGAGGAAGTCTTGCATGACATCTTGGTACTTTTGAGAGAGAAGGAAGAGATTTCAGCTAAGGGAGGAGTTGAAGCAAAGGGCAGTCCTTAAGGGGGTTTTTTGTACTTATTTTCTTCTTATTTTGATGGCTGTAATTTAATCCTTTTTGTGTGCTTATTATATTATCAAGGAGTAGTCTCTCTTTGCTGGGGAAGTCATGAGCTCATAGTTGTTTATGTTTAAGTTCTGATTTCTATAGCAATAAAGTACTATGCTTTTGTTTTAGAATCTGTATTCATTGCTTATTGCTAATCAAGATTGATATCTGAAGTTTAATGAGGTACGGATTGAGAAGTTAAATTTCAGTAAAGATTTGGGTTAGTTATATGATTCCTTGTTTTCTAAAACAACTCGCTTTTAAACTAGATTGTTCCGATTTCGAAGGATACTAGTGGAAGGCGATGTGACTTGTGAAAACCCCTGATCATATGAATAGCATGATTCACTTTCTAGAAAAATATATTAGTTCAGATGCTTAGTCTTGAATGGATGAGAATTTTTCTTTAAAAACAGTTTTCGAAAACAAAGTACAAGTGAGCAAGTCGATTTCAATCACTAGAACCAACCTGAGAAAAACTTGAGGCGAAACAGAGAAAGGTTTTCAAAATTCTGAGGTGACTTAGGCACCTGTTTAAAAATCGTTTGAGCCTTTTTCAAAGCCACCCATTTTGATGCACAAGTTGCATCACCTTTTGTCAAACCTCTTGGGCCGAAAAGATCCCTGTTTTGTTTCAATGTCCCATGCTACATGAACCAGCCTTAGTGATAATTAAACTTGTTTCTTACTGACCCTTAATTCTCCAAATTATTGAACTGTTCTATTTGAATGAGCATGGATAAAGATTTTGAAGTTATGAGGGATGGATGAAGGGTATAGAAATATTTCATTGCAAAGGGGGAGAAGGAGCAAGAGAGGAAAAGAAAGAAAAAAATTCTGGGCTGAGTAGGAGAAAGGCCACCTTGTGTGTGCACCGGGACTCGGGCCTCCGCAAGCTTAGGGTCTCTGAGTCAACCGACAAGGTAAGCTGGACTCAAAACAAAGCCAAGAAAAAAAAAGAAAAAAAGGTAGTAGGTTAGTTAAGGGAAAGGCCACCCGTGTGTGCACCGGGTCTCGGCCTCAGCAAGCTTAGGGACTCGAGTCAACCGACGAGGTAAGCTAGACTGAACAATACCCAAAAAAAAGACACAAGGGAAGAAAAAAAAAAAAAAAAAAAAAAAAAAATGAGGGTATAAAGAAAAATGAGGGATCAATGCAAAAGAATAAGTTTGGGGTGGAAGAGCTTGGAGGAAAAGTCACAAATCCAATTCATGCTCAGGAAAATGGAAAATGGATATGAGGAGGAGAATAAAACCCAAAAGAAAACCAAAAATTTTCATCATACCGATTACCCCTGCCTCATTACAACCCATAAAGACCTATTGATCATAATTGAGAATTCCTTCAGGTTAGTGGAGAGTGGACTGATGGTTAGCTTATGGAGTTAAATTGAGACTTCTCACTTGTATGGGCATGTTCATCTTTGAAAAATTTGAAGAAAATTCGAAATCTGTTATGACTAAGCAAGTAGAACCATCATTAGGAAAGGAGTGAATCATCTATTTTGAAACTTTAGTAGGGAGGATCACTGAACTTTTCTTAAGTCTTTACAGATCTATCTGGTATTTATTTCAGAGTTTTGCTCGAGGACGAGAAAAGGTTTAAGTTTGGGGTTGTGATAAGTGTCCAAAAGACACTTATTTATGCATGATTTAAAGAGCATAAATTCCTAATTTGATTTGATTATGAGCATGAAAATCTAAATTCTGAGGAAAAGTGAAGGAAAAAGGAGCAAAAGCAAGCAAAAAAGAAAAAGGCGCGTCCGCGCGGATTCTGGCGCGACGGAAAATGTTCAAAAATTCAAAGAAATCTAGAAAATTCCCAACGGCTAGTAGAGCTGAAAAGATGACACTTTGTGAATGTGAAATGGCGCGACCGTGCCCTCAAAAGGCGCTACCGCGCCAGGAAGATGGCGCCTCCTGTGACGCTGTCGCGTTGAACTGTTTCAATACATGGAGTTCAAGTTTAATTTCGGGAAGTCGGCAAAGAGTCTAAGGAGTGGCGCGACCGCACCAGTTCTACAGCATAAAGTGGCGTGACCACACCATGAAGAATCCTTCCTCATATTGGACCCGAAGGCCGTGCTCCAGACTTAGACAAAATTTCTGCCTCAGCGGCGCGACCGCGCCAAAACAAAGCACAATTCGGCGCAACCGCGCCGCTGACTCTGCTTCGTGACTTGCGGAAATCTCGGGATTCTGACTACCAATCAAGCCCAGACTTGGAAGAAGAAGTCCTAATTGGTTAAGGAAGGTATCCACGAAGATTTTATGATATATTTCCAGAGTCTAGGTGCATTGAATGGTCAAGAAGAGAAGTCCAAGACAAAGAAGGAAACTGCTGCCATAAAAGGAAACTATAAGTCCGAGATTGAAGAGGCCATATCTGGAGATCCCGACTTCCAATTGGATCCAAATTTGGACCACAGCTTCCTGAGAGGATTGAGAATCATGACACGGAAAATCAGGCCAATCCAACTCGGGTTTGTGGAGTTTTATAGTTTCAAAGTGGTGGACCCAGTGCTGGAATTGGCAGCAGAAGTAGTTCACTTCTCAAAGTGATATCTCAAGTTTCCCAACTCAGAATGACTTCAAATTTCGTACACAAGTCAAGGACTATGTATGGAAGGTTTGGATGCAAGTTCAGCAAATTCTGAGGTCGGGAAGTCACAATTCATACCCCTGGACAGAGGCTAAAATTACAAGTTCTGGGCAGAGCTTCTGCTATAAAAGGAGGTCCGAGGCAAAGCACAATCATCCTGTTTTTGAGTTCCAATTCCAGTTCTTAGTTTGTTTTTCTTATTTTTGTAGTTATTTTAGAGAGAAGATAAAGTCCATAGGAAGTCTTGCACGACATCTTGGTACTTTAGAGAGAGAAGGAAGAGATTTCAGCTAAGGGAGGAGTTGAAGCAAAGGGCAGTCCTTAAGGGGGTTTTTTTACTTATTTTCTTCTTATTTTCATGGCTGTAATTTTATCCTTTTTGTGTGCTTATTATATTATCATGGAGTAGTCTCTCTTCGTTGGGGAAGTCATGAACTCCTAGTTGTTTATGTTTATGTTCTGATTTCTATAGCAATAAAGTACTCTGCTTTTGTTTTAGAATCTGTATTCATTGCATATTGCTAATCTAGATTGATATCTGAAGTTTAATGAGGTATGGATTGAGAAGTTAAATTTCAGTAAAGATTTGGGTTAGTTATATTATTCCTTGTTTTCTAAAACAACTCGCTTTTAAACTTGATTGTTCCGGTTTTGAAGGAGACTAGTGGAAGGCGATGTGACTTATTAAACTCTTGTTCTGAATAAGAGAGAGTTAATCTTCAAGCTTTTATATTTATGCACTTAGGATTTGAATGTTCTGGTTGAGAAGGAGTTCAAAGAATAAGTGAAAGTTATTTCCTGTATATGGGAAACCAGGTTTTCAAAAGCTAAGTCAAGGTAAGGGTATTTGAGTTATAAAATCAGAACTTTGCATGTTAGCAACTAGGAGGGATTGATATTCTTCCCCAACATCTCATCTCTATTGGTTTTTCCAACAGTTTAATTTTGTTTTGTTTTTCCAGTTCTCAAAACCAAAAATTCTTTTCCTCAATCAGTAGAAAAATCTTTGCTTAAACTGAGTTCTCATCAAGGTCTCTGTGGGATCGATATCTGGAATCTCGAGTCTATATTACTTGCTGACCTAGTGCACTTGCTAGACACCCAACACTTAAATTGCAAACAGAGCTCAAATCTGTCCCTCGAAGCCGAAATCGAAATGTTCGCTCGAGGGATGCGATGGGAACTCCTGTGCTACATCCAGAGCTGGAGACGACGAACTTTCAAGAACTCGCGACCGAGGCTCACAATATGGAAAATCACATAGTGGAGCGAGGAGAAGAAACTTCCTCGTTTGCTAACCCTCGCAAGAAAGGGAAGGCAGCAGCCGCGACCGCCCCCAAAGACATGAAGGAGAAGACAAAACCTTCCTTCACGACAAACGCTTTCGAACCAATCAAGGTCGGGAGCAAAGTCAAAAAAACTTACGTCCCACGATAAATACCCGAGGGCACGTACCGAAGGTCTTTGCTGGAGGAACGACAGGCCAAAACATACACGTTCGTCAACGTGGATGTTTCTGTCATGCTGGACCAGCTCCTCGACAACCAGTTACTAAAGTTGCCAGAAGTCAAAAGACCCGGCGACTTGTCCAGGAGCAAAGACCTGAATTTCTGCAAGTACCACCGCTTGGTTGGACACTCGACCGAGAAGTGCTTTGTCCTGAAAGATAGGATTATGGAGCTGGCGGATCAAGGCCGCATCGAAATCGAAGGAGCCGAAAACACGGCACCCTCACATGTCATCTCCATTCAATCCAAGTGAAACCGACGAACTCGGCTAAACAAACAGCAGGTCACAAAGATGAGTACCGTCCAAAATCTGGTCCCTCCAACCGACCGCACAACTACAGACGACCACTGGCTAAGGTCGCACCAAAACTGGCACCCCGCGAAGTTGCTGTTGCCGATGCAGAAGGGTGGATCTTGGTCACCTGGCGAAAGAAACCTATTCGAGAACTCGAACCGACGCTAGCGAACACCAAAACCAAGGCGAAGTGGCCGATGAAAGCCCGTTTACAGAGGCAGAGGTATCATTTACAGATGCCAAATTCTATCTTACGACCAGACTGACAGTCAAATTGTCACCGTGGCTGAACCAGGGGCCAAATGCCAAGAGCACTCCAACGCAAGCTGCATCGCCCAAATAGCCGATGCAAGCCACGTCCACCAAACAGTCGACGCAAGCCGCATCCCCAAAACAGACCATGACGCAAGTCGTGTCTTCCAAACAGCCGATACACAAAAACCAGTCGGCATACAGCCACAAATCGGCCACAACAACTCCACCGCCGGCGCAGCGTAATGTACCTATCTTACGGTACATTCCCCAGTCGCAAAGGAAGAAGGGAGAAGCTCCCTTGGTCGTCTGTCACAAAATCCAGCCGACCCCTTTGGCAGAAAAGGTCACCCTCCCATTCCCGAAACTCGATGAAAGAAGCATTGTGAAGCTATTCCCGAACCTCGCGCAATTACCATCAACTCGCTCGGACGAAGGCTTTGACCCGAATGCATACCGATTGATAGCCAGAGCCGGGGGCAATTTCACAAAGGACCAGCTCCACGAGAAGCCACTCGTCGCTCTGCCGGTTCTCACTCCAGAACAAGAAAAGGTAAGAAATGAGGGTCGTCGAATTACTCAAGGTCGCTTGGGTCTTGGCTACCAGAAGGAGAAGCCAATCTGAATTTACGGAGCTCCTAAACCGATCAATATCACAAGAAAGACATTGGCCGACGTCAACTAAGTTTCAGTCGGCCAAACTTCGGCGAAAAACAAAGAGACCTCGGCCCCAGTGATCATTTACACGAAAGTTGTCATTGATCGGAGCTCGCAAAAGAAAAGCAATGCCCCAGTGGTCATCTACACTCTGAAAGCAGCCAATGCACGAGCTCTCGCATACGACTCGGTCATGGTAAACCACATCTCCATTGCCGATGACAACCAAGAAGACGACGAGTTCGTCTCGAAAGATGCCCCGGCTACACTCAAGAAAGGCGACTTGGTGCTAGCAGTCAGACCACCAATGCTCTTTACTAGCAAAATCGGGAGCAAGGTCGCACCAAAATGGGAAGGGCCGTACGTAGTGCAGGAAGCCTATACCAATGGCGCCTACAAGCTCTTAACGTCAAACGGCTCGGAGCTGACAATAACAAATGGTAAATTTCTCAATGGATTTTACGCATGAGGGGCAACGTTTCTCATTTCAATGAAATGGGAATAATGCGAGCCTCACAAGAAGAGGCTACAAGTAAAAAAAAAAAAAAAAAAACAAAAAACTAAGAAAGCTACATCTGAGCTGAGAGTTCAGGGTCGGCCACCCGTCGCTGCAATTGAATCACCTCAGCATGAGTCTCGAAAAGTTCCCTCGTCTCAGCATCGTCAAGGACGGAGCGCAACCGAACTGAAACCGAGCCGGAAGGGTCGCTGCTTCCTCTTCACAGACGTCAATGCCCTTCTAAACGTCACCGAGATCTCGACAACCATCTCGGAGCTCGACCAACAGCCCCTCGTACATCGCCGCCGCTCCTCGAGTCCTCCTCAATCCCTTACTGACTATCGAACACCGGCTGGAGACTCCTCAGCACCGCTTCCTTCCACCCCGATGTCATCGTCGCCAAGGACGACTCCGACAATTTCAAGACCATCAATGACGACCGTCAAGTTCACCTCTCCCATCAGACCAGCTTCAGAAATATTTTGAGTTACGACATTGACACATACGCTAGTAATGAAAACAAAAAAAACATATGTAAAAGAAAAGAGAAAACTTACCTGTCGACGACAGGCTCTACGATGTCGCACACTAGAAGAAAGATGCTCTAGAATTGTAATCTCTAAAGAAACAACGAGGGTTTGGATTTGCGAACGAAGGGCGATGAAGGTCGCGGAGGAGGACGTCGCCCTTAATGATGCACTCCAGGGACATCTAGATGCGGGACGCGATCAAGCTCCGATTCGAGGAATCCAACGAGTGCGAGGAGATAAAATTCTGCACCAGGGGGTGTTCCAGGTTCCAATGTGGCCCTGCCCAACCCCTGGTCTCGTACCACTGCGACGTGACCAACTGGAAGCTCCGCTACTCCGTCAATGGCGTCTCTTTCACCACTCCAACACTGCCCGCGAAGCTCCGTCGTCGAGAAAGAAAAAGTTGAAACTGCGCGACTGCAGTCTTCTCATTATCGCCGAAGAAGACAGATGGAAGCTGCGATAACAAAAATCGTGACTTCTCGCCTTCTGTTGCGCCCACCATTGCACCCACCCAAAAAAAAAACAGAGAAGAAATAGGAAGAAGGGAAGGCAAAAGAGTCGAAAAGGGAACGAGAAAAAAAAAGAAGGGGAAAGCGTTTCTCTGTGATTCTCGTTCGTCGAATCTTTGTGCTCACGGTTTCTCCTACTCATCGGAAAGAATCAACAGATCGAGCGAAGAAGAAATGGGACCTGGAGCTGCTTTGCCTCAACAACAAAAGAGAGCGGGGGCAGCTGTTGGGAAGCCAAAGCCCTCCGATGGAAGAAACCGGCGAGCTTTGGGTGACATAGCAAATGTCGTAGCTACAAGAGGGACGTTGAATGAAGGAAAGCCTCTGCCTCAAATTTCTTGCCCCATAACCAGGAGCTTTGGGGCCCAACTTCTTGCGAACACGCAAGCAGCCGCCGCCACAAATAAAAAATCAGCGGCAGTAACTGTTGAAGGAGCCATCGGAAAAGAAGCCCCTAAGCCGGCCCCAACAAAGAAGGCTGTCAAGCAGAAAGAATCCGCTAAGCCAAAGGAGGAGACCGTGATCGAAATGAGCCCTGACACAGTTGAGGACAAAACGAAGTCTGAAAGGGCAAGTGCCCGAAAAAAAAAAATCATCTGCAAGAAAGACCCTTTCTTCTGTCCTAACTGCAAGAAGCAAGGTGGCTTGCGGTTTAACAACAAATATTCACAACATTGATCAGGCAGATTCTGAAGATCAATTGGTTGTAGTGGATTATGTCGAAGACATTTACAAGTATTACAAGCTTGTGGAGCAATCCTCTCGGGTACACGATTAATTACATGGATTCTCAACCTGAAATCAATGACTGGATGAGGGCTATACTCGCGGTCTGGTTGATCGAGGTCGACAAGAAATTTGAACTCAGAGCCCGGATCCGCTGGCCAAAATGCGCGTGGCCAAAGCCAATCATGCGACGAGCGTCGCATGGGTCCCATGTCTGGGCGCCGCGTGATTGGATTTGGCCACGCGCATTTTGGCCAGCGGATCCGGGCTCTTGAACTCTTGCCCGAGACTCTGTACCTGACCCTCCATGTTTTGGATCAGTACCTGGTTGTGCAGTCCGTTCCAGGAGAGAATTACAGTTGGTAGGCATTGGGGCCACGTTCATTACCTGCAAGTATGAGGAGATCTGGGTACCAGAGGTTAATGACTTCTTTTGCATATCGGATCAGGCCAGATATTGTGCATGGAAAATTGGTGCTGAACAAGCTTGAATGGAGCTTGACTTACCCCACCCCGTACATGTTCTTGGTGCGGTTCATAAAGGCTGCTGCATACAAAAGTGTTTCACCCGGTGACCAATCCGAATTCAGCCCAAAAGCAATGCGCCCGATAACCGACCCAAGCGCGATCAAAACAGAAGTACTACACTCGGCGACCAAGCCGAGCAGAGTCCAATTCAAAAATTTTTTACTACCAACAACAAAGACGGACGCGACGACAACTAAAAAAAATACATTGTGCTCTCGGCGACCGAGTGGAGCACATTTTCAAAAGCTCCACGCCCGGCGATAGAGTCGGACACGACCAGAACAACAACCTCGCGCCCAGCAACCAAACCAGACGTGAGCAAAATCAAACTCCAATGCCCGACGACCGAGCCAGACATAACCAAACGGAGAATTCAGCATTTGGCGACAGAGCCAGACGCCTCACATTTGATCCTAGTACCTCACGACTGAGTTGGACGGGAAACGAATGCCGCAAAAATAAATACACTGTGCCCGACGACCGAGCCGAGCACATTTCAAGGATTCGCGACCAGCAACAAGCCGGCCGCAATCAAAACAACAAATTCCTGCGCCCGATGAGTGAGCCGAGCATAGTTCAAAGGATTTGCGACCAGCAACGAAGCCGGCCGCAATCAAAACAACAAATTCCTGCGCCCGGCGATCGAGCCGAGCACAGTTCAAAGGATTTGCGACCAGCAACATAGCTACCAGCAACAAAGCCGACCACAATCAAAACAACAAATTCCTATGTCCGGCGATCGAGCCAAGCACAATTCAAAGGATTTGCGACCAGCAACAAAGCTGGCCGCAATCAAAATAACAAATTCCTGCGCCTGACGACTGAGCCGAGCATAGTTCAAGGATTCACGACCAGCAACAAAGCCGGCCGCGATCAAAACAACAAACTCCTGCGCCCGGCGATCGAGCCAAGCATAGTTCAAAATCCGTGCCCAGCAACAAAACAGACGTGACAAAAACACAAAGGCACTGCCCGGCGACCGAGCCAGACGCGGCCAATCGGAGCCAGGTACGTAACTCCTCTCCAAACAAAAAAAATTGCAGCGACAAAAAGAAGCAGTCGCCAATAAAAAAAAAAGAGCAGCGACAAAAAAAAGCAGTCGCCAATAAAAAAAACAGCGACAAAAAGAAGCGATTGCTAAGACAAAAGGCAGCGACAAAATGAAGCAGTCACAAAAGAAAAAAGTTGTCGACGACCAAACCGGTTGTGACCACTCAGCAGCTCGCACCCGACACTCGAGTCAGTTGCGACAACAACACCAGGCGACCAAGCCGGTTGCGACAACAACACCCAACGACCAAGCCGGGTGCGCCAGCATAGAAATTATACCTCTCGTCGACTCACCGGGCTCAGTCGAATCGAAATCTCAACGCCCGACGACCAAGCAAGAGTCAAAATAAAAGCTTCGCGCCAGGCAACCAAGCCGGACACGACCAAAATAGAAGTTCAACTCCTCGGCAACTGAGCTGAGCTAACCCGACACAACAATTCACACCTGGCAACCGAGCCAAATGCGATAACTGCACCCGGCGACCAATTCGGATGCGACAACACAAAATTTTTGCCTCCCGGTGACCATTCGGGCTCAGTCGAATCGAAATCTCGACACCCGGCGACCAAAACAGAAGTTCAACCTCTCAACGACCGAGCTGGCCAAAGTTGAAACAAAAAATCAGCATCCGGCAATCAAAACGGATGCGATCACACAACAATTCGCACCGGGCGATAAACCAGATGCGACAACAACACCCGACGACCAAGCCAGATGCGATAGCATGGAAATTGAACACCCCGGCAACCCAGGCTGGCTCACTCGAAGAAAAATTCGGTGTTCAATGACAGAGATGGACACAAAACAAAAAGCCTTGTGCCTGGCGACAGAGCCGATCGCGACCAAGACAAGATTGCAGCTCCCGGTGACCCAGCCGGGTGCGACCCGAATCAACTTCAGCACCTGGCGACAGAGCTAGGTGCGACACAAAATTACAGTGTTCGGCCCCTAGGCCAAACGACAAGAAAAAGGGTTGTTAGTCTGCCATATTGACAAACTGACAAACATTTAGAGCGCGAGAAGGAGAGTAAAATCGAGACATTTGGAAAAAAAAAAGAGAAAAAGCAAAAAAAAAAAATCATGAAAAGAGAGAGAGACTGAGGGAGAAGTCGAAAGTGAGAGGAGAGAAGAAGAAGAAGAAAGTGGGAGGAAGAGAAGAAGAAAGAAAAGAGAGTGGGGATCCCGGCTTACTCGAATCCAGCCAGAGACTTCCGGGAGAAGAAATCCTTACAGTACCTTCAAATTCTGGTTCGCGAAGAGTTCTGACGCAAGCCGAGGGCTCGGAGAAGATTGCAAAGACAAATCGCAGCCTGTGTCCCAAATTCGCAGACAACCAATACGCAGCCTCCCAAAGTCGCAAGCAAAGATAGACAGCCAAATCGCAGTAGCAGAGCCTCCGAGACCTAGGTCGCAGACAGTCTCCCAAATCACTGGCAGCCTCTCAAATCAAACTCCTAGAGTAGCCCAAACCCAAAAATGTAGACAAAGACAGACAGTCAAACAGCAGGTCGCAGGCTCCCAAATTCTCCCAAATCGCAGACAATTTTCTAAGTCAAATTCCCAGACAGAGAAGAAACCAAATTCGCAGACAAAAAAGGGACCCAAATTCGCCGAGTGCACCCAGAAGAAGAAGATAGGACTCTTAAACCTGACTATCCCTAATTCGAGGGTAGTGGATCAGTGCCTCTCCACTTAAAAGGGAACTCACAGCGCGGGAAGGTGGGACCCACGTTCCCTCACCTCAACTCCTCTGTGATCTACGCTAAAGACAAATCAGGACAAAGATGTAAAGCCAGTTTCAACGAAATAAGCCGGGAGAAGCATCACGACTCGCCGGAGAGGCTCAATTTAGCCAAGATGGGCCCCACCACGCCTAGTTCTATGCGCATTCTCTCCCTGGTGCACCAAATAGAGGCGCAGAAGAGAGACTGTCTCACGCAGAGCTGGAGGAAGCTAGAACCCGATCTGCACAACGGCGTCGGCCTGTTGGAAACAATTCGTCGCACCAAAAGATGGGTCGAATTGGAGAAAAATCTTTGCATTTCACGTCAGTTCGTGCTCTTCCTCTTCGGCGCGATGAACAGAAGCAACGTGGTTGCGCAGACTGAACTGAAGCCCATAGCGTTTCAATCAACCTGTGCCAATCCTTCGATACATCGTGAAAGGGTGTCGTCAAAATTGAGGTGGCCGCAATTCGTCGAAATGAAAGTTGCTCTTCTCTTCAGTGCGACGACCAAGCCACAAAAACTGCACTTCTCTCCGGCGCGACACACACAAAGTCGCCGAAATGGATCGAAGTCACTGAAATTCGTCGCAATTGCCAGGAGGATCGGCCAATTGACCAGTTTTCTCTAAAGTACCATGCGCCAAAGGTTCTACCATATCGCCGAGTTCACTGATCCCTTTTGCGTTCAGCTAACTCATCTGAAGCAACATTTGGTCGCAGCATCCAAGCGAGCAACAACCTACGCTCAGTCGGCTTCACTTCGACATCGTTACTCAACCTAAACAATTTTTGCTCAGGTACACTATCTCACTATACCCACATTACCACACATATACGCGCAAAAAAAAAAAAAAAAAAGGGCAAACAGCTCTAAAATAGCAAGAGAGCCAAAAAAAAAGAGAAACGAAAAGAAAGAAAAAATACGTACAAGATACAAGTGTACAGAAATATACACTGTGCCAAAAGAGTAAGAGGATAGAAAAAGGATACGTACATGAAAAGATAAATGACCCTAAAAGAGTAAGACGGTCGAAAAAAAAAAAGGGGAAAAAGTGTGTGTACATTGTGTTTGTGTTTTCACATTCGAAACTTGATCGTTCTTTCTAAACAGTCAAGTCTCAGAAGGGGGCGATCTGTATGCACAAAAATGTGAACGGCCCAAATTCGACGAACCCAAACGCCCACCAATCTAACAATCGATCATCGTGGGTAGCCTTTGTCGATTTTGAAAGCCATTCGTTGTAGCCCATTCGCGTCGCTACGTCATCGATACAGCCGACGCCCCAGTCAGCGAGGAGCCGCCGCGTCAGCAATAGTTAGCAACCATGTCACGATGCCACTCAACTCATCAGTTAAACGACCAAGTCTGGTCGCTAACCGAAGAAGCCAAAGAAGACATCAACGATCCTCTTTTGAGGGATCCAACAGAGGGAGCTCCCGGTCTTCCTCCTCTCTCAAAAGAAGCAGCCAAAAGGGGATCGTGATCCCCATTCCATGGATCGACTCTCAACAACCGTACAGAGTTGGCTACAAATTGCCAAAAAAGCTCTATCGCAAGGGTTTGAAAATTGGAGTTCAAAATTCCTTTGTGAAGAGAAATCTTGTGTCGAGCAACACTCTCGCGCACAGAGACTCTTTCGAGCCAAAGAAGGTCAGCAACTTGCAGTCCGTCGTAATCCACCAGTTCGACCGGAGCAACTCTACAAGTTCGTCGGCAACATCAACAAGTCGATACATGCGGAACACAAATACTTCCGTCTGACCGACCAAAGCCATCACCGTTCGTGCACACTCGTTCCAGAACTCACATTTCGACGTCCTCGCCAAAAGCCGAAACTTGATCAAACTCACACGGAGATCAAATCAGAGGAAGCCTAGGAAATTGTACTCACATTCCTTGACATTCAGATACAAATTGTAACAAAATATTGATAAGTGTCCAAAAGACACTTATTTATGCATGATTTAATGAGCATAAACTCCCATTTTAATTTAATTATTATCATGAAAAAGAATTATATAACTCAACTTCATGTTTTGTGTCTCAGGTACCCGGTAAAAGAAGAAAATCTAGATTCTGAGGGAAAATGAAGGAAAAGGAGCAAAAAGAGCCAAAAAAGGGAACGGCGCGACCGCGCCGATTCTGGCCCGACCGCGCCGGGAAAATGTGAAAAAATTCAAATAAATCCATGAAATTTCCAATGGCTAGCAAAGACTCAAAGAAGATAATTCGGGAATGTGAAATGGCACGACCGCGTCCCTACAGGGCGCTACGGCGCCAGGAGGATGGTGCTACCAGTGGCGCTGGCACGCCAGACAGTTTCCATACAAGGAGTCCAAAGCGCTATTTCGAGAAATTGGCAACGAGTCCAAGGAGTGGCGTGACCGCGCCAAAACAAAGAACAATTCGGCGCGACGGCGCAGATGGCTCAGCAAACGTAAATTACAAAAATCTCGGGATCCTGAAAACTAACCAAAGCCCAAACTTCGGAGAAAGAGTCCTTAATGACTAAGGAAGGTATCCACGAAGATTTTATGGAATATTGCCAGAGTCTAGGTGCATTGAATGGTCAAGAAGAGAAGTCTATGACAAAGAAGGAAACTTCTGCCATAAAAGGAAAGTACAAGTCCGAGATGGAAGAGGCCATATCTGGAGATTCCGACTTCCAATTGGATCCAAATTTGGACCACAGCTTCCTGAGGGGATTGAGAATCATGAAACGGAAAATTAGGCCAATCCAAGTCGGGTTTGTGGATTTTTATATTTTCAAAGTGGTGGGCCCAGTGCAGAAGTTGGCAGCAGGAACTATCAAACCTCTCCACATCATATCTCTAGTTTCCCAACTCAGAATGGATTGAAATTTTGTGAGCCAGGAAAGGACTACAGAAGGAAGGTTCGGATGTAATTTCAGTCAATTCCAAGGTCAGGAAGTCACAATTCATACCCCTTGACAGAGACCTATTTACAAGGCATGGGCAGCAGGACAAGTATAAATAGGGGTCTGAGTTTAGAGTTTTTTCATCTAGTTTATCATCCAGTTTTAGATCCAGTTTTTGTAGTGTAAATCCAGTTCTTAGTTTGTTTTTCTTATTTTGTAGTTAGGTTAGAGAGAAGAGAAAAGTCCAGAGGGAGTCTTACACGACCTCTTGGCACTTTAGAGAGAGAAGGTGGAGATTTCAGTCAAGGTGCAAGAGAAGCCAAAGGCAGTCCTTCAAGGGGGTTTCTGTACTTAGTTTATTTTATGTCTATGCCTGTAATTGAATCCTTATTACTGTGTG
The DNA here is from genome assembly GCA_019845555.1 of Aristolochia fimbriata. Lineage (NCBI taxonomy): Eukaryota > Viridiplantae > Streptophyta > Magnoliopsida > Piperales > Aristolochiaceae > Aristolochia > Aristolochia fimbriata. The sequence continues at coordinate 11,502,453 of CM034081.1, forward strand.
TTTATTCTATTATCATGGAGTAGTCTCTCTTTGTTGGGGAAGTCATGAAGTCCTAGTTGTTACATGTTTAAGTTCAGATTTCTAAAGCAATAATGTACTCTGCTTTTGTTTTAGAATCTGTATTCATTGCTTATTGCTAGTCTAGATTGATATCTGAAGTTTAATGAGGTATGAATGAGAAGTTAAATTTCAGTAAAGATTTGGGTTAGTTATATGATTCCTTGTTTTCTAAAACAACTCGCTTTTAAACTAGATTGTTCCGGTTTCGATGGAGACTAGTTGAAAAGTGATGTGACTTCTATAACTCTTGTTCTGAATAAGAGAGAGTAAATCTTCAAGCTTTTATATTTATGCACTTAGGATTTGAATGTTCCGGTTGAGAAGGAGTTCAAGGAATAAGTGAAAGTTATTTCCTGTATATGGGTAACCAGGTTTTCAAAAGCTAAGTCAAAGTAAAGGTGCTTGAGCTATAAAATCAAAATTTTAAATGTTAACAGCTAGGATGGATTGACACTCTTACCCAATATCTCATCTCTATTAGTTTTTCGAGTAGTTTAATTCTATTTTCTTTTCAGTTTTCAAAACCAAAACCAAAAATTTCTTTTTCCTCAATCGATAGAAAAATCTTTACTTAAAATGAATTCTTATCAAGGTCTCTGTGGGATCGATATCTGGACTCTCGAGTCTATATTACTTTCTGACCTAGTGCACTTGCTAGAAACCCAACAAATGTTTTGTCGCAAATCGATTTACTCTCTCGGTCGCGCCCCTTCGCGGACCGGCAGATTTTTCGTGAAACAGTATCTAACAAGTGGGTTTAAAAATGCCCAATTCCCATAACATATTAAATCAAATAATTTTAGAAAATATTTTTAAAAATAATTATTTATATAAAACTAATTATGGAAATCAGAATATCAATAATTTGAGAAAATTGATAAATTTTCGGCTTTGTCGATTTATCTCAAAATTTTGATTTTACCCCAGTTTGAGATTCTCTTGAAATAAAAACATTATAACAAAGTTAAAAATGCTAATTCTTCAGGGTGGTTAGATTAAGGGTGGGCACGTGTCGGGTTTGGGTTGGGTTTCTAAAAACCCGAACTCGACCCGACTTATTAACCCGAAACCCAAACCCATAAAAAATCCAAACAGGTTTTAAAACCCAAACCTGAAGCCTACCCGATCCATCTTTCTACAAACCCGAACTCGAACCCAACCCGACCAAACCCTGTGGGTTTCGACAAAACCCAAACCCGACTTGACAAAACCCGATTGTTTATACAAATTTTTTAAATATGTAGACGCCAAAATGCAGTTGGCCCAAATACAACAAGCCCAGTCACTCACTAGCCCATCAGATAGTCATCATAGGCTCATCTACCAGTTGTCAGAAACAGCCCACCGTCAAGATCCATTGCCTTACCACGTCATCGCTGATGTCGCCAACACGTCGCAGCCACGTCAACACTCCAAGCCAGCCAAGCATCAGAAACATGTCAAGCTTCCATCGACCAAGTCTGGTCGACCTCCCCCTCCATTAGATGGATCGACGAAAGAGGAGAAGCGCTATTCCCACTTCACCGTCAACCAAATACAGTTAAGTCTCCACCCACTTCCCTCGCTCTGAGGATCAACAGAAAGAAAGGAGGAAGCGTTACAGTCTTCCTCCCTCTTCTCATTCTGCCATCAAAAGAGGATCGATCTCCCTCTTTTTGGATCGACCTCCTCTAAAACAGCAACTCAACCAACTATAAATAGCCGAGAGCGCAACATCAGAAGGGTTGAGGAAAAAAAATCCAACTCTTAAGAAAAGTAGAAAAGTTCCCGATCGTGAAATTCACTCAATCAAAAGCACAAAGTTGAGATCCTCTTTTCTGGGATCGAACTCCGACAACACAGCAACCGGCTACAAATAGCCAGAAGTGCGACATCAGAAAGGTCTCTTAGAAAAAGCATAGACATTCTTGATCAAGAAGTTCACTCGCTCAACCCTCAAGTTCGTCGAAGCTCAAGCAGTTCGTCCGTAAGAACTCTATATGTTCACTGGTGACGTCAACAACGCCGAAAGCACACGAAAAACAAATAGTTCCATCTGGCCGACTACAAACCATCGTCATTCGTGCACATGCAGTCGGAGGCTCGCAACTCGTCGTCAACTTACAGGAGGCAGTCACTTCGCCAAAAAACATACGGAGATCGAATTAGAGGAAGGCTAGGAGATCACATCCCCACAATTTCCTAATTTACAAACATCAAATTGTAAAATTCTCTATTTTAAATTGAATTAATTCACTCGGTCGCACCTCTTCGCGGACCGCGGTATTTTTGGTGAAACAAAATAAATAAAGAAATATATTTTAAAAATAAAAAATAAAAAAACCCGCAGGCCGGGTTTTGACAAACCCGAACTCGACCCAACAAACCCGACCTATGGGTTAGATTTGAGAATCCAAACCCAAGTTTTTTGGGTCACGTCGGGTTACCTAGAAAATCTGGCCCGATGCCCACCCCTAGGTTAGATGCATCAAAATACACAACTAATGATATCAATTCCTCTCTAAAAGAATGAGGGGCAGAGCCGAGGGGGAAGGGGAGGCAATTGCCCCCCATAAAATTTCTAATCCGTTTTGAATTTTCCACTTTGCCCCTTCTATTTTGAAGTTTGCCCTTTCCCTTTGAATATTTCCCCTTAGCTATTTATGTCATGCCCTTTTGTTTCAATTTATTTATATATATTTTTACACACCTTTTTCTCTAGGTTATTCTATAGTTAGAAAACTCATTAACTGTTTTAATTTTATTTTCTAAAGTTAGACAAGTCATAAAAAGTGATAATTTACTCCTATTTTGTCTAGTCTTTCTTTTGTTTCCTATTTTTTTCTTCTACTTTTTTGAAATGGCAAATAGGAGTTGTGAGTATCCGAACCCAAGACCTCCGAAGTCTATTTTTTATCTCTCTCATAAGTTTTTCCCTCTTTCAGGCATGGTTTCTTTTTTCCTCTCGAATCATTGTAACTACTCCTATATCAAATATTAGTCTTAGAAGAAAATCCTAATTCTCATATTTTTAAAGTTCTATAAGTACGATAGAAACAAATTAAATCTATGTTGAATTCAAAAAAAAGTGGTAAAAGTAATAATTTTTATGCTTGATTTTTATTAATTGATCTTTTGTTTTTGATTTTCCATATTTCAAAATTAAATCTAAGGTGATGCAATAGCTAGACACTTATTAACACTAGCATTAAAAATTAACATGCTAATATCTTAATATTATTTATTTCAATAAATGCTTCCTTTTAAACTATGCAAGTCCTATACGATTTTTTATATTATTTTTTAAATCACATTGAATTTTATTATATTAGTGATTATTTCAATGAATTTAGAGATAACACACAACCCATCTTGCACAATCAAATTTAAAATATGTGCACTACATTGAATATGGCAAAACAACCCACCACTCACTAACAAATTCCTTTCAACAAACCAATTCTTTAATTTTCTCATCATGACATAATTGGTAGAAGCATTATCAAGAGTGACAGTGAACAACTTTTTATCAATGTTCCATTTCAGAATTTGAGTTTTCAAAACTTGAAACGACACTTCACCCATGTGTGGAGTTTCTACATGTTAAAAGGTAAGGACTTTCTTCTGTAAATTCCAATCATCATCAATATAATGTGCTATCAAACATTAAATTATCCAAAAACTTATACAATTTCTCCTTTTCTTCTTCATAAATGTCTACTACATCTTTCTTTGAAGTGTTCCTAGTGTAAAGTTTGAACTGAGGTTGCATTCTTTCACAAAATATTTGAAAACACTCATACTCCACGAAATTGAAAGGCAGGCCATGTTTGCAAACCAAATTGGCAAGATCCTTACGACTATACTTGTATTCAAACTTGAAAATGGCAACTTTGGATTGTTGCTCATTTATATCCTTGGAAGTTGTCAAAATTTGTTGTTTAATGTTCACATTATATTTTTGTGGGAGTGTTAAATATTCTTCTTAAGATGGTTGGTACCTTTAGCACTTGAACCATCAAATTTCCTATTGCAATGCAAACTACAAGCAAGGGGCTTCCCATTTTCATCCACTATCCTCTTAAACTCCAACCACACTACAAAGAAATGTTGTATTTGTTTGAACCAATTTCAGCCTTTGAGTGTATTAACTCTTTTTAACTCCATAACGGTAGTCGTATTTTCCCCTGTTATAACCCTTCAGGTTCCTCCCTCGTATATGTTGGTCTTGGATGAGAAAGATCCATTATAGAGAATATAATATTCTCTCATAGGCCATACTGAGTAAAGTGACTATAAAAAATGTACAATGTTATTATTAGACAATGTGCATATAACAAAATACAATGTTAACAAAATAATAAGTATAATGTTATAAAATGTTAAAGTACAATGTTACTAATATATACGTCCAATGTCATAAACAAGCATAGATCTTTGTAAACAGACAAGGTGCTTTGTTATATATATGCTTATAAAAGGTCATAAACTGTTGAACGTGATAGTTTAATTACAATGTAGAAGACTATAGACAAACTCAATATCATGTTATGAAGTAAATGTGAACATTTTTATGAACCTAATGTACAATGTTATATAAAGATTTAGTACAATGTTAATAATTAAATAAGTACAATGTTATTAACTGACTTTGTACAGTGTTACAATTTCACAAGTACTCATTAGTAAACACACCAACAATGTACAAGTACAAATTCATAGGTATCATATACATTGTTCTACACTAGTATGATGCAACATTATGTACTGAACGCATTAAGATGTTGAAGCCATTTAAAGGCATAAATAATGACTTTCAATTTCATGAAATCTGCCTGTAGCCAGCAGCTCATTCAAAATGTATACTATTTTGAATCCGTGGTAAAATGCAACATCAATGATTACAAAGAAATATAATATAGAGAACAACGAGAGAAAATAGAATAGAGAACACAGAGAGACATGATGGAGCCACAAAGAACACAAAGAACAAAGAAAATAGAATGAATAAAGATTCAAAGAGAGATGTTAAGATGAGAGAGTATTGAGGGAGAGAGAGTAACGGAAGGAGGAGGAAAGAGGCGGAAGAGAGACCTGATGCAGAAGGAATAGAGAGAGAGAGAGAGAGAGAGAGAGAGAGAGAGAGAGAGGAGAAAGGGACATGAAGGAGAGAGGACATAGAAGGAGGAACAAAGACTTATGGAGAAAGAACTGAGAGGGGAAGGAAAACAGACGTGAGAGAGAGAGAACAGAAAGAGGAAGGAAAACATACATGAGAGAGAGAGAGAACAGAGAGAGGAAGGAAGAGAGAATTGAGAAGGGGAGGAAAACATACATGAGAGAGAGAGAGAGAACAGAGAGAGGAAGGAAGAGCGATCTGAGAGGGACAGAAAACAGAGAAAGGGGGAAAGAAAGACGTGAGGGGGAGAAGAGAGAAGGAAGAAGGGACGTGAGAAAGAAGAAAGAGAGACGTACCTGCAAGATGTGCTACATACAAATGAATTGGCAGGATTAGACTATGGAAACTCATGTAACTTGTTTTTTGGTTTGTTTAGTTTTGGGCTGGGTTGAATTCAATGTAGCGAGATTGAATTCAATAGTAACCAGGCTGAGGAGAGGTAAAAATGCCCAAGAATAATCATTCAATAAAAATCCAGATTAGATATATAGTTTGATATTTAAATTAAAGTAGATATATGATCCATAAAAAAGCTAAAAAAATCATAAATATTTGTACGTGTGGGTCCATTACATGTATAATTTTATTTTTTAATATATATAATTTTTATCTAGAATATTCTGTACCAAATTGGAGATAATGTTTGAAAAACGTTTTGATTATTGTTTGGGGGTTTTTTAAATTTTTATGACCGATATCCATTTTTTATGAAGGATCTTTTATGGATCATATATCAACTTTAATTTAAATGTTGAACCAAATATCCAATCGTAATTTTGATCGATTGATATATTTTTGGACTTTTTAACCCCTCTTCAACACAGTTACTATTGAATTCAACCCAACCCAGCTTACCATTAAATTCAGCCCAGCCCAAATAAACAACCCACCTTAAATGGTTCACCTAAGAGAACCAGGTACCTCCTATGTTTATAACTTAACTTTCTCAAACAATTTCTCCTCTTGTTTTGCCCTAACACTGCTGTTGTGAGTCGCCGAGAAGGTTTTTTGATATGGCAAGAGACAGAAGTGCTCATTCACCATGGGATACTGAAGAAGAGATGTTGGGAGCTCGTTCGAAGTTTTTAAATCATTGTCTCGTCTCCCTCCCTCCCTCTTTGTCTCTCTCTGTCTATCTTGCTCTCTCTGTACCTCTGTCTCTCTTGTCACTCTTGCTCCCTCTCGCCCTCGTTCTCTTTATGTCTCTCTTGTACTTGTTCTCTGTGTCTCTCTCTCTCACTCTCGCTGGCTCTGTCTCTCTCACTCTGTAGATGGCATTACTCATGGACAAACTCCTTTGTCCATAAAAGCCCTTCCACACGTGCAATTTGATATGTCATTCTCTTTACAGGTACTTGAACCTCAAAAATGTAAAAAAAAATAGTGTTGTCTTTTTACGTCCTTCTTTTTGGCTTAAAATTAAGTTGATCTACATATTCAGTTAGTGTCTGGTTGTCTATATGTTGAGATACAATTTTTTATTTGTTTTTATAAAAGAAAAAACTATGGGTTAATTTTATTTATTTGTTTGTTTATAGAATACATGACTAGATTATAATTAGTAATTCATTATGCATCAAATGAAAGAAGAATAATATGGTCAATGTTCTTACCTAAAAATTATATTGTCGTTATAAAACATACTTCTAGTTGTGCCAAGGGGTAGAGTTCACCATCAATGGATTACAAATTACTATTGATTATTACTTGAAAATAATATTCAGAATGGAACAAATTTGTCATTTGCCTCCAATGTGTGTCCTCATGGATGGGTGGTTCAATCATGTGGATTTGTTTTGGGAGCATCTTGGAGGCCTAATATCATGTCAGGTCAATGGACATAACAACATCATGCTCATTGTTGGCATAAGACTCTAAGATGCAAACATTTTTTATTTTCTAATTGTTAAGTTTCTTTTCTACAATCAAAAGTTACTTCTTCATTAATTGAAATGTGAACACTTAAACAGGGCCCTCTGCGTACAGTTTCTCACATAGAGGAAGATCAAGATTCTTGTCTTCCTTGGGTGGAGTGTAAAGGCCAAGTTGTTGGTTTTCTCTACAATTCAATCAACAAAGACCCATTTGTAGTGATTGTCTGGAATAGTGGACATTTGCAGGTTGATGCATTAGCAGATGAGCTCCAACCCATGTGGAGCACAAGTGATCCACCCCGTCCCTGCTTTGATTCATCTGGTCTTGTTGTTGGAACTACTATGATCTGCAAGTCTGCTTCATAAGAATATTCTGCAACCAGACTTGATGCACAAGTTCATGCTTTTGATACTGTTTGGCTAGGTCAGGCACCACATTTGCTAACTTGCTCTTGTTGACTTGGCATTACCCACAAAGACAGCTGAGAACAAAGGATGTCTCGTGTCCATATTCTCTAACCCCCTTGTACCTGAGAGAATATATTACATTCACAATGGTGGGATAGATTCAATATTTCTGCATTTTCTCCCATTTTCAAGTCAAATGGCTGCAAATGGATTTTAAGATTCAAAAAATCTAATCAGCTTTTCCATGTAACTTGAATGTATTGCAGGCTATCAAATGTATTACTTGAATGTTTTGCATGACATGGTAGGATATCGATCGAATTAATAACTTGAATATTTCGCAATCTATCAAGGATACCTATGAGGTTATTTTCATGCCTAGAATTTGTATATGGCTTTTATTAATCTATTAATTTCAATAGTGAGAATTTGACAACTTGTCATAGTTGTCATGAACATTTTGTTTGAATATTAATCTTGAATGAGGCATTGTAAAGCTAGTGAAAGAGTTTTCAGATAATTATTGGATCTCTTATTGTGTCAAGAATTTGTGTTTCTTTTTTATGTAGGTAGCCCAGAAATTTTATTCATGCTTTTCGTGTTGGAATCCTAATTTGGTGTTAGAGCAGTTTGATTTGTTTGCAGAATTAATGATTGCTATGTTAGTAGACTGCATATGCTTTAGAATTGTGCAATTAAAAGCTAATGAGTTTGTACAATATTGAGACTCTATGGCTTAATGGTAAAGCACCAAGTAACTGGGGATTTTGGGTTCGACTCCCAGTAGAGTCAATTGTCTATATACTGAATGTTTTCAACATTTTTTCTTGCCTTTTGAACTAATCATAGATCTTTGTTTAGTTTGCTATGTTTTTCATTAAGCTCTAGTGACTATAGTCAACCATCATAATTCTTTGCTTGGTAATGATAATAGGTTTTGATTACATATCAATTGTTGGAAAGAGTAACATGTAGATAGCCCAAACACGGAAGAGCCTAAATATGCAGAAGACACCAGCACATGTTTCTAGTTTCTACACTATTATATGATCTATAATCTCAAAGAGAAAAAGCCACACTAGTTTACTACACTGTTCTTAAATGGATACTATAACAGTCCCATTTCACTGGAGTCAAATCTATGGCAAAGAAAAAGGACAATGCCTATGGAGATGGATCAGATAACAGATTTTGATCACCTATAGCCAAATGAGCATCTCACCAAAATATACATGTTATTCTTGAATGCTAACTGGCATAATTCAAAGTCATGAAATGCTTATTTGGTTTATGAGTGCAAATCCTTCCTTCTCACACTTAGATTTAGAATCTATTTCCAACCAAAACATGAGAACATTTGAGTGTTCCATAAGGGGCACGTGAGAGTACATTTCTTGTTTTAATATTGTACTTACCCTGTTTATAACGTTGTACTTTTACTACTTGTAACATTGTACATAACCTACTTATAACGTAGCACAAAGTACACTTATAACATAGTACTTACCCCGTTTATAATATTGTACAGGCCGGGTGCCTAAGACGCCAACAGTGGCATCGTAGCGTTGTGAAACAGAGAGTTGGGCACCTTTAATGCCAGTAGCGGCATTGTGGCGCCCGTGGTCCAGCGCTTGTAGCGCGTATTCGGGCGCCTTAGCCTATTTATAACGTTATACTTTTTAGCCAATAACATAGTACTTACCCTATTTATAACGTTGTACTTTTTCAGTCTATAACATAGTACTTACCCTATTTATTATGTTATTTTTCAGCCAATAACATAGTACTTACCTTGTTTATAATATTGTACTTTTCCAGCTTTTAACATAGTACTTACCCTATTTATAATGTTGTACTTTTCCAGCCAATAACATGGTACTTACCCGATTTATAACGTTGTACTTTTCCAGTCAATAACATAGTACTTACCCTGTTTATAACATTTTATTTTTCTTGCTTATAATATAGTACTTACCCTCTTGCTTATAAACATAGTACTTTTCTTGCTCAAAGTTTGTCTCACGCTTGTGACTCAAGCCGTGATGGGTGGATGGATAAGCGTATGGGCGGGCGGGTTTTGAAACCCATCCCCGCCCCAAAAAAAACCGGGAAACCCGTCCCAAAAAAACCGCCCCGCTGGTTTGATTTCTAAACCCGCCCCCCCGCCCTGTGGTAAAAAAAACCCGCCCGAACCGCGAAAAAACCTGCCCGCCCTGGAATACCGACCGACCAGCTATGTTTAATATTAAAATTTTTAAAAATATAAAAAATTCTAAAATAAATAATATAAACATATAAATACCTAAACATATTGTCAAACATAAGGGGAGAACGTAAGAAAGTAGGGTTTTACTTTGTATTATTTAAATACCCTCTAAAACTTTTTTTACATAAAATTAAGCTGGTCGGTCGGGTTTTGGGGCAAAACCGTCCCCCCGCCCGAACCCGTGGACGGGTTCTGCTCCCAAAACCGAACCCGACCCGCGGGGTAAAAACATAAACCCAAACCCGCTTTAAGCGGGTCGGGTCGGGGCGGGTTCCTCGCTAACCCGTACCCGTTGCCATCCCTAGTGATGGGCATCACAAGCGAAGAGTTCCACCTAACAGAGCTCCTCACAGTTTAGCTCACGCCCGTGACACAAGCCGTGAGCGCATCACTAACTAGGAGCTTCACGTAACAAAGCCACTCACGATTCTACTCAAGCCCGTGACATAAGGAATGATCGGCTCAACCAACTCTAATAGAGCTCCTCACAGTTTAGATCACGCCCGTGACACAAGCCGTGAGCGCATCACTAACTGGGAGCTTCACCTAATAGAGCTGCTCACGGTTTTGCTCACGCCCGTGACATAAGGCGTGACCGGCTCGCAAGTAAGTGGCCAACTCTAACAGAGCTCCTCACAATTTAACTCACGCCTGCGACACAAGACGTGAGCACATCACTAACTAGGAGCTTCACCTAACAGAGCCGCTCACGCCCGTGACATAAGGCGTGACCAGCTCGCAAGTAAGTGGCCAACTCTAATAGAGCTCCTCACAGTTTAGCTCACGCCCGTGACACAAGGCGTGGGCACACCAAAAGCGGCGCCGTGGAACCCATGTGTTCTAGCGCTTGTAGCTTATATTTGGGCGTCTTAGCTTGTTTATCACATTGTACTTTTTATACTCTTAACATAGTACTTACTCTGATTGTAACATTGTACTTTTCCAGCTAATAACATAGTACTTATCCTATTTAGCACCAAAAGTGTTGTGGCGCACATGTTTATAACATTGCACATTTCCTGCTTATAACATAATACTTACCCAGTAAATAACATTGTACATTTACTCCCTATAACATTGTACTTACCCCGTTTGTAACATTGTACATGTTTAACGACACGTACAATGTTTAACGACTTTTGTACAAAGACAAAAGAGAAGACAAACTCAGACTGCGGATAATGTATATGACTCACCAATATACCACCACCTGGGACTTGGTGACTTGTGCGTTGTGACTCTTCCCCAACCTTAAAAATCTCCTAGGGCCTTTGGGGTCGTTGAATAAAATTGAGTACAAAATTTGCTCTTTCTTTAAAAAATAAAATTCCTTAGTTTAAGAAAGTTATTTTATTTTACCGAGAAAATAGCATAATCAACAAACCACCCATGAGTTCATGACCCAACCCACGGTGGGGAGCAACCTCTACAGTCACAACTCGCTTTAGTGTTTTAAGGTTCTGATGAGCCCAAAGGTTCACAATCTTATCAAACTCTTCTCTTGCCTCAACTCTAATCAACTGTTATAAATCACTTGTTTGGAATGGATGAAAGTCTCAAGATTTGTTGGACAACAAGCAAATGATGGTAGATACGAGCAATGCCTGGATTTTGTCACTTCTACACATTTTCATTGAAATTTTCAAATGTTACAAATCATGTGTGAGGGGGACTTCGTAGAAAAGGACTAAACACTGCAAAATTGTAATGAAAATAAATAAATAAATAAATTTGTGTCCTGGTTTTCGTTCCTCTTTCAAATTTACTATTTGGAGAAGGGTCGTGTCCGTCAGCCTTGTGCGACCGGACCAGCGTAACTTCGAAAAAGAGCAACATGCAAGGCTTTGCATTTTAAAACTATGAACCGTTCATTTGGCTATATGAATGGACTGTATTTTCATCCTCCAAAGGCTTCCCGTTCGTTTTTGTTCTGTCTCTGGAGATGAAGATGCAATTCCCGAGTTAATAATATGATGATGCAAATTAGCAAGTGTGGCTGAGAGGCACTTTGTAAAAATGAAGATTAAAGACAACATCAATCCGTGAATATCTACCTAATTCGTGGAATCCACAGGATTCCCATTTATCAATTTTAGGTTCTCTTCTCTCAGTTTGCCATCTCTCTCTTTCGTGCTCATACGGAGTAAAGAGGGTGACATTCCATTGGTCCGATCAGGCATCTCTGCTTGAGAACAAGTTCCAAAAAATTAATTAGTTACAAACCCACAAGTTTAGTAGAGAGACCAAGGACAAAGATTAGCTAATGCAAACCTGAAAGTTTCTTGTCCACAAAAAATATCACCAAATTCACAGTGTACCTGGAAAACGAACAAAATTTTTTTCTATGTACCATGCCATTAAGCGATATGATATTTTTCGATGTCTTTCCTTTTCCCATTTTGGAGCAAGATCCCTAGAATGGCATATGACCTTAGAATAGCACTAATATGCACTCGAATAGAAGGCCCCAACTTTCAAATATTTTTATACTTTATAAACTATTAATTGTTTATCTTGTATCAAACACAAAAGGCTAGTAAACATATTGAAACATTCAATATCCAAACAATTGACTGTACTGGGAGTTGAACCCAGAATCCCCAGTTACCTGGTGCCTTACCGATAGGCCATAGAGTCTCCATTTTGCACAAACTCATTAGCTTGCTTTGATATAAGAAGCACCCATTATCAAGAAGATTGCGTGAACTCAACTTTCAAACATCACAGAAAAAAAAATGCATACTTGATCTTATAATATCATAGCCTATTCTGGCACTCTAAACATTGTGTTTCCAGTTTTATGGTCAGTTTGGGGTTCTAATTCTACCTTCATAAACCTTGATTCAATAAGAAAAAATAATTACCTTTTCTACAAAAACTTGGAATCATTAACATGATATAAGCATCCTTTTAATCTCAGTATTGTCACTATTGCATGCTTGATTCTAGCAACTACAACAATACTACAAAGGGCATCAACAATTACAAAAGTTGCACAACTTAGATTTTGAGAGATGAGACCTTAAAAAATGCTTAAATTCACAAGCACCATTGGCTGTCGGAGGCTCCTTGTATCTACTTTTTAATCAACAAAGGTTGCACAACTCAGAATTTGAGAGATAAGACCTAAAAAATATTTAAATTCACAAACACTATAGGCTACAGGAGGCCCCTTGTATCTACTCTTTAATCAACAAAGGTTGCACAACTCAGAATTTGAGAGATAAGGCCTAAAAAATACTTAAATGCACAAACACTATAGGCTGCCAGAGGCCCCTTGTATCTACTCTTTAATCAACAAAGTGACTACCCAGACAGAAATAAATACTCTTTCTAAAACAAACTTATAATGCAATTCTTAACTTGTTTAAAAGGGTAGCATTCACAATTACAGTTGTAATAAGAATTACAATGCCATTTTTTAGTGGAAAATATAGCGCTAATACCAAATATTTTCCTTGAATATTGATCACGTGAACAGAGCACACCCTAGCCCTATAAAATTTTAAGGTCCACAAAAAAACTCCCCGTTCTAGCTATTCAACAATAATGCAATGAGGATAATCTGACTATGCTCAATAGTGAAAGACTAAAACTGAAATCACAAATGAGATATGTACTAGTTTATGCAGGCACATTACATAGTGTGGCTAAATATAACTAAGTAGATCTTTTAGTCATATTACAAAAAAATATTCTATTCTATTTTAGTACTTTGTAAAATGGCGACAAGGAACTCAATAAGAGAATATTTACAAGATAAGAGCCAGAGGGGAAAAAAATGGAAATAAAAGAATGAATTTATTTAGAATAAAAGTATGAAAGTTTCATGAGAGATATAACTAACAATGATGACGCACAAAACAAAGATTCAAGCCCTTGTCCAATTGAAGTTACTAAATAGCTTCTCACCAGACCTAGGAATAATGTTAACAGTATCAACAGATTTTTACAAATTGCCTTATAGCATTCTATCAGTGAGCTGAAGAGCAAAAGAACTATGTCAAGAAAACCGAAATAATAAAAACACACGAGAGATTTTGGGAAACCCTTCGTTTTTCTTCCACCATTGCAGAACAACAAGGCATCCAGGCACAACCACAGGGAAAATGAAATTATAACAGAAGACGAAAAAACAAAAAGCAAAAAAAATAGAAAATGGCTTAAAGGATGGAACAAAACTCACCGATGTGTCGGCATCCAGAACACAGGCTAGAGTTTACAAAAACCATCAGCTGCTCGGATGCAGTAGAAACCCCGATTTTTGCCATTGGGAACTACTGTAGAGCCAGGAGTCCTGATCGAGAATCGACATCTTGCATGGGCAAGAGAAATATTTGAAGCTGGGAGAAAGTGAGAGAGACAAAGACGAGAACAACAGAGACTAAGATGAGAGCAAGAGAGAGAGATGAGAGCAAGAGAGAGAGACGAGAGCGAGAGAGACAGTGAGAGACAGAGAGAGTGAGAAAGAGCGAGATGGAGAGAGATAGAGTGAGCGATAAAGAGCAAGATCGAGATGGAGAGAGGTTAGAGTGGGGGATAAATACCTACAACAGCGGCGACCGATGGTGGCAATGGACAACGACAATTTGAGGCAGATTCCCGATGACAAACAATTTCTTTGGAAATGAGAGGAAACAAAGAGAGAAATAACCCCTGACAAACATAAGAGGTTGCCGGTTCTACAAGGTGAAACGTTAAAGCTGGGCCAGATTTCTAAGGTGAACCACTTATATAACTCAATCGATTCTCAGGGGTAAAAATGTCTGGGAATATATTATCCGATCAAAATTTTGATTGGATATATGGTCCAACATTTAAATTAAAGTAGTTAAAGTAGATATATGATCCATAAAAGATCGTTTTATGAATCCGGGTCGGGCAGGCTCGAGTCGGAAGCGACCCGGCGGCTCCTCCGAGTCGACTCGGACTGACTCGGATTTTTAAGTGCCCGAGTCACTTCCGAGTCCGTTAACTACCGTCAAGGGTTACGACTCATTGTCTCGAACATAGGGCTTAGTTTATGAATCCGGGTCGGGCAGTCTCGAGTCGGAGGCGACCCGGCGGCTCCTTCTCGGATTTTTAGGTGCCCGAGTCAGTTCCGAGTCCGTTAACTACAGTCAAGGGTTACGACTCGTTGTCTCGAACATAGGGCTTAGTTCCTCTCCTCCGAGGCTTCGACCGCTTTCTTTCGCGACTTCCTTCCCGCATTTCTTCTCCACCGCTCGGACGAAGTAGCTGAGGACGGAAAAGGTTTTAGGTCCGAGGCGAAGCCCAGAACGGCGACGCCCATGCTCTCCGGCATCGTTCTTAGGTACTGAGCCCTAATGCTTTCCACTGTCGTCTCTTTCACCTTCTCCAATGCTTTCCTCTGCATCCAAATTTCTTAATTTTTCTTTTTCCTCCACAACACTATTGGCTTGCCGGATTTCAACCAGGAATTGAGGTGCATCCTGACCGTTACTTGCTATCATACTATCGTGAACAATCTCCACCGCGCTTAAAGAGAGCAAGCCCGTGTATATCAGTATCAGCTTTAATCTGCCGGAAACCCCTCATCCCACTTTCGCTCGGGAGCCTGTGCCCTTCTGTGTTTCGTCCAGGTTTGTCCTTCTAATCCTCATTATGCCTTCATTTTTCCGTTGGGTGGAGAAGCTTTTACTTTTTAATCTATATTATTGGAGTAGCTTCTAATTTGATTTTTCATTATACTATGGTTAATTTCTCTGTTTGTTAGTGTAGCTGCCAAGGGATAATCATAACACCAAAAGCCGTAGTATCTCCCAAATGCTTGGCCTGATCCGACTACCAGTCCCATCTTCATATTCCTAATCATGATTTCCCACTTAATATATACATAAAATAATCCACCCAATTTTCCTAATTCTCATCAGTCTCTATTGCTTGATTCAAAGAAGCATTTAATCCAGTCTATGGCCACGGACGATATTGCTTGATTCAAAGAAGCAGTGATATTGCTTGAGGTTTTTGTTGATGTGAAGGGAAAGGAAGAGAATCTCGATAGAAATTCTATATGTGCGACGGGAACTGGGAATGTCCTATTGTTTAATGCAAGTGTCCCCTCATATATATGTCCTTTTGAATTTAGTGACAAAATTTGCTACTTAGGTACTGCCTTCTTATTAACTATTATTTTCTGTCTAGGGATGCATGGTCACTTGGTTAGAACCCGTGTAATACTCTTTCATGTAAATGGTCAAGCTTGTGGTTGTTTTTAAATGGTAATGTAAATGAAAAAAGAAAATGAACTAATTTGAGTATGAGTGCGATGTATGTTATTATACAGGATTATCAATACATAGAATAAGTTGTTTCAACTTTCATATACTACTGGATAATCTGTTTATCCAATGGAAGAAGGGGTCACAGGGTAATAAGCTGAGTAACAAAAGATAATTTAAATCTATAAAACCATGACAAGATAATGATGTGCTCAGTGTGTTAATATTTTTCAATAACTTCTGGAAGTTGTCCTCTCGAGTTAATCAATCAGTGACACCTTCAAGGAGGACCAGTCCAATAGTATGTTTATTATATTAATGAAGCTTCACTTGGCTTTTTCCTTTCTATTGAAGCTAGTATCTAACAATACAGTCTTTGTAAGATTGCTGCCCTTTTGAATTTTCTATTTACTGCCATTCTCTTCAGGTACCAATCACAACTGAATTTGCTGATGGGA
Source organism: Aristolochia fimbriata (assembly GCA_019845555.1). NCBI lineage: Eukaryota > Viridiplantae > Streptophyta > Magnoliopsida > Piperales > Aristolochiaceae > Aristolochia > Aristolochia fimbriata. The sequence goes on from CM034081.1 coordinate 11,518,919, forward strand.
TTTGGAGAATAAAGCAAAAGAAAGTACGATTGACTAGGTAAGTGCCAAACTAGTTAAGTTATGTGGAAATTTTGTGCTTCTTTGTTTGATGGGATCATTTGAGAGGTTTATAAAAGTTTTTCCTAATTTTGAGTTTTCCCATCTATGGATTTCAGTTTGGAAGCTTTCCCCTTCTCTTCCGTGGTTACAATCCCAGAAACTTGTCTTCCAAAAAAGTAATTTTTATGTGAAACTTTTTGAATGAAATAGATGTACTGACACTTTGAAATCTCTTATCAGGAAGGTTGCAAATCTTTAGCTGGTTATTTAGCTTTTGGTGGTGAAATTGAAATAGAAGTAGCCATGAAGCCTGTTTTAGGTACTGTTGTCTCGAATAAAATGCAGAAATCAGTTGTTGTGGCTGTGGATCATCTTTACCACTGTAAGCTCTACAATCGATACATCAAAAGAACCAGTAAATTTATGGCACACGATGAGAAGAATGAGTGTAATATTGGAGATCGGGTACTCTCTCTCTCTCTCCAAAACTGCTAGACTACCCTGTCTCACTGTCTATCCTATCGTTAAGTAGTATTACATTTGTTCTGCTGCAAATTTTGCATTAGGTTTTGTCTGTACTTTTCTCCAGTTGAAAGAGCACGAGCATCGAGCTGTTTGGTTTCAAGAATCTGCATGCCTTTACTTTTCGAGTTCAATATATAGGATATACCTTGTCCTCTGTTAGATTTCTAATTTTCTACTGTGGGTAGTATACTATTTCCTTAAAACTATAAGGAGAAGTAGATCACTATTTTTCTGCTGCAGGGTAGTATACTATTTCCTAAAACTATGAGTAGTACTGTAGAATCTATTTATTGTGTAGTCATAGGAGAGTAGATTTTGATCGTCCACATTGGGATAATGAATCTGTTGTGACATAGAACTTGCTCTTACAGGTTAGATTGAATCATTCGAGACCATTGAGCAAACATAAGCACTGGGTTGTTGCAGAAATACTTAAAAGAGCTCGAATATATGTTCCGCCATCTGCACAAACCCTTTCTAGTAATCAGACTGACTCGTCTGGAGTTGCTGCAGTTCCTTCATCGTTATGAGGTTCATTCAGAAGCCTTATGATGTTTGTCTCTTTTCTGTGTTAGTTATTCAGGATGAACCAGAAAAAAGGCTACTATGGGGGAGTCATATGTGGAGCTTGGTTCCATGGGGGTTTTATTCAAAGAAGCTTGGCAAATTTTGGTAGATTCTCTCTTTTGGATACTTGCTTTTACTGTTTGTTTTACTCCCCTGTTGATTGCTATTTGATCCTTTTTATTGGGAGTTTAGGCTAGAGCAGTTTGATTGACTTCATTTTAGGAGAACCTGCAACTGGATGAAGCCATTTTCCTGTTATCCTATCAAAATTGAAGGTTGCGCAGAAATACTTGTCCCTTACCCTATGGAAGCATGTTGTTCCATGACAAGTATGTCTTATTTATTTTTTTTATGAACAACTAGTTTAAAAAATTTGATGCAAATCGATCCTTCCTTTGCAATGTCGCAGTACCCTATTGGGAGAAGAGAATTAAACCTACTAAATTAAACACGAAGCAGAAAGATCAAATACAGTAGCTTCTCAAGGAGGGTATCTTTTATGATGGGGCTCATGGATTGGAGAAAAGTGCGCACGGAGAAGGCACATCTTTATCTAGTTTTTGCATACCCTCTTTTCTTTGAGCGGTTATGAACAGAAATGAATTCTATAAGCTATATTTTTATATTCCATAGGCGATGGAATAAGCAACACCAATGAATATGAAAATGAAAATAATCCATATTAGAAGTAATATTAGAAATTTTTATATATTTTTGAAGAAGTAATATTAGAATAAATTTCTGGGTGAGTGCCACGGTTTTGTTTAAATTTCTTATTCTACAAGATCTTAAGAAGCACAGGATCAATCTTATTAGATCAACCCTATTTTTTTTTTTAGTTGCAAGAGAAGACAGAAGGCCCAATCCTCCCCATTGAAAAAAAGTCCCTTCTTTGCCCCATGCAATGACTTTGTTCCCTTCAGCTTTTACCCTCTTCAGTTATTTTTAGATAAATCTACTTCCAAGGCTTTTCTATATTTAAGAGACACTCTTTTACTCTTTTCTTTACTCTTTTATTTATTTTTTGCACATACCCACTTAATCTGCCATCTTTTTTTTTCACACATGTTCCCTCTTTTTTCTCGCTTCTTTTTACATAAAATTGTATTTATGCAAATGACTTTCTACGATTTAAGTCTAATTGAAAAATCAAAATTTACTTTTGAATTTTTCTGTCTATCTTAATTTTTTTCATCCAATAGTTAAAACCTCTAACTTTGGTAACGATAGCATCAATTAAATAAAAGTAATGTTTTTCATTATTTTTCTTTATAAATCTATACTTAGTTTTAACCTTATTACTCTCAAAATTAAGTTTCAATCATAACTTGGTTCAACATTTAAACTATTTTAACACAAAATTAAGTTACAAGGTATTTCTGTAAATTGATTTTAAAATTATTTAACTCTAAATTTATTAAGATATATGTATGCACCAAAATGTGCATGACCCACATTCAACAAGTCCAGGAGTCTACTAATCCAGCAAACAAGGTTCGTGGACAGGCCTCTACGATTCTCAAGGTCATCCGACACAGCCCATCGCCAGAGCCACCCATCTCGTCGCATTATCCACACAGTGAGTCATCTTACATCCATCATCGAATCAATGAGTCATCGTCTAGTCAGCAATGACTTGGTGAGTCATCGACACGTCAGCATGAGTCAGCATATAGTCATCCACCTCAAACGTCGAGACAAAAACCTAGAAAAAGGGGTACGATCCTCATTCAAGGGATCTCAACAGAGGAGCTCCTGGTCCTCCTCCCATCTCAACTACAGCAGCAGAAAGGGGATCGTGATCCCCTTTAATCCCCTTTCCTAGGCAAAATTCCTCAACAACTACACAGTCTGGTTACAAAAGGCCAGAAGTTCCCTGTCCCAAGGGTTGGAAATTCTGAAGATCAAGAGCCTTCTTGTCGAGAAGAAAATACACTCGCGGAAGCACTAAAAACCAGACAAGTTCAGCACTCGCAGACCGTCGTTTAACAGTTCGACTGGAGCAGCTCTACACGTTCGCCGGCAGTGTCACAAGTCGAAACACACAGAACACAAATACTTTCGTCCAACCGACCAAAGCCACACCAGATCGTGCACACTCGTTCCCAGAACTCAACTTCGACGTTCTCTCCAGAAGCCGAAACTTTGACAATTCACACCGAGATCGAATCAGAGGAAGCCTAGGAGAGTGAACTCGTATTCCTTGATATTCAAACACACCCTGTAACACAAATTATTCTAAACTAAATATTCTCTCAGTCGCGCCTCTTCGCGGACCGGCGGATTTTTGGTGAAACAGATTTGGCATACCCGGTGGGACCTTTCCTACCTCTCATCTCCTTCTCCGTCCAACCAAAAAAACAATCTCCAACCACAGCCATGGCCAGCAACGCCAACAACGGCAACAACAACAACAACACCAACAACAGGGGCAACCAAACTGCCTCCTCGAGCTCGCTCAACCCGCCCCATCTTGTGGATCGCAAGCTCGACCACCCGGAGTTCGAGGATCGACAGCCGCATCTCCGGCCAACCCTCCGGCTCCGACATCTCCTCCACCGCCACACGCCCACTTACAAGGGCTATGGCGAAGTTTGTCCACCGGACAAGCTCCATTTATGCTTGACGACGCCGCATCAACTTTCGTGTTTGTGCCTCGGGCTACCGCGGCCTCAATCAAACCAACCGGCCGGCCAAACCGATGCGGCGATGGCCAAGCCAACATATTTGGCCATCGCCACCTCTCCTCCTCCTTGCAGCCCGGCGCCCGGCCCGGCGATCGATCGCCATCCATCGAAGAAGTTCCATCGTTCCCACTTTGGTGCAGCGATACGAGCAAAGCGGGGGCATCTCCTCTCTCTCTGCCGCGAGAACACACTCTGTGCCGGCTTCCTCCGTACAGAGAACATCATCGACAGACAACTCGTCGGTTATGTTGGTCTCACACGACCTCCTACCCGCTCTCAACGCAGCAGCTGGTCCACCACCCCTCCGCTCACCTCGCGACAGACGTCAGCGATCTCCCCTGCTGCCGCATCGCCCATCCCATCTCGCCGACTCTCACCAGTGGCCGCCACCACAAACCAGTCACCTCCCAGAGTTACATTCCGCTATCAACCTGCGACTAGTTCCTCTGACCGGTCCCCCACCTCTCCAATGAAGTCACCGACGACGACTTCATATCTCCAAGTTGCGTCAAGAACAAATACTCCGACGCAAACCGTCAAGATGGCCACAATGACAACTTCGGCCAAGACTATTGAAGAACAGCTTGCCGAAATGCAGGCCGCGATAAAGGAGCAAAGCGAACAGTTGCGCATAAAAGATGCGCAACTCGCAGCCCGCAATGCTCAACTAGCAGCTCGTAATGACCAAATCGTAAAGACGTTTGAACGGCTTGAAATGGGCACAACCACCCATAACAGCGGTGGCGTCTCTCAAGAAGTCGACCGAAATCGGCTGACCACCAGCGCCTCAGCCGAGCTGCCGCAAGAAGATTCCTCTTCCGACAACGAGCTGCCGCAAGAAGATTCCTCTTCCGACGACGAGCTGCCGCCCGTCGCTCCAGTGGCCATCCGCAGAGGCCGACCAGAAGTGGATCTGTCTGCTCTTACCCTTGATTCCATTATAGAGCTCATCAACCGTGCAGTACGAAATAGCGCCGACGACCACAAATCAGTCGCCTACAAGAGGCCGTACACACAGAGGATCCAGAATATCCCAATGCCGATCGGCTATCACCCTCCCAAGTTTCAACAATTTAACGACGACGGCCACCTAAAGCAGCATGTCGCTCATTTCATTGAAACGTGTAATAACGCCGGCACAGACGGCGACTTGTTGGTCAAGCAGTTCGGCCGGTCACTGAAGGTAAATGCCTTCGATTGGTACATCGAGCTGCCCCAAGAATCTATTGACAGTTGGGAGCAACTGGAGAGCGAATTCCTCAGTCGGTTCTACAATACCGGCGACTTTGTAACACTAGTCGAGATCGCCAATCTAAAAAGCGAAGAAAAAGCGAAAAAAGTGGTCGACTACATCAACCGATGGAGGAACCTGAGCCTCAATTGCAAAGAAAGCTCGAATCTATCTCTCGAAGCCGAAATAGAAATGTGCTCACGGGGAATGCGATGGAATCTCCTCTGCTACATACAGAGCCGAAGGCCGAATGATTTCCAGGAGCTCGTAACAGAAGCTCACAATATGGAAAACTTGATAGAAGACTGAGGAGAAGAAGGATCTTCTTCCACCGACCCTCGCAAAAAGGGGAAGGCACCTGCTGCGACCGCGCCCAAAGAAACGAAAGAGAAATCAAAATCTTCTTTCACGACAAATACTGTCGAACCGATCATGGTCGGAAGTAAGGTCAAGCTGACCTATCTCCCACGACAATTGACGGGAGGCTTCAAGAAGCTGACACTGGAAGAACGACAGGCAAAGACATATCCCTTTGCCGACGCCGACGTTCCCATCATGCTCGATCAGCTGCTTGACAATCAACTACTGAGGCTGCTAGAAATCAAAAGGCCTGGCGACCAATCCAAAAGCGAAGATCCAAATTTTTGCAAATACCTTCGACTGGTTAGGCACTCGACGGAGAAATGCTTCGTCTTGAAGGACCGCATCATGGAGCTGGCAGCGCAAGGCCGTATCGAAATCGAAGGAGCTAAAAACATAGCCTCCTCATATACCATCTCCATCCGAGCCGAGCCGAACCAGCTAACTCGGCCAAACAAGAAGCAGGCCACGAAGGAGTACCGACCAAAGCCCGGTTCCTCCAGCCGACCTCATAACAACAGACGACCACCGGCTAAGGTTGCACCAAAACCGGCACTCCAAGAAACAGCTGCAGCCGACGGAGAGGGGTGGATCTTGGTCACCCGGAGAAAGAAGTCTGTTCGAGAACTAGAACCGGCACCGGCGAATACCAGAACGAAGGCGAAGCGGTCAAATAAAAAAGCCGCGAAGCGCCAAAAGAAGACTCCCAGGACCGACGTCCAGGGGGGCAGCAAAAATAAAAGAAGACCCGTCACATTGGCGGAGTTCTTCCCGAAGGAGTTCCTCTCGCCGCCTGCAATGGTGGCGACCTGCTCAACAGCTCCTCCCGAGCAAACAACAACAAAAGAGAAGGGCAAAAGACCAGTCGTCGAATGCGACGACCTCGAGACGTCGCTCAAACAAATCTCACACCTCAATAAGATAGAGGACGATCTCGACCTGGACATCAGGTCAAGACAAGCCCTAATCTGGATCCTCGTCAAACCAGAGAAACTCAAAGCTGAACTGGAGATGCTGCTGATGAGAAAGCACGATCTGCCAAAGGTCGGGTTAACTACTTTTCGGAAAGAGGAGGAAGACGCTTACACCAAAGCGCATCTCGCGAAGTCAGAAGAAGCACTGGCCGTCACATGCCCACTGTGCATTACATTCAGAGAGGAAGACGCACAATTGGGGACGAAGAATCACAACAGACCGTTGATCGTCTCCGGCTACATCAGAGACCACAAAATCAACCGTATCCTCATTGACTGTGAATCTGCAGTCAACATTCTGCCTATTCGCACGATAAAGAACATTGGTCTCTCTGCTGGCGACCTCTCTCCAAGTTCTCTCCTCATTCAAGGTTTCAACCAGGAGGGCCAGAGAACACTCGACACGAGGAACCTCAAGCTACACATCGGGAACATGGTATCCGACACTTCTCTTCAAGTCATCGACTCCATGACGTCTTACAATCTACTCCTGGGTTGACCATGGCTTCATTCAAACGGAGTCGTGCCATCCACACTTCACCAATGCTTCAAGTATTGGGAAAACGGCGAGAAGAAGACCGTGTATGCCGACGAAAGCCCATTCACAGAAGCAGAGGCATCGTTCGCAGATGCTAAATTCTATCTAACGACTAGGCCGACAGTTAAATTTTCACCAGAGTCGAACCAGGCAGCAAACGCCAAGAGCACTCCAACGCAGGCTGCATCATCCAAACAACCGGCGCAGGATGCAACACTCAAACAATCGTCGCAGCCAAAAAAACCACAGACTCCGACGCAAGTTGCATCTCCTAAACAGACCACGACGCAGGTCGTATCTCCAAAGCAGTCGGCGCACAATAGCCCTTCGGCACATGGCCGTAAACCGGCCATAGTCGCGCCTACACCAAATCAGCGCAACATACCCATCTTGCGATACATTCCACAACGCAAAGGAAGAAAGGAGAAGCTCCCCTGGTCGCCTGCAACAAAGTCCAGTCGACCCCTTTGCCGAAAAAAGTCACACTTCCTCTGCCAAATTAGAGGAACGAAGTATCGTGAAGCAATTGCCGAACCAACAACAATTGCCGGCTACACGCTCAAATGAAGGCTTCGACCCGAACGCCTACCAGTTGATGGCCAGAGCAGGGGGCAATCTCACAAAAGACGAGATTCATGCAAAACCTCCTGTGACCTTACCCGTCTTCATTCCAGAGCAGGAGAAATTGAAGAATGAAGGGCATCGTATTAGTCAAGGTCACCTGGGCCTCAGCTTTGAGAGGCCAAAACCAATCAAAATCTATACAGCCCAAGCAAAGCTGGTCAAGATAACCAGAAAGTCATCTGCAGATGTGCACCAAGTCTCAATTGGCCAAATCCCAACCGAGAAACAAAATACTTCAAAGTCGGTGATTATTTACACCAAAGCCGCCATCAATCGAAGCTGGCCAAAGAACGATGGCGGTCCAGTCGTCATCTATACGATGAAGGCAGCCATTGCACGAGCTCGCGCCTACGACTCAGCCACAGTGAATCACATTTCCATCATCGACGAGGAACAAGAAGATGAGGAATTCGTCTTGAAGGAGGCTCCGGCTGAATTCGAAGAAGGAGGCCAGTCGACCGTCGACGAATTAAAGAAAGTCGATTTGGGTACCACAGAAGACCCGAGGCCGACATTCCTCAGTGCATCGCTGACGAGCGAAGAAGAAGCTGAATATATGGCGTTACTCCATGAATACCGAGACATCTTCGCCTGGAACTACACGGAGATGCCAGGTCTCGACCCACGAGTGGCAGTCCATAAATTGGCGGTTCATCCCTCTGTTCGACCAGTCAAGCAGTCACAACGACGGTTCCGACCAGAATTGGTGCCAGAAATAAAAAAGGAGGTCAAAAAGTTAATCGCGGCAAATTTCATCAGGGAGGTGAAGTACCTGTCCTGGATTGCAAACATCGTCCCAGTCAAGAAGAAGACTGGCCAAATCCGGCTCTGCGTCGACTTTCGCGACCTGAACAAAGCCTGCCCGAAGGACGACTTCCCTCTGCTGATAACCGAGATCATGGTGGATGCGACAACAGGTCACGAAGCCCTATCTTTCATGGTCGGGTCCTCCGGCTACAATCAAATCCGGATGGACCCAAAAGATGAAGAGCTTACGGCATTCCGCACACCAAAGGGCATCTTCTGTTATAAAGTGATGCCATTCGGACTCAAGAATGCTGGCGCGACCTACCAAAGAGCAATGCAGAACATCTTCGACGACTTCGTCCATAAACGAGTCGAATGCTACGTTGACGACCTGGTGGTGAAAACGAAACAAAGGTCAGATCATCTCCTCGACCTCAGAGCTGTATTCGAGAGGCTTCGACGGTTTCAACTCAAAATGAATCCGTTGAAGTGTGCATTCGGCGTCACCTCAGGCAAGTTCCTGGGATTCATCGTCCATTACAGAGGGATCGAAATCGACCAGTCAAAAATCGACGCTATTGAAAAGATGCCAGAGCCCAGAAACGTCTCCGAGCTTAAAAGCTTCCAAGGTCATCTGGCGTACATTCGGCGTTTCATCTCGAACCTTGCCGGGAGGCAATGGCAGAGACAGGGGGGGGCAAGGGGGGAGAATGGCCCCCCCAAAAATTTTGAAAAATTTTTAGTAGATAGGGTTAATATAGTCATTTTATTAGGTTATTAAGTGATTAGGTTTTTTATTTCTCTTATCAACCGTAGTTGCTTCCTTTCCCCTTCTCTTTTCACGATTCCCAAAACCTTAGCATTAATTACTTCCTCAAAAAAGCATTCAATGTCTCTTCCTCCTACCTTTCTCTCTTAGCTTTTTTCATCTTTTCTTTGTACTTGCGGCTGCTTTTGGTATTTTTTATTATAAAATCTTGTCTCATTGTGGTTGAAAGCAAACTCTAACTAGCTACGGACCTACGGTGGAGACTTGAGAGTTGAGAGAGCCATTGGGATTAATTTATGTGTCTTTTACACATCACATCCGAGGTACTTTTCTTATTTCTCTTTCTTTTAATGGTGATAATATTAATTCACATCATAGACTTTATTTTATAAAAGAATTATATTTTCAGTCATGTTAGATGTTGTCTTTGATTAAATTGTTTTGATAAGTTTTTTAAATTAAATATATTGTGTTTTGACTGTTAAGTTTTGTTAATTAGTATATCTATCATTGATTCATTTTTTATCAGATGTGTAAACAGACAACAATTGATGCTATTTTCAAACGCAAAGAACCATCTACTTCTAATAATTCAGTATATAGTGCACAAACTTCTTTTCAAATTGATAGTCATGAAATTGAAGCTACAATATTAGAACCACCACCTCCTAATGTCAATACGTCTGAAGTGGATATATCAATTAGAGTACACCATCATTCAAAAATTCCTCGTATTGAATCAACTGGAGAAGACACATCTTATAAGATAGTGCGTGATCCGGGGTTACGTCATTCTATTTGGGATTTTTCTTCTGAGAAACAAGATGAAATTCGGAGAGCTTATTTAATGGCAGGACCATATCAACCTATTCTAAATGTTTATCCTTCATCTGGGCCAGAAAATCATCGAAGGCGGTTTCAAGCTTCGTGGTTCAAGTTATTCCATTGGTTAGAATATTCTACTGATAAGGATAGTGCATATTGTTTACCATGTTATCGTTTTACTCGACCTGATGGACGACCTGGATCAGATGTATTCATTACAAGAGGTTTTGACAAATGGAAGAAAGTTAATGATGGAAAAAATTGTGCATTTTTAGGTCACATGGGAAAAGATCACAATTCACAACACAATAAAGCAGAAAAGGCTTGTTTGGACTTGATGAATCAATCCTACCATATTCAAAATGTTTTTAAGAGACAATCAACACAAGAAGTCTTACACAATCGGTTGCGGCTTAAAACCTCTGTGGATGTAATTCGATGGTTGACATTCCAAGCATGCCCGTTTCGAGGTCATGATGAAAGTTTAAGTTCACAAAATTGTGGCAATTTTTTAGAGATGGTAAAATTATTAGCCTCATATAATGAGCAGGTTTCAGGAGTTGTTTTAGGAAATGCTCCACAAAATGCCAAGTACACTTCACCAGCTATACAAAAAGAGATCTTACATGTTATAGCAAATAAAGTAAGAAACACAATTCGCTCTGAAATTGGTGAAGCAAAATTTTGCATCATAGTGGATGAAGCTCGGGATGAGTCTAAAAGAGAACAAATGGCAATTGTTCTAAGATTTGTTGATAAAAAGGGGTTTGTACAAAAGCGTTTTTTTTATCTTGTTCATGTTCGAGATACATCTGCATTGACCTTGAAAACTGATATATCCAAAGTTCTCTCTAACCACAATCTTAATGTTAAAGATATTCGAGGTCAAGGATATGATGGAGCTAGTAATATGCGTGGAGAATGGAATGGGCTTCAAGCTTTATTTTTGCAGGAATGTCCATATGCTTATTATGTGCACTGTTTAGCTCATCGTCTCCAATTAGCCCTTGTTGCAGCATCAAGGGAAGTCATTCCCATCCATCAATTTTTTTCAAACTTGACTTTTATTATTAATGTTGCTGGAGCTTCGTGCAAAAGACATGATGAATTACAAGCTTATCATGCGACAGAAATTGTACAATTAGTTGCAGCACAAGAACTTGAGTCTGGTAGAGGACTCAACCAAATGACTACTCTAAAGAGGGCAGGGGATACTCGTTGGGGTTCTCATTTAAATTCTATATCTAGCTTGATTCGGATGTTTAATTCTGTGCGGTCAGTTCTGAGTGATATTACCATTGGAGGGTCTACATATGCTCAAAGAGGAGATGCTGATGCAGCATATAACATGGTCAGTTTGTTTGATTTTATTTTTATTTTGCACCTCATGAAAGAAATATTACAGACAATTGACGATCTATGTCAAGCACTACAATACAAGTCACAGGATATTTTAAATGCAATGAGTTTAGTTTCAACTACAAAAAAACTTATTAAGAAAATGAGAGAAGATGGATGGAATTCATTTTTTGGGCAAGTTTTAAGTTTTTGCAGGAAGAATGAGATATCTATCCCGGATATGAGTTCTAATTATGCTGGAAGTCGAGGCCGATCTCATCGACAAAAGGACCCTCTCACAGTGGAACATCATTATCGAATTGAAGTATTTCTTGCTGGATTAGATTCACTATTACAAGAGTTAAATACCAGGTTTAGTGATCACACAATGGATCTACTTATTTTGAGCGCTGCATTGGATCCTCAAGATCGATACAAATCCTTTAACATTAATAACATTTGTGAGCTAGTTGATAAGTTTTATCCTGATGACTTCATTGAACAAGAAAAATATCATTTGAAGTATGAGTTGCAACATTATGAACTTGATGTTCCCTATCATGTTGATTTGCAAGAGGTAAAGACTATTGGTGAGCTTTGTCAAAAATTGGTTGAAACAGGGAAAGCAACAATTTATCCTCTTTTTGATAGGTTGCTTCGGCTTTTATTAACACTTCCAGTTTCGACAGCTACTACAGAAAGAGCTTTTTCTGCAATGAGCATTGTCAAAACTAAGTTACGAAATCGGATGGAAGATGAATTTCTTGGAGATTATTTGATTACATATATTGAAAAGGAAATTGCAGAAAAGATAGACACAAATTCAATTATAGACGATTTCAGTGTTATGAAAGAACGTCGGGCATTGTTCAAGTAGCAAAAGTTATTTTATTCTTTCTTGGATATTGTAAATTTTTATCAAAAAAAAAAAATGGCTTATAAATTTTCCTTTGGCCCCCCCTTCATAAATTTTCTGGCTCCGCCACTGCCAGGAGGTGCCAGCCTTTCAGTCGTCTGCTAAAGAAGGGTACACCGTTCGAGTGCGACGACTCCTGCAGGAACGCCTTTAACAACATAAAGGCGTATCTCACCAAGCCGCCAGTGCTCGTTGCTCCAATCGTCAACAGACCGTTGCCGCTATACATCGCAGCACAAGAAAAATCGGTGGGCGCTCTTTTGGCTCAATGTGATGAGGACAACAAAGAACGTTCTCTGTACTACCTAATCCGAACATTGGTGGGCGCCGAGTTCAACTACTTCCCAATCGAGAAGACCTGTCTGGCTCTCATCTTCGCAGTTCAAAAGCTTCGGCACTACCTCCTGGCGCATTCGACGAATCTCATCTCGAGAGCTGACCCTCTGAAATACATCATGTCGCGACCAATCCTCTCTGGTCGACTGGCTAAGTGGGCTCTGCTCCTATCAGAATTCGAGATCAACTTCGTTCTGCAAAGAGCGATTAAAGGCCAAGCATTGGCAAATTTCTTGGCCGACCACCCGGTGCCGGCCGAATGGGAGTTAACAGAAGAATTCCCTAACGAAGAAATATTCCTGGTCGAAGTGCTTCCACCTTGGGAGATGTATTTTGACGGCGCCGCACGAAGAAATGGAGCTGGTGCCGGAGTCTTGTTCGTCTCACCCAAGAAAGATCTATTGTCATACTCATTCGTGCTCACCCAGATTGGCTCGAATAATGAAGCAGAATACCAAGCTCTATTACTCGGACTCAGCATAGCGGTCGAAATGCAGCTGCCGCAGTTACACATCCACGACGACTCGGCTCTGGTCATCAAGCAGCTTACCGGAGAGTTCAAAGTAAAGAAACTTGAACTCGAACCACTTTGGAGGCATGCCGGTGAACTTCTGGCCCAAATCCCAGAAGCTTCACTCCACCATGTCCCTCGCTCCGAGAATGGGCCAGCCGACGCATTAGCCGGCATCGCAGCCAGTCTGGCACAATTCGACCAACGACCAAGCCAGATTCCCATTTGCCAGCGATGGGTAATCCCTCCACCAGTCGAGGGAGAAATAGAAGAAGAGCAAACAGAAGAGAGAGAAGAATCTCTTCCCATCTCGGCCAGCCAAAATCAAATCGAGGATTGGCGCGAACCTATCATCAATTTCCTTCGTGACGACACACTACCGGTCGACTTGCGAGAGCGAGTCCAAATCCGCCGAGCAGCTCCGAAGTATGTCTTCATCAATGACGTACTTTACCGACGGTCACATGAAGGTCTTCTCCTTCGCTGCTTGTCCAAAGAAGAAGGGTCACAAGTGTTGAAAGAGATACACAGTGGAATCTGCGGTGCACATCAAGCCGGCCCGAAGCTTCACTTGCAAGTCAAATGACTGGGTTACTATTGGCCGACTATGCTCAGAGATGCCATCAAAATGGCTCGAACTTGCAAACAGTGCCAAATCCACGCCGACTACATACATCAGGCACCGGAACTGCTACACCCAACAGTCGCATCAAGGCCGTTCGAAGCTTGGGGGATGGACATCATTGGCCCCATCAGTCCCAAATCCGACTCTGACCGGCAGTACATCTTGGCCGCCACCGACTACTTCTCGAAATGGGCAGAAGCTGCTGCTTACCGAGAAGTGAAAGCTGTCACCGTCGTCGACTTCATTCGAACTCAAATCATCTATCGATATGGAGTCCCTCGATACATAATGACAGACAATGGCACGCCATTCAGAAACAGAGTCATGAACCGCTTCTGTGAGAAATTCTGCATACAACAGCGGACCTCTACGGCTTACAATCCGGCAGCCAATGCACTTGCAGAAGCTAAACACTCTGCAAAATCCTAAAGAAGACCATCGGCACCAACAAAAAGAGTTGGGACAAGAAATTGCCCGAAGCGTTATGGGCATACAGAACGTCGGTTCGGACACCGATCCAATCAACCCCATTCTCACTGGTCTACGGCGCTGAAGCAGTGCTTCCCCTCGAAGTACAGCTACCTTCCCTGCGAATTGCAGTAAGAGAAGGGTTAACGACGGAGGAATGTGCCCAACTGAGACTCGCGGAACTGGAGTCTCTCGATGAACAACGACTCGAGGCGCAAGAACGTCTCGAGTGCTATCAATCCCGCATGACCAGAGCCTTCAACAAAAAGGTACGACTCAGGTCATTCCAGAAGGGCGATCTCGTGCTCGCAGTAAGACGGCCGATGCTCTTCACCAGCAAAACCGGGGGCAAATTTGCGCCAAAATGGGAAGGACCCTACGTCGTACAAGAAGCCTATACGAATGGCGCATACAAGCTCGTCACTGCAAACGGGCCGGAGCTGCCGATAACAAATGGTAAATTCCTCAAATGGTTTTACCCATGAAGAAGGCAGCAAAGAAAAAAAAGAGAGGAAGAAGAGAACCTCAGAAAAAAAAAAAAAAAAAAAAACGAGTACGGACTTCTCATAGCAAAAAAAAAAATTGTAATGGGAACAATGCAGGTCTCGCAACAAAAATGCGAGGCACAAAAAAAAAAAAGTTTTTTTCTTTCAAGGTTCGCAACAAAAGGCGAGGCTACAAAAAAAGAAGAAAGAGAAGAAGCCTCACAAAAAAAAAACGAGGCAACAAAAAAAAATGCAAAGGAAAAGACAGAGTGGGATGACATCAAAGTCGCGGAAGCTCAAAATCGGCAAGTCGTCCCCTCAGTCGGATCACTTCAGCTTAGGCGTCAGCTAGTTCTTGTTCTTCCTGTTCGGTGAAGGTAGGCCGAGCTCGAACCTCAGCCAAGCGTCGACGAATAGTGACAACCTCTTCGTCTTTCGCATCAAGCTGTTCCTTGCCAGTCGCAATCTGTGCCTCCAAAGAGTCAAGGCGAGCTAAAACCAGAGCAAGCTGCTCGCGCAGTCGCTTCTGTTCCTCTTTGGCAGCCTTTTGACCATCTGATTTTGGTCGACATCAGCAGCTATTTGGTCACGACTGATGGCCACGTGTTGTTCAGCCTAGTAAGCTCAGCCTCTGCAACTTGGAGTTCTTCTAGACTGAGCTTCCCCTCCAACGAACAGCACAGGTGCTGAAGTCGAGCCGCCCCGGATGCGAACTCCTCAACCCAATGCTCCAATATAGAAGTGTCGATACCTACCTCAATCAGTTTCTCAAGGCAAACGAAGGTATCCTCCACCAATTCGGGTGAACTCGGATCGCTGGCCGGCAAAAGGTCTGTCTGGACGAAGTCTTTCCACAACCCCAAAGCCACCTTCTGAAGCTTCAGCGTTGTTCTCGCTGACGGACGTCTCCAAGACCCCTGTAGAAACAGAGGCTATGAGTTCGAGAAAGGGGGAAAGAAAAAAAAAAATGTATACGACAAGGAGAAGAGGAAATCGAGACTTACCGATAAAGGCTTTGAAGAGGTCGAAGGCTCACTACCGAGCGGATGGATGGCTGACGATGGCTCTCCACAGTTCAAAGGCACAAACATAACTAGAGGCTGAGCCATTGCGACCGAAGTTGCTGGAATAGGACGAGAGGAACTGGGGGCATCACATCGACTTCCATCACCGGCCGCTTGAGTTAAATCGAGGGTAGTGACTCCATCCATAGTCGCCTCCGCCCCGGCCTGAGGGAACGCATCATCGGCAACCACTGTCGTATCATCCTCCATGACTCCATCAAGTGTAGGATCAGCAGCAGATAGAGTGGGGAGATTCTTACGGAATCGCATCCTCGCAAGATCTGCCAAAGAGAAATGATCCTCCTCGTCCAGCATCAAACGTTGAGGGAGTTCCAGTCCAGAAAGATCCAAGGGCTCCTCCAGAGTCGAATTAAGTTGGGTCTCTTGCGGGTTAATCAACTGAGCTTCTCTAGTAGTCCCCTGAGATGGACCTGGTAGAGGAAGAGGAGCCAAAATTTCCAAGGATTCGGGTGGCTCCAACAGAAGAACTGAAGTACTAGGGACATCAGACAAATCCTCGGACGGCTTGGAAACACCACTCCGGATACGCTTGAGGAATGGTGGAGGAGTGAAAATCGGAGGCTGGATGGGCGACTTCCGCTTGACTGGAGCCTTCTTCTTCTTCTCCTTAGAGGCTGGAACTGAAGGCGCCGACAAAGCAAGGATCGCTGATTCTGTCTCTTCCCCCGGCACAGATGGCTCCTTCAACACTATACCCTTCGCCTTTGCCGCACCTTTCGAAGCAGGTAACTTGTCCTTCGCTACCTTCGGACGCAGCTGCTTAGCCTTGGCTTTCCCCTTCTTGACCTTAGTGGATGCTAGCTGATCAGGACGTGGTAGAAGAGCCGCTGCATCGTCATCACTCAACGCACGCAGCAACTCGGCTTGAGACGCAAACACGCAGGTTCGACTAAAGCTTTTCCACTCATGCTAAACAAAAAAATAAACATAAAAAAAGGGAGAAGGATGAGGGGAGTATCGAAAACAAAGAAGAGAATCCAAAAAAAAAAAAAAGAAACAGAATCTCACATACCTCAAAAATAGGGACTACGTGCTCAAGCCATGATTCCCGAAAGCTCAGAGTGACCCCGGGATCCGCATCGGTACCCATGAAGACTGGCACTTCCACGTGACCAAAAGGCCTCGCGACACTGATCCTCCACATCTCCAAGAGTGCCGAGAGAGAATCTGCCCTGCGCTGGTCAGAGATGAGTACACCAGGTAGATCCTGGCAAAAGCCAAACTGCCTAGTAAATCTATGAGGGCTGTAAGGCTCTATCGCCAGGGCGTCGCGCTGCCGATAAACCAAGGAAGTCGATCGAACACACAGAAAATAATCCGATTCGATCGAAGAAGCCACGTGACTCCTCGCGTCGAGAAGAGTCCCAGAAGGAAGAGCCTCGGCTGGATACCAAGTCTTGATCGAACTCCTCCAAAACAATGCACGAGCTTCGATCGGAGTAAAATGTCGGACGAGCTTCAAATCCCGATAAACCCACATGAGAGGACCAGAACCTTCGCTAGCGTCTGCACCATGAGCACCAAAACGCTGCACCAACCAGGCACAAAGGAATGGCCAAGCTATACGACCTGGAGAGAAACTGTTGAGGCTCCGATAAAGATGCGCTAGAGCCGCCCCAGCTAAGCCTACCTTAGTTCCATTTGCCATAAAGCATGCCATCTTGAAAGTGTCAGGTCGCATAGCAAAACCCGCCATAGGGATCACACTGCGACATAGCCAAAGCGCCAAAAATGCTGCCAAGTATACCCGTCGTGCGCAAGGGGCCTCAGTGCGCCAAGTTCAACAAGGGCCTGATTTTGAATAGCCGAGCGATCTCTGCTACGGGACTCCATCATCTTGCTGCGATCAGTCCAAGGGTCAGAAGAAGGAACGACCCCCTCCTCGGTGCGAAACCAGAAAGCTGTCCAATCCGAAAAGGATGCGGCAGGACCCTTCTTGTCCTCCGGGTTGCGACGACAGTAAATACGGTAAAACGCCAGCAGTAGAAATGATACACTCTCCAGCAACGACAAAGCTCGGACGGCAGTAAAGTCAGCCACCGTCGGCACCACCTCATCATAAATCGGCCCCGAAATGGGCAGTCCACAAAGGTGATGTAAGTCCCACAGCGAGATCGATAGCTCTCCACCTCGAGTGAAAATTGTGTTTGTCGATGGGCACCACAACTCCAAGAAAGCATAGATCATGTGAGTGGAACACTGATAAGTAAAAGCCGAAGCACAGATTGCGGTCAATATGCCCAGCCTAGCCAAGATCTCCGGACAAGTACGAACGATAGTGCAAGTCCATTAGAAGTGAAAAGGCACGTGAGCGGGAAAAGGAACTGGTGGTGCAGGGTGTGAATCGTCCCAAGCGCCGAACCAAGAGCTATCAATCGATAGCTCGGGTCCTGTGTACGTGGCTAACTTATGCAGAGGACTCAATAGGATGTTCGCCTCAGCTTGATGCAAAGGAAAGGCCGCTTGTCGCAGAAGATAACAAATTTGGTCGTCCTCGACCACTGTACGACTCCACTAGTCATGCACATTCATGAGCGTGGGCGCAGACACGGACTGACCTCCAAAAACAGATTGCCATGAGGTAACAACATCGACGTTTCTTGCCCGTTTGAATCTCTAACCCGCAGGCAGCATCGCGCAACACCGTCGGACAAAACAAAGACATCCGAGAAGGTCAGACCAAGGAGGGAAACTGAAGCTGAGACAGTAGACATCTGCGACAAACCAAAACAGGTACGTCAATCCACCTCTCCCTCAATTAAAAAAAAAATGCATCCCCTGTGACCAAAAGCAGAGTCGCAGATAAAAAAAAGACGAAGGGGAACCTGCGACACAAAAAAAAAAAAAAAAAAAAAAAATTGTTGGTGTTAGTAAAAAAAAAAGGGGCGACAAAAAGAACCAGTCGCCGATAAAAAAAAAAAGAAAATGGAGAAACAAAGAGAGTGGCCAAACTGAAGAGGTATACCAATCCTCTTCGACCAACCAAGCGAGAAGCAAATCTCGCACCCAACGACCGAGCCGGGTGCGACCAAAACAACAACACTGTCCTCGGTGACCCAAACCGAGAAAAGTCCCAAAGCCTCGCGCACAGTAACAGAGCTTAGTGTGACCGAAGCATGCAGCCTCGCGGCCACCAAACCGGAGGCGAACAAAATCGAATTCCCCAGTGCCCGATAAACAATCTGGACACAGCCGAACGGAGGATTCAACATCTGGTGACAAAGCCAGAAGCCTCACATTCGAGCCCAGTGCCGGACGACCGAGTTGGACAGGAAACAAATGCTGAGAAACAACAACCAAGTGCCCGGCAACCGAGCCGAGCACAGTTCAAAGTCTGCGCCCAACAACAAAACAGACGCGAAAAAAAATAAAAAATAAAAAAATGCAGAGACGCTACCCGATGACCGAGTCGGGTGGTGTACGCATCCAACAGAAAAAGGTACACAACCCATCTTCTCAAAAAAAAAAAAGGGGAGAAAGAAAAAGGTTGCGACAAAAAGAAGCGGTTGTCGAACAAAAAGCTGCGACAAAAAGAAGCGGTTGTCGAACAAAAAGCTGCGACAAAAATGAGTTGTCGCAAAAGAACAAAAAAAATGCAGCGACAAAAAGAAGCAGTCGCAAAAGAAAAGGAATGGTTGACGACCAAACCAGAGCCGACCACTCAGCAGCTCGCAGCAGTTCGCACCCGGCGACCGAGCCGGGTGCGTCAATGTAGGAAGTCAGCCTCCTGGCGACCCAGCCGAGCTCAGCCGAACCAGCCTCCTGGCCAAAACAGAAGACTAACCTCCCGGCGACCGAGCCGGCCAAGTTTAAAACAAAAACTGCAACACCCAGTGATCGAACCGTGTGCCGAGCAGCAAATTCTTGCAACCGGCAACCAACTCGGACGCGGCCAACATAACCAGGTACGTAACTAGTCTCTGGACAAAAAAAAAAAAAAAAACAAAAGCAGTGACAAAAAGAAGCAGTCGCTAAACAAAAAAAGGCTGTGACAAAAAGAAGCCGTCACCAAAGAAAAAAGAGCTACGACAAAAAGAAGCAGTCGTACAAAATAAAAAAGAAAGAGGCTCAACTCAACTCGCACCCGGCAACCCTTGCCGGCTGCGACCTCAGAACAACTTGCATTAGCAATCAACTCTGGTCGACTGGGACCAGACTGCTAATTGCACCCGGCGTCCAAAACAGGTGTGCTAGCGCAGACAGACTGTCTCCTGGCGACCAACCCCGATCAGCCCACAGAAATTTCAGCACCCGGCGACAGAGCCCGGTGCGACCCGAATGAAGTGAAACACCTGGCGACAGAGCCAGGTGCCACACAAACTCACAACGTTTGGCACAAAAACTGTCAGTTTGTCACAACAGACAAATTGACAAACACTTAGAGTGCGAGAAAGAGAGAAAAGAAATTTCAAAAAAAAAAAAAGAGAGAGAGAGAACAACTCGTGAAAAAAAAAAGAGAGAGAGAATGAGAGACTGAGGGAGGAGTCAAAAATGAGAGGAGAGAAAAAGAAGAAGGAAAAGGAAGAGAGGAGAAAAAAAAGAAAGTGGGAATTCTGGCTGACTCTAACTCAATCTGCGGCTGCCAGGAAAAAAAAAAGAGAGAAATTTTTCTTCACAGTTCCTTTGAATTGGATTCGCAGAGAACTCTGACACAAGCCGGGGGGCTCAGAGAAGATAGCAGACGACCAACGTGCAGCCTCCCAAAGTCGCAGACAAGAACAGTCAGTTTGAATACTGTCTCCCAGAACACAGTCGCAGACAAAGCATAGAATGACAGAAAACATCAAACCACAGACAGTGTCTCAAATCGTGGACTGACTGAAGGTGCTAGGTCACAGACAGTCAAGAAGAAAAAGAGGACTTTTTAGTGCAGGTTCACAGGAGAAATTAAGGGAAGTCAATGAGTTCCTCTGTTATGGGAATTAATTGACAAAAGTTAACAAGGGAGAGAATTAGGGCGGGGCCCACGTCCCTTAATTGAGGAGGCACGACCTGGGGAAAACCCTAAGTCAGCACCAACCCAATTAGGGCGGGACCCACACTCCATGACTAAGGAGGCACGACCTGGGAAAACCCTAGCTCAGAGCCAACCCTGTTAGGGTGGGGCCCACAACATTGCCTCCTCTTTTCCCCTACGCTGGAGCAACTTTGCCAAAGCCAGAGATAGCGGATCAGTCAGCGCCACACAGGGCGGGGCCCACGGCGCTGCCTCCCTTCCTCTCCTGGCGCAGGAGCAGTCTGCCGAAGCCGGAGCTCGTTGATGAGTCAGCGCCACACAGGGCGGGGCCCACGGCGCTGCCTTCCTTCTTCCCCTGCGCTGGAGCAGTTCTGCCGACGCAGGAGCTCGCTGTGCAGAATTAATTCTGCCAAAGCAGAAGTCACCCAAGATGAGTCAGCGCCATGCAGTCTCCCCTCCTCCAGTGTAGAACCAATTATGCCGAAGCAGAATTTCACTAGATGAGTCAACGCCAGCAATGTGGAGTTCACTGCGTAGCCGCTCTCTTCTCCGGGGCTGAAGCAAAGCTACTGAAATTGCACCTCTCACCAGTGCGACGCACACAGAGTTGCCTAGTGAAACCTCTTCCCCGGTGCGACAGCCAAAGTCGCCGAGGTTTGTAGAAGTTCGCAAAGTCTATCGCGTCGTCCTTCTCCAAGGTTTCGAAACAACTTTCAATAATACTCAAAGCAGACCGTAGCCAACAGCTCAACCCCAATTTGCCGTTGTTGCTCAAACCTGGGCGACATCTCAGCTCAGGTATTCATCATCTCTTTATACCGTACATACTCCACATGTACGCGTATACAAAAAAAAAACTAATAGCTCTAAAACAAACAAGAGAGCCAAAAAAAAAAAAAAGAAAGAAAAAATTTTACAAAGTGTACAGAAAATATACACTGTCCTAAAAAAGCAATAGGACAAAAAAACATACGTACACAAAAGATAAACGATCTTAAAAGAGTAAGAGGATCAACAAAAACACCAAAAAAAAAAGGGAAAGAGCGTGTGAGTTGCATTCATTCATCTTCACATTCGAAACTTGTTCGTTCCTCCCGAAAAAACAAGTCTCGAAGGAGGCAATCTGTATGCACCAAAATGTGCATGGCCCAAATTCAACAAGTCCAGGAGTCCACTAATCCAGCAAACAAGGTTCGTGGACAGGCCTCGACGATTCTCAAGGTCATCCGACACAGCCCATCGCCAGAGCCACCCATCTCGTCGCATTATCGACACAGTGAGTCATCTTACATCCATCATCGACTCAATGAGTCATCGTCTAGTCAGCAACGACTCGGTGAGTCATCGACACGTCAGCATGAGTCAGCATACAGTCATCTACCTCAAACATGGAGATAAAAACCTAGAAAAAGGGGTACGATCCTCATTCAATGGATCTCAACATAGGAGCTCTTGGTCCTCCTCCCATCTCAACTACAGCAGCAGAAAGGGGATCGTGATCCCCTTTCCCAGGCAAAATTCCTCAACAACTACACAGACTGGCTACAAAAGGCCAGAAGTTGCCTGTCCCAGGGGTTGGAAATTCTGAAGATCGACAGCCTTCTTGTCGAGAAGAAAATACACTCGCAGAAGCACTAAAACCAGAGAAGTTCAGCACTCGCAGACCGTCGTTCAACGGTTATTTGGAGCAGCTCTACATCGTCAGCCGGCGGGTGTCACAAGTCGAAACACACGGAACACAAATACTTCCGTCCGACCGACTAAAGCCACACCAGATCGTGCACACTCGATCCCAGAACTCAACTTCGACGTTCTCGCCAGAAGCTGAAACATCGACAATTCACACAGAGATCGAATCAGAGGAAGCCTAGGAGAGTGAACTCGCATTCCTTGATATTCAAACACTCCCTGTGACACAAATTATTCTAAAGTAATTGAAATATTCTCTCGGCCGCGCCTCTTCGCGGACCGGCGGATTTTCGGTGAAACAATATAAGAAAACCGTAATGTTATATTGAATAAGTTACATCTAGAATTTTATATTATCAATAAATAACTTATTATAATCTAGTTAATAACTTTATATCAGTATTTTTACTTAGAGTCTAGATACATATTTTGAAATTTATTATAGAAATAAAATGTTAAAAAATAGTTTAACAAGAATATAATGGTTTTTTGCACTGTTTTAAAAACCGGACCATATAAACATATTCAACCTGGTTGAACTAGAATTGGAGACCAGTCCTGTTCATATTGACTCGACCAAATTCTAACACCATCTTTGTCTTTTTTGTTTATAAACATAATAAATATATATAAAGTATGCAATATAATGTTCAATGGATGAACTATGGGTCCAACCCAGTCTAATGGGCCAAGATTCTTCCGATAGCGGACATACTACCTGTTTGATGGCAATTCGGTTTTTAAAACATTGGTTTTTTTGGAAATAATTTTTAAGTTTATGTAGTTTAACAGATAAACTTATGAAAAAAATCTAATATTAATATTTTTATTTTGTTTCACCGAAAATCCGCCGGTTCGCGAAGAGATGCAGCCGAGAGAGTGATTCGATTATATCAGAATAATTTGTGTTACAATGTAGAGTGACGATAAACTATGAGTTGCTGAACTTCTCTAGTTCGAAAGAACCTCTGTGCGTGAAAGTTCTTCCCGATGAAGGAGTTTTCAGACCTTTTTAGAGAGAGAGCCTTTGCACTTAAGAACGATTCTCTGATAAAGAATTTTTTGAACTCCAATTTTTGAACCCTTGCAACAGAATGTTTCTGGCTATTTGTAGCCGATTCTGTGCAGTTGTTGGGGGTCGATCCTCAGAATGGGGATCGCGATCCCCTTTTGGCTGCTTCTTATGAGAGAGAGGAAGACAAGGAGCTCCCTCTGTTGGATCCCTTGAATGAGGATCACACTGTCTTTTTTCTTGGCTTCTTCGGTTGGCGACCAGACATGGTCATTTAACTGTTGGAGAAGCTGACTCATGGCTTGGTTGCTAACTGTTGCTGACGCGATAGTTCATTGCTGACGAGGGCGACACTGTATCAATGATGAGACGACACGAATGGACTTGGCGATGGGCTGCGACGAATGACTTCGAGAATCGACAGAGCCTACCCACAACAATCGTTTGATGGATTGATGGGCGTTCGGGCTTGTCGAAATTGGGCTAGCCGCATTTTGGTGCATACAGATTGCACCCTTCGAGACTTGATCGTTCGGGGACAACGAACAAGTTTCAAATGTGAAGAAGAACAAACACAACACACACACTTTTCTTCATTTTTTTTGTCGACCCTCTTACTCTTTCAGGGTCGTTTATCTTATTGTGTACGTATATTTTTTCTGTCCTCTTACTCTTTTAGGACAGTGTATATTTCTATACACTTGTATGTATTTTTTTTTGCTCTCTTGCTGTTTGTTTTTTTGAATTTTTTTTGTATACGCGTACAGATGTACGGTATGTAGAGAGATGATGAGTACCTGAGCAGAAGTGTTGTTTAGGTTTGAGCGTCGACGATGAATTGAAATCGATTGAGTAGAGGTTGTGGTTTGCTTGAGTACCACTGTCGAATGTTGCTTCAGATGAGTTGGCCACACGCCAGAGGGAGAAGTGAACTCGGCGATATGGTAGAATCCTTTGGCGAATGGTACTTTAGAGAAAACTGGTCAATTGGCCGATCCTCTTGGCTATTGTGACAAATTTCAGTGACTTTGGTCCATTTCGTCGACTTTGTGTGTGTCGTGTCGGAGAGAAGTGCAGTTTCGGTAGCTTGGTCGTCTCACTGAAGAGAAGAGCAACTTTCGTATCGATGAATTGTGGCCACCTCAATTTTGACGACACCCCTTCACGTTGTGTCGATGGGTTGCTGCACGTTGAGTGAGGCGACTCCGACGGCTTCGATTTAGTCTGAGCTTCTTCTTTCATCATGGGCTGTATTACTTTTGTCAGGACGACTTCGTAGTTTCTGGCCATCACGTCGAAGGGAGGGAATGCGAACTGAAGTGAAACGCAGAGGTTTCGCTTCGGTTTGGCCAATCTCTCGGCGCAACGGATTGTTCCTGGTGAAATTCGCACTACCGTTGTGCTTCATCGGAATGACTGTAGTGGCTTCAATAAGAAGAGATAGTCACCAGGACGAGGTTAGGTTGGTCGGATTTCGACTCACTTAAGCCGGGAGGGGGATACACAAAGGATGGCGTAGTGGGGACCACCCTGGCCGTTGTGAGTTTCCTGTGAGTTGGGATTTCCCCCCTACTGGTTTCGTCAAAGTTGGCTTTATATCCTTCGTCGACGGTTTAGTTTCAGCGCGGCTCTGAAGAGAGTTGTGGTGAGGGAATGTGAATCCCACCTAGGCTAGTTTGGCGGCTCTCTCTGTGTGTGAATTTGGCTGCCTTCTCCATCTGCGATTTTGGCTGCTCTTTCTGTCTGCAAATTTGGTTTGGGAGACTGCTAGTGACTGCGAATTTGTCTGCGACCTAGGTCTCGGATGTTCTGCAAATTTGGTTGCCTCTTATTTATCTGCGATTTGGGTTCCTGCGGCTAAGTTCTGTTTGCGAATTTTGGGAGATTGTGAATTGTTGAGGCTTCTCTGTTGCGAATTGTGGGAGACTGCAATTTGGGAGGTTGTGCCCTACAGTGAATTGACTATCTGCGAATATGAGAGAGTCTACGAATTTGGCCTTGCAGTCTTCTTCGAACCCCCGGCTTGCGTCAGAACTTCTCCGCGAACCAGAGTTTAAAGGTACTGTATGCAAATTTCTCTTCTCCTGGTAGTCTCTGGCTGAATTTGAGTCAGCCGGGATCGCCACTCTCGTTTCTTTCTTCTTCTCTTCCTCCCTTTTTCTTCTTCTTTTTCTCTCCTCTCATTTTCAACTTCTCCCTCAGTCTCTCTCTCTCTCTCTCTCTCTCTCTCTCTCTCTCTCTCTCTCTCTCTCTCTCTCTCTCTCTTTTCACAAAAAAAATTTTCCTTTTTTTTTGTTTCCTCTCCAATTTCATCTGTCTCGATTTTTCTCTCTTTCTTGCGCACTAAGTGTGTGTCAGTTTGTCAATGAACTTTTTGTGTGTCGTTTGATCCGAGAACCAAACATTGTAAGTTTGTGTGGCACCTGGCTCTGTCGCCAGGTGCTGAAGTTGATTCGGATCGCGCCCGGCTTGGTCGCCAGGCGTCGAGACTCTGTTTTGATCGCACCCAGCTCGGTCGCTGGGGACTGAATTTTTGTTTCGGCTGATCCCAGCTCGGTCGCCAGGAAGTGCAGGTCGCGTCCGGCTCGGTCGACAGTCGCGGGACTTTTGTTTTGCGTCCGTCTCGGTCGTCGAGCGCTGAATTCTGCTTCGAGTGAGCCCAGCAGGGTTGCCGGGGTGGTGAGTTTCTATGCTGTCACATCCGGCTTGGTCGCCAAGTTCTGTTATCGCATCTGGCTCGGTCGCTGGGTGCGAATTGTTGTGTGGTCGCATCCAACTTGATCATCGGATGCTGATTTTTGCTTTACCTTTGGCCGGCTCGGTCGCCTGGAGGTTGAACTTCTGTTTTAGTCATCGGGTGTCGAGATTTTGATTCGGCTGAGCCCGGTTGGGTCGCCGAGAGGCTGAATTTATGTGCTGGCACACCCGGCTTGGTCGTCAGGTGCTGATTTCTGTGTGGTCGCAGCCGGCTAGAGTTGTCACATAGTGAAGGTCGCGGCCGGTTTGATCGCCGGGTGTGAGTACGTTTTGACCTCCTTCTATTTTTTCTTGCGACTGCTTCTTTTTGTCGCTCCTCTTTTTTTTTCTCTTATTTAGCGACTGCTTCTTTTTGTCACAACGTTTTTTTTGTTCGATGACTGCTTCTTTTTGTTGGGATTCTATTTTTTTGTTTGGCGACTGCTTCTTTTTGTCGCTTGCCATTTTTTTTAGGAGAGGAGTTACGTACCTGGCTCCGTTTGGCTGCGTCCGGCTCGGTCGTCGGGCGTAGTTTTTGTTATTTTGATCGCGGCTGGCTATGTGGCTGGTCGCGAAGCTTTGAATTGTGCTCGGCTCGGTTGCCGGGCAATTGTTTTGATCGCAGCCTGCTTTGTGGCTGGTCGCAAGGCTTTGAATTGTGCTCGGCTTGGTCGCCGGGCATTTGTTTTGATCGCGGCCGGCTTAGTGGCAGGTCGTGAGGCTTGGAATTGTGCACGGCTCGGTCGCCGAGAACTTGTTTTGATCGCGGCCGACTTTGTGGATGGTCGCGAAGCTTTGAACTGTGCTCAGCTCGATCGGCGAGCACTTGTTATGATCGTGACCGGCTTTGTGCCTGGTCGTGAGGCTTTGAATTGTGCTTGGCTCGGTCGCCGGGCACCTGTTTTGATCGCGGTCGGCTTTGTGGCTGGTCGCGAAGCTTTGAGCTGTCCTCGGCTCGGTCGTCAGGCACTTGTTTTGATCGCAGCCGGCTTAGTGGCTGGTCGCGAAGCTTTGTATTCTGCTTGGCTCGGTTGCCGAGCACTTGTTTTGATCGCGGCCAGCTTCGTGGCTGGTCGCGAAGCTCTGAATTGTGCTTTGCTCGGTCGCCGGGCACTTATTTTGATCGCGTCGGGCTTTGTGGCTGGTCGCGAAGCTTTGAATTGTGCTCGGCTCGGTCACCGGGCACTTGTTTTGATCTTGGCCGGCTGTGTGGCTGGTCGCGAGGCTTTGAATTGTGCACGGCTCAGTTGCCGCGCACTTGTTTTGATCGCGGCCGGCTTTGTGGCTGGTCGCGAAGCTTTGAGTTGTGCTCAGCTTGGTCACCGGGCACTTGTTTTGATCGCGACCGGCTTTGTGGCTGGTCGCGAAGCTTTGAATTGTGCTCGGCTCGGTCATCGGGCACTTGTTTTGATCGTGGCTGGCTTTGTGGTTTGTGGCGAAGCTTGGAATTGTGCTGGGCTCGGTCGCTGGGCACTTGTTTTGATCGCAGCCAGCTTAGTGGCTGGTCGCGAAGCTTTGAATTCTGCTTGGCTCGGTCGCCGAGCATTTGTTTTGATCGCAGCCAGCTTTGTGGCTGGTCGCGAAGCTCTGAACTGTGCTTTGCTCGATCGCCGGGCACTTATTTTGATCGCGTTCGGCTTTGTGGATGGGCGCGAAGCTTTGAATTGTGCTCGGCTCGGTTGCCGGGCACTTGTTTTGGTCGCCGGGCACTTGTTTTGATCGCGGCCGGCTTTATGGCTGGTCGCGAGGCTTTGAATTGTGCACGGCTCGGTCGCCGGACACTTGTTTTGATCGTGGCCAGCTTTGTGGCTGGTCGCAAAGCTTTGAGTTGTGCTCAGCTTGGTCGTCGGGCACTTGTTTTGATCACGGCCGGCTTTGTGGCTGGTCGCGAAGCTTTGAATTGTGCTCGGCTCGGTCATCGGGCACTTGTTTTGATCGTGGCTGGCTTTGTGGTTTGTGGCGAAGCTTGGAATTGTGCTGGGCTCGGTCGCTGGGCACTTGTTTTGATCGCGGCTGGCTTCGTGGCTGGTCGCGAAGCTTTGAACTGCGCTCGGCTCGGTCGCCGGGCACAGAGTTTGTTGTTTTGATCGTGGCCGGTTTTGTTGCTGGTCGCGACGCTTTGAACTGTGCTCGGCTCGGTCACCGGGCACAGGTTTTGTTGCTTTGATCGTGGCCAGCTTTGTGGCTGGTCACGAAGGTTTGAACTGTGCTCGGCTCGGTCGCGAGACACTTGTTTTGATCGCGGCCAGCTTTGTTGCTGGTCGCAAGGGTTTGAACTGTGCTCGGCTCGGTTGTCGGGCACAGAGTTTGTTGTTTTTATCATGGCCGGCTTTGTTGCGTTCGTGAAGCTTTGAACTGTGCTCGGCTCGGTCGCCAGGCACTTGTTTTGATCGCGGCCGGCTTTGTTGCTGACCGCGAAGCTTTGAACTGTGCTTGGCTCGGTCGCCGGGCACAAAGTTTGTTGTTTTGATCGCGGCCGGCTTTGTTGCTGGTCGCGAAGCTTTGAACTGTGCTCGGCTCGGTCGCTGGGCGCAGATTTTGTTGTTTTGATCGTGGCCGGCTTTGTGGCAGGTCGCGAAGGTTTGAACTGTGCTTGGCTCGCTCATCAGGCACTTGTTTTGATCGCGGCCGACTTTGTTGCTAGTCGCTAGGCTTTGAACTGTGCTCGGCTCGGTTCTCGGGCACAGAGTTTGTTGTTTTTAACGCGGCCGGCTTTGTTGCTGTTCGTGAAGCTTTGAACTGTGCTCGGCTAGATCGCGGTGCACTTGTTTTGATCACAGCCGGCTTTGTTGCTGGCCGCGAAGCTTTGAACTGTTCACGGCTCGGTCGCGGGGCACAAGTTTGTTGTTTTGATCGCGGCCGGCTTTGTTGCTGGTCGCGAAGCTTTGAACTGTGCTCGGCTCGGTCGCCGGGCGCAGATTTTGTTGTTTTGATCGTGGTCGGCTTTGTGGCTGGTCCCGAAGGTTTGAACTGTGCTCAGCTCGGTCGCCAGGCACTTGTTTTGATCGCGGCCGGCTTTGTTGCTGGTCGCAAGGCTTTGAACTGTGCTCGGCTCGATTGTCGGGCACAAAGTTTGTTGTTTTGATCGCGGCCGGCTTTGTTGCTGGTCGCTGGCTTTTGAACTCGGTTTCGGTCGGCGCCGGGCGCAGATTTTGTTGTTTTGATCGTGGTCGGCTTTGTGGCTGGTCGCGAAGGTTTGAACTGTGCTCAGCTCGGTCGCCAGGCACTTGTTTTGATCGCGGCCGGCTTTGTTGCTGGTCGCGAGGCTTTGAACTGTCCTCGGCTCGATTGTCGGGCACAGAGTTTGTTATTTTTATCGTGGGTGGCTTTGTTGCTATTCGTGAAGCTTTGAACTGTGCTCGGCTCGATCACCGGGCACTTGTTTTGATCGCGGCCGGCTTTGTTGCTGGTCGCGAAGCTTTGAATTGTGCTTGGCTCGGTTGCCGGGCACAAAGTTTGTTGTTTTGATTGCGGCCGACTTTGAAGCTTTGAACTGTGCTTCGTTCGGTTTGGTCGCCGAGTGCCGTGCTTCTGTTCTGATCACATTCGGTCGCCGAGTGCAGTAATTTATTTTGGTCGCGTTTGCCGGGCGCGAGGCCTTTTGATTATGTTTGGCTCTTTCGCCGGGCCCGAAGGTTTGCTTGTCATCTTGCGGAGAGCTTTGTTTTGCGACCAATTTGGCTCAGTGTCTGTCAGAGAAGAGTAGAGCGCAGGAGCAGTTTTTTTTTTTTTTTTTATTTTGTTCGTTGGCCAAACTGTCCACGATTGCCCTCTCCCGTTCCCCAATCACATGGAGCACCAAACCGAGATCATAATGCGCGTCCGCGTAGTCCGGTTTCAACAGTATCGCCTCCTCCTGAGCCGTCTCCACCGGGCCGTACTCTCCGACCCCAAACAGAGCGCTGCCTAAGAGCTTCAGAGCGCGGTAATGAGTCGGGCAAAGGATCGCCGCCTCGTGATAATGCTCGCTGGCGTTGAGCAGTAACCCTTCGCCCTCCAACGCGATTCCCAAATTGACATGAATTTGGGGGAGAAGCGTAGCCCAGCATTCGGCGTCCATCTCGGCGGATTCCAGAGCTGAGAAGTAACAGTCTTTGGCTTCCAATAACCTGCCTAAAGAACAGAGAGCATTGCCCATCTTGAAGTGGGTGCGGACATCGTCGGGTCTGATTTCCGCCGCCCGGCGGAAGCTCTCCTTGAATAAATTGCCGAGAGATTGACGTTTGTTGGATCCGAGTCCGTCTTCGTCAATCTCTGCTGCTTCGACTTGGGCCTCCCGGAGGCTATGGTGGGCGGTGGACTCTTCCTTAGCCGTGGAATCACATACAGCGCATTTCTCCGGTGGAAGGGGGATTTTGGTAGTCTCGGACTTCGGACCCTTGGGTTTGCTCGCACAGCCTCCCATCTCTCTCCCTTCTCTCTCTATTTTTTTTCTTTCTTCTCTGTTTTTTTTTCTCTAGTGGGCGCAATGGTGGGCGCAACAGAAGGCAGGAAGTCGCAATTTTTTGTTATCGCGGCTTCCGGCTGTCTTCTTCGGAAACGACGCAAAGACTGCAGTCGCGCGGTTTCAATTTTTCTCTTCCAGTGACGGAGCTTCGCGGGCAGTGTTGGAGTGGTGAAAGAAACGCCATTGACGGAGTAGCGGGGCTTCCTATTGGCCACATCGTAGTGGTACGAGACCTGGGGCTTGGGCAGGGCCGCACTGGAACCTGGAACACCCCCTGGCGCAGAGTTTCATCTCCTCGGACTCGTCGGATTCCTCGAATCAGAGCTTGACCGCGTCCCGCATCCAAATGTCCCTGGAGAGCATCATTAAGGGCGATGTCCTCCTCCGCGACCTCCGTCACTCTCTGTTTGCAAATCCGAACCCTCACGGTTTCGTTCGCAATTACGGTTCTGCAGCGTCTTTCTTCTGGTGTGCGACATCGTAGAGCCTGTCGTCGACGGATAAGTTTCCTCTTTTTTTTTCACATATGTTTTCTTTTCCATTGCTGGCATATGCGACGACGTCGTAACTCGAAATATTCCCGAAGCTGGTCTGGTGGAAGAGGTGAACCGTGTTGACGGCGTCGTTGATGGTCTTGAAATTACCGGAGTCATCCTTGGCGACAACGACATTGGGGTGGAAGGAGGCGGTGCTGAGAAGTCTCCGCCCGATGTCCGATAGTCAGTCGGGGACCGAGGAGGACTCGAGGGGCGGCGGCGATGGAGGAGGGGCTGGAGGTCAAGCTCCGAGATGACGGTCGAGATCTCGGTGACGTTCAGAAGGGCATTGACGTCTGTGAAGAGGAAACAACGACCCTTCAGGCTTAGTTGGTTTTAGTTCACTTGCGTCCATCCTCGACGAAGCGGAGGCGAGGGAACTTTCTGAGACTCGTGCTAGGGTGATTCGGCTGCAGTGACGTGTGGCCGACCTTGAACTCACACACCTCGTAGCTTTCTTTGTATTTTTTATTTTGACTTGTAGCCTCTCCCCCTTTTTTGTTGCGAGGCTAGCGATATTGCCATTTTATTAAAATGAGAAACATTGGCTCCTTTTATTGGACTTTTCTCTTCTTTTTTTTTTTGCTGCCTCCGCATGCGTAAAAGTGTTTGAGGAATCTACCATTCTTTATCGGCAGCTGTGAGCTGTTTGTAGTCACGAGTTTTATCGATGGCCGTTCTCAATGTATAAATGATCACCGGGGATCTGCTTTTCTTTTGCGAGCTCTGGTCAATGGCAGCTTTCATGTAAATGGTCACCGGAGCTCTGCTTTTTTGCGGCGAGCCTTGGCTGACTGAGATTTGGTGGACATCGACGAATCGACCAGTGATTCGAATCAGCTTCTGGGCTCCACAAATGCGAATTGGCTTCTTCTTCTGGTAGTCGAGGCCTAGGCGACCTTGAGTAATTCGGCGACCCTCGTTTCTTAGCTTTTCTTGTTCCGGCGTGAGGACCGGCAGAGCGACGGGTGGCTTCTCGTGAAGCTGGTCTTTTGTAAAATTGCCCCCGGCTCTAGCCATCAGTCGATATGCGTTTGGGTCGAAGCCTTCGTTTGAGCGAGTAGACGGCAATTGCTCTTGGTTCGGGAACTGTTTTATAATGCTCTGATCTTCGAGCTTCGGCAATGGTAGAGTAACTTTATCTGCGGGAGGGGTCGGTTGGATTTTGTGGCAGACGACCAAGGGAGCTTCTCCATTCTTTCTTTGTGACCACAGAATGTACCGTAAGATAGGCACATTACGCTGCGTCAACGTTGGAGTTGTCATCGCCAGTTTGTATGTCCACTGGTTATTGGACGTCGGCTGCTTGTTGAGCGCCGGTTGTTTAGACGCGGCTTGCGTCAGAGTTTGTTTTGGAGGAGGAGAATTTTTTACACTTGATGCCTGGTTAGGCCCAGAGGACAATTTGACTGTCGGTCTGGTCGTCAAGTAGAATTTTGTGTCTGCGAATGATGCTTCGGCCTCGGTGAATGGAATTTCATCAGCGTACACCGTCTTTTGCACGACGTCCTTCCAGTACTTGAAGCACTGGGAAAGTGTCGATGATACGACCCCATTGGCGTGAAGCCATGGTCGACCCAAGAGCAGATTATAAGATGTTCTTGAGTCGATGACTTGAAACAGAGTTTCGACCACCATGTTGTTGATGTGCAGTTTGAGGCATATCATGCTGAGCGTTCTCTGGCCTTCCTAATTGAAGCCTTGGATGAGGAGAGAGCTCGGAGAAAGGTCACCGGCCGAGAGGCCGACATTCTTCATTGTGTGAATTGGTAGAATGTTGACTGCGGATCCACAATCAATGAGAATGCGATTGATTTTGTGGTCTCTGATGTAGCCAGAG
Organism: Aristolochia fimbriata; assembly: GCA_019845555.1. Classification (NCBI taxonomy): domain Eukaryota; kingdom Viridiplantae; phylum Streptophyta; class Magnoliopsida; order Piperales; family Aristolochiaceae; genus Aristolochia; species Aristolochia fimbriata. Next base: position 11,551,786 of record CM034081.1, read on the forward strand.
ACGAACAACGGCCGGTTATGGTTTCTTGCCCTTAGTTGTGCATCCTTCTCTCGGAACATAATGCACGATGGGCAGGAGACGACGACTGCGTCTTCTGGTTGAGACACTTGCGGCGATGAAGGTGCCACTTCCTCTTTTCTGCATGGAGGAGTCAGGTCGTCACACTTGACTATTGGCAACTTGCCTTTTTCTTCCCAACTGGCCTGTTTGGGAGGAGTCGTCGAGCATGTCGCTACCATCGACGGTGGCGCGAAGAATTCTTTCGAGAAGAACTCTGCCAGTGTGACGGGTCTTCTTTTTCTTTTGTCTGCTCTTTGGACGTGGGTCTTAGGAGCCTTCTTTTGGCGCTTCGCGACTCTTTTGTTTGGCCGCTTCGCCTTTGTTTTGGTGGTAGCTGGCGGTTCGATTTCTCGATCGGGGGTTTTCTTTCGCCGGGTGACCAATATCCACCCCTTTGCGTCGGTTGCAGATGCTTCGCGGGGTGCCGATTTTGTTACGACCTTAGCCGGTGGGTGTCTGTTGTGCTATTTGTTTGGTGGGCTAGACTTGGGACAATATTCCCTCCTCACAGCCGGAGGTTTCCTGGGTCTAGCTAGCCTATTGGACCCGGCTTGAATCGAAACGACATTGGCCGATGCTGCTCCTTCGATCTCGATGCGGCCTTGTGCCGCCAGATTCATGATTCGATCTTTTAGAACGAAACAATGCTCGGTTGAGTGGCCGAGCAGACGGTGGTACTTGCAGAAGTTCCAGTCCTTTGACTTCGCAAGATCGCCGGGTCTTTTGATGTCCGACAACTTGATCAAGTTGTTCACGAGCATTTACTCAAGCATGACAGGAACGTCGGCGTCGGCAAAGGGGTAGGTCTTTGCTTGCCACTCCTCCAGTGAAGGCCTCTGGTACATGCCTCCGGCTGGCTGGCCGTGGAACGTAGCTTGTCTTGACCTTGCTCCCAACTTTTATTAGTTCGAGAGCGTTTGTCGCGAAGGATGCTTTAGTTTTCTCCTTCGCGTCTTTGGGTACGATCGCGGCGGCAAATGATGAAACTTCCTCCCCTCGCTCCTCCATGAAGTTCTCCATGTTGTGGGCCTCGCTCGCGAGTTCCTGAAAGTCTATCAGCCTCCGACTTTGGATGTAGCATAGGAGTTCCCATTGCATCCCTCGAACACACATTTCGATTTCTGCTTCGAGGGATAAGTTTGAACTCTCCTTGCAATTGAGGCTCAGGTTCCTCCACCGGTTGATGTAGTCGACGACCTTCTCGCCCTTCTTTTGTTTTAGATTGGAAATTTTGACCAGAGTGACGGTGCGCTGGGTACTATAGAACCGGCTGATGAATTCGCGCTCCAGTTGTTCCCAGTTGTCAATTGACTCCTGGGGCAGCTCGATATACCAGTTGAAGGCATTGACTTTCAAGGACCGGCCGAATTAATTGACCAACAGGTCACCGACTGTGCCGGCGTTGCTGCAGGTCTCGATGAAATGAGCGACGTGCTGCTTTGGGTGCTTGTCGCCGTTGAATTGTTGGAATTTTGGAGGATGATAGCCTAACGGCATGGGGATGTCCTGTATCCTCTGCGTGTGTGGCTTTTGATAGGCCACCGACTTGCTTTCGCCGGAGCCGTTTTGCAAGGCACGGTTGATCAGTTTAGTCACCGCGTCGAGGGTAAGGGAGTTCGACTCCTCTTCGTTTTGTAACTTCAGAATGGTCACAGGAGTCGTTGGCCGCTGCTTGTCGTAGCGGGTTCCTTCTGATGAGGTTCAGCCGTGGCGCTTGTGGTCGCCGAATTCCGGTCAACTTCTTGAGGGACACCGTCGGAGTTGGTGTTGGGCGTGCCAATCTCCAATCGCTCTAGGATCCTGGCGATTTGAAGGTCGCGGGCTGTGAGCTGCGTGTCTTTGATGCGCAATTACTCGCTATGATCCTTAAGTACAGCTTGTATTTCGGCAAGCTGCTCTTCTATTGTTTTGACTGATATCGTCATTGCGGCTACTCTATCAGTTGGAGCCGCGGGAGAAGTTGTCGTCTCGGAATGAAGTGGAGATGACTTAATTGGCACGGGTGACCTGTTGGTTGCGGCGGTCAATGCTGCCAGGAGATCATGAGAAACCGTCACGATCGGTGACTTGCCCCTTGCCGTTGTTCTAGGCAATGCTAAAGTCGATGTTGGGTTCCTTCTTGCTGCAGAGGAAGAGGTAGCGTCTCCGTGTTGCTCATATAGCTGGACCATGATTGACACAATCGAGTCCTTGCGTGAGGGTGGCGATTGAGTTGGACTGACCACCGGACCGTGCATCGGTGGTGTGGTGTCAACGGGCAGGTAGGTCGGCCTATTTGCTGGCGGGATCATTCTAACCGGTGCAACGACCATTTTGGTGGAGGCCGTGGTAGCCTGTGGTTGGTAGACGACACTCGGATGGCGTGCGTCTCGCATGAAAGGAGCCTCTCCAGTGGACACACTTCTGGCCAACGCCCTTGTCACTGGGCGACTGGTTGGTGGAGGAGATGGAGCACGGATGTTGGCCAGAGAAGTGGCCGCTGGTCTGTGAGCTCCTGCGGTCGAGCTTGCGTTCGCAGCAGGGCGCGGGTGAGCAGAGTTCAAACTGGCAATTTGCTCGCCTTTGTTGTTGTTGTTGTTGTTGTTGTTGCCGTTGTTGGCATTACTGGCCATGACTGAGATTTTTTTTTTTTTAACGGAGAAGGAGATGAGAGGTAGGAAATGTCCCACCGGGTATGCCAAATTTGTTTAACCGAAAATCCGCCGGTCCGCGAAGAGGCGCCATCGAGAGAGTAATTCGATTATATCAGAATAATTTGTGTTACAATGTGTGTTTGAATAACAGAAATATGCGAGTACAATTTCCTATTCTTCCTCTGATTCGATCTCTGTGTGAATTGGGTGAAGTGTAAGCTTCTGACTAGAACGTCGAAGTTTGAGTTCTGCAACGAGTGTGCACGAACTGTTGTGGCTTTGGTCGGTCGGACGGAAGTATTTGTGTTCCACGTGTATCGACTTATGACGTTGCCGGTGAACGTGTAAAGCTGTCCCGGTCGAACTATAGAGCGACGACGAACTATGAGATGCTGAACTTCTCTAGTTCGAAAGAACGTCTGTGCGTGAAAGTTTTTTCCGAAGAAGGAGTTTTCAGACCTTCTTTTTAGAGAGAGAGCCTTTGCACTTAAGAACGATTCTCTGATAAAGAATTTTCTGAACTCCAATTTTTGAACCCCTGCAACAGAATGTTTCTGGCTATTTGTAGCCAATTCTATGCAGTTGTTGGGGGTCGATCCTCAGAATGGGGATCACGATCCCCTTTTGGCTGCTTCTTATGGGAGAGAGGAGGACCAGGAGCTCCCTCTGTTGGATCCCCTGAGTGAGGATCTCACTGTCTTTTTCTCGGCTTCTTCGGTTGGTGACCGGACATGGTCGTTTAACTGTTGGAGGAGCTGACTCATGGCTTGGTTGCTGACTGTTGCTGACGCGGCAGTTCATTGCTGACGAGGGCAACACTGTATTGATGACGCGACGACGCGAATGGACTTGGCGATGGGTTGCGACAAATGACTTCGAGAATCGACAGAGCCTACCCACAACAATCGTTTGATGGATTGATGGGCGTTTGGGCTTGTCGAAATTGGGCTAGCCGCATTTTGGTGCATACATATTTAAATAAAATATATATGTTTACTTCAACAATTTTTTTTTTAACTCTGCTAGTTTAATTAGTTCTAAAAAATACTGCTTAGAATAACTTTATCCCTTCTTAAAACACAAGAAAATTTTAATTTTGAAGTATTTATTGATGGTATTTGGTATTATCATTTTTTTGTAAAAGCATGTAACGATTTATCTAAAAAATGTGTTTTTATCTTTCTATGAACTGGCATGATTCTCGTACGATGCACAGGGACAAATATAACAGAATATAATAATATAAAATATAAATATAAATATAATTTCTTTTTAATATTATTCTTACTATATGTTTCACCGAAAATCCGCCGTTCCGCGAAGAGGCGCGACCGAGAGAATATTTCAATTACTTTAGAATAAAATTTGTGGTACAGGGTGTGGAGTAAATATCAAGGAATGCGAGTTCACTCTCCTAGGCTTCCTGTGATTCGATCTCCGTGTGAATTGTCGAAGTTTTGGGTTCTGGCGAGAACGTCGAAGTTGAGTTCTGGGAACGAGTGTGCACGATCTGGTGTGGCTTTAGTCTGTCGGACGGAAGTATTTGTGTTCTGTGTGTTTCGACTTGTGACGTTGCCGGCGAACGTGTAGAGCTGCTCCAGTCGAACTGTTGAATGACGGTTTGCAAGTGGCTGAACTTCTCTGGTTCGAGAGCTTCCGCGAGTGTGTCTTCTTCTCGGCAAGAAGGTTGTCGATCTTCAAAATTTCCAACCCCTGGGACAGGGAACTTCAGGCCTTTTGTAGCCAGTCTGTGTAGTTGTTGAGGAATTTTGCCTGGGAAAGGGGATCATGATCCCCTTTCTGCTGCTGTAGTTGAGATGGGAGGAGGACCAGGAGCTCCTCTGTTGAGATCCCTTGAATGAGGATCGTATCCCTTTTTCTGGGTTTTTATCTCCACGTTTGAGGTAGATGATTGTATGCTGACTCATGCTGACATGGCGATGACTCACCGAGTCATTGCTGACTAGACGATGACTAATTGAGTCGATGATGGATGTAAGATGACTCACAGTGTCGATAATACGACGAGATGGGTGGCTTTGGCGATGGGCTGTGTTGGATGACCTTGAGAATCGTCGAGGCCTGTCCATGAACTTTGTTTGCTGGATTAATGAACTCCTGGACTTGTTGAATTTGGGCCACGCACATTTTGGTGCGTACAGATTGTCCTCTTCGAGACTTGTTCGTTCGGGAGGAATGAACAAGTTTCGAATGTGAAGATGAATGAACACAACTCACACACACTTTTTTTTTTTTTTGTTGATGCTCTTACTCTTTTAGGATCGTTTATCTTTTGTGTACGTATGCTCTTCTGTCCTCTTGCTTTTTTAGGACAGTGTATATTTTTTGTACACTTTGTAACATTTTTTTCTTTCTTTTCTTTTTTTTTTCTTTTTTTATTGGCTCTCTTCCTGTTTTAGAGCAGTTTATTTTATTTTTTTTTATTTTCTTTTTTTTGTATATGCGTACATGTGGAGTATGTACGGTATAGAGAGATGATGAATACCTGAGAAGAGATGTCGCCCAAGTTTGAGCAACAACGACGAATTGGGGTTGAGCTGTTGGCTACGGTCTGCTTTGAGTATAGTCGAAAGTTGTTTTGAAACCTTAGAGAAGGCCGACGCGATAGACTTTGTGAACTTCTGCAAACCTCGGCGACTTTGGCTGTCGCGCCGGGGAAGAGGTGTCACTCGGCGACTCTGTGTTCGTCGAACTGGTGAGAGGTGCAGTTTCAGTAGCTTTGCTTCAGTGCCGGAGAAGAAAGCGGTTGCGCAGTGAACTCCACATTGCATGGTGTTGACTCATCTAGTGAAATTCTGCTTCGGCAGAATTGGTTCTACATTGGAGGAGGGCAGACTGCGTGGCGCTGACTCATCTTGGGCGACTTCTGCTTCGGCAGAATTAATTCTGCGCACAAGAAAAGGAGGCAATGCAGGGGAAAAGGGGAGGCAGAGAGTGGGCCCCAGAGCGCTGGGGCCCCGCCCCTATTTGGCTCGACTCATCAGTGAAGCCCCGCCGGGCAGAGTTGTTCCCAAGGGGGGAAGAAGGGAGGCAGGCGGGCCCCCCCAAAGATGGCGCCGACTCAAGAACAGCCCCCGCCGGAGAGAACCTGCCCAACAGGGGGGGAAGATGGGGAGGAGGGCCAGGCCCCCCCCACCATGGGATTGACTCAGCAGTGAGCTCCAGCCGGCTGAACCCGCCCAGGCCAGGGGAAGAAGGGAGGCAGCCGCCAGGTCCCAACCCCTGCAGGTGGTGCTGACTCATCGGCCGAAGCTCCCGGCTTCGCAGAATGGAGGCAGCAAGCAGGAAGAAGAAGGGAGGGAGGCAGCCACTGCGGCCTCGGGCCTGCGGTGGTGCCGACTCAACAAAGCCTGGCCGCAGATAGTTGCTCGGCGGCCGGGGAAGAAGGGAGGCAGTGTCGTGGGCCCAACCCAAGCAGGTGGCGCTTAACTCAGCAAATGAGCTCAAGCCTAAGCAGAACCTGCCCAACGCAGGGGAAGAAGGGAGGCAGCGCCGTGGGCCCCCCCCTGTGTGGCACTAACTCAGCAGTGAGCTCCTGCTTCGGCAGAATTGCTTCGGCGCTGGGGAGGAAAGGGAGGTATTGCGGGCCCCGCCCTAATTGATCTGGCGCCGACCTAGGGTTTTTCCCAGGTCGTGCCTTCTCAATCAAGGTGTGTGGGTCCCGCCCTGATTGGATTGGCGCTGTCCTAGGGATTTTCCCAGGTCGTGCCTCCTTAATTAAGGGGTGTGGGCTCGGCCTTAATTCTCCTCCTTGTTAACTTTTGTCAATTAATTCCCATAACAAAGGAACGCATTGACTTCCCTTAATTTCTCCTGTGAACCTGCTCTAAAAAATCCTCTTTTTCTTCTTGACTGTCTGCAACCTACCCCTTTTTGTCAGTCCATGATTTGACACTGTCTGTGGTTTGACATTTTCTGTCAGCCTACACTCTGTCTGCGACTCTGCTCTCGGAGATAGTCTTCGAACTGACTGTTCTTGTCTGCGATTTTGGGAGGCTGCACGTTGGTCGTCTGCTATCTTCTCTGAGCCCCCCGACTTGTGTCAGAGTTCTCTGCGAATCCAATTCAAAGGTACTGTGAAGAAAAATTTCTCTCTTTTTTTTTTCCTGGCAGCCTCAGATTGAGTTCGAGTCAGCCAAAATTCCCACTTTCTTTTTTTTCTTCTCTCTTCCTTTTCCTTCTTCTTTTTATCTCCTCTCATTTTTGACTCCTCCCTCAGTCTCTCATTCTCTCTCTTTTTTTTTTCACGAGTTGTTCTCTCTCTCTTTTTTTTGAAATTTCTTTTATCTCTTTCTCGCACTCTAAGTGTTTGTCAATTTGCTTGTTGTGACAAACTAACAGCTTTTGTGTCAAACGTTGCGAGTTTGTGTGGCGCTTGGCTCTATCACCAGGTGCTGCAATTCATTCGGGTCGCGCCGGGCTCTTTCGCCAGGTGCTGACATTTCTGTGGGATGATCCAGATTGGTCACCAGGAGACAGTCTGTCTGCGCTAGCACACCTATTTTGGATGCCGGGTGCAATTAGCAGTCTGGTCCCAGTCGACCAGAGCTGGTTGCTAATGCGAGCTGTTCTGAGGTCGCAGTCGGCAAGGGTTGTCGGGTGCGAGTTGAGTTGAGCCTCTTTCTGTTTCACTTCACGACTGCTTCTTTTTGTCGTAGCTCTTTTTTTGGCGACAACTTGTTTTTGTCGCAGCCTTTTTTTGTTTAGCGATTGCTTCTTTTTGTCGCTGCTTTTTTTTGCGACTGCTTCTTTTTGTCGTTGCTTTTTTTGGCGACCGCTTCTTTTGTCGCTACTTGTTTTTTTTTTTTTTGTCCGAGACGAGTTCATTACCTGATTATGTGGGCTGCGTCCGGGTTGGTTGCCATTGCAGGATTTGTTTTGGCCACCGAGTGCCGAGGCTTTGGTTCGGCTGACCTCGGCTAGGTCGCCAGGAGGCTGACTTCTGTTTTGGTCACCGAGTGTCGAGGTTTTGGTTCGGCTGAGCTCGGCTGGGTCGCCAGGAGGCTGACTTCCAGCATTGGCACACCCGGCTGGGTCGCTGGGTATGAACTGCAACGAGCTGCAGAGTGGTCGGCTCCGGTTTGGTAGTCAACCACTTCTTTTCTTTTGCGATTGCTTCTTTTTGTCGTTGCATTTTTTTTTCTTTTGCGACAGCTCATTTTTGTCGAAGCTCTTTTTTTTTTTAGCGACAACTTCTTTTTTTTTTTTTTTTTTTCGAGAAGATGGGTTCGCGTGCTTTGTTACGTTATGGCTGCGTCCGGCTCGGTCGCCGGCCGCAAGAGTTTGTAGTACAGCACCCGACTCGGTCGTCGGGTAGTGTCTCTGCATTTTTCTTTGCGTCCATTTTGTTGTTGGGCGCAGACTATGAACTGTGCTTGGCTCGATTGCCGGGCACTTGCTTGTTGTTTCGCAGCATTCATTTCCTGTCCAACACGGTCGTCCGGCACTGGGCTCGAATGTGCGGCTTCTGGCTTTGTCACCAGATGTTGAATCCTCTGTTTGGTTATGTCCGAATTGTTTGCCGGGCACAGGAGAACTCGATTTTGTTCGCCTCCGGTTTGGTGGCCGCGAGGCTGGTTGCTTTGGTCACGTTAAGCTCTGTTACTGTGCGCGAGACTTTGGGACTGTTCTCGGTTTGGGTCGTCGTGAACAGTGTTGTTGTTTTGGTCGCACCCGGCTCGGTCGTCGGGTGCTGCCCCCCTTTTTTTTTACTGCAGCCGGCTTTGTAGTTGGCTGCCAATTTGAAGATATGCTCCACCCGGTTTGGCTATCGGGTGTAGCGACTTTGCTTTGATCGCACTCGGCCCGACCGCTAAGTACTTTCACTCACTGAAATAACTTTTCCAAAATACTTTCCGGGGAATTCTATGGACGGCCCGAAATGAGGCAAGAAAAACACTATTTTCTGGCCCAAAAAATTTGCAGAATTCAGAAATAAGTCCCCAACTTTGAGAACTTCGTTCTCCCTTGTTCCTCATTGGAAATACCCCAAACTTGAACCAAATTAGACTATGAAGTACCCTCTGTGTGGTAGTACCTTTTATTTTGGCGGATTGATTCCAAAGTTTTCCAAAAATGACCCGCAAGATGCCTTCCCCGCTCTACGTTTCTGCTAGAACAGTGTTCTGCGCCGAATTGCGAGGTGTTTCTGACGGTTTTTCGGCGAGAATTCTTCCGTCTGGGCGATGATTTGGGGAGGTTGAAGTTGAGGCTCTGGGTTTCTATCAATTTTTAGGCTTGAGAAACCCTAGGAATGGAGGTTTGAGTCTTTTAAAACCTGCCCCGCATGAGTCGAACCGGTGCGTCGACCCCAATGGCCACGCCAGTTCAGAACTAAGTGTTCTGGGTTTTGCGATATTTGGCGCGGTCGCGCCGATATTTGGCGCGGTCGCGCCGATATTCGGCGCGGTCGCGCCGATATTCGGCGCGGTCGCGCCGATATTCGGCGCGGTCGCGCCGATATTCGGCGCGGTCGCGCCGATATTCGGCGCGGTCGCGCCGATATTCGGCGCGGTCGCGCGCCCGTTCCTGTTTCGAGTTTTCTAATTTTTTTGTGGTTTTTTGTTTTTTGAAAGCTGTAACATTTTTTATCTAACACTCTTCCTATCCTAGGTCTAATAAAAATAATGAAAACAAATCAAAATCTCCTACAAATTCAAACAAATCCTAAAACTTTAAAAAAAACTATTCAAACCTACAAAGCCTTAAAATATTTTTTTCAAGAAAATTCAACTAAATCATACTGCTATTGCTACACTACTGATACAAGTATTCTGATCCACTAAGATCGAATGGAAACTTAAACCATCCATGCATAAGGAAATTTTTGGCTTTGAAATTTATTACATGGTGATTATGCCTTTCAAGCAAATAGCTTGTCGCTCTTTCTCTTTTCTGGTTGGCTTTTAACTTGTTTTGCTCTATTTTTAGCCAACTTTTCTTCACACTGCCTAGACCTAATAAAATTTTAATTTCAACTTTTGTGGGTGGTTTATAGGGCTGGATAATGAAGAAATCAATATCTAATGAGAGGAAGGAATGTTCTTCAAACTTTTTGTCCTCTATCCTAACTTCTTCATGTTCTTCAAGGGGTTTCTCTTCTTTCTCTACCCCATCCCCTTCTTTCTCTTTTTCATCTTCTTCTTTTTCCTTCATGATCTTTTCATCTTCTCCGTCTTGAAGTTTCTGAAAATAACTCTCAACTCTCTCCGCTGTATCTTCCTCTATGTGTTCTGCAGTAACCCATGAGTTAGAACAAGAAGAGCTAGATGTATCCCTCCATTCAGGTTCATCATCAGCACATAGCTCATGAAAACGTAATTCAGCATTCATGTTTTTTATCAAATCTTGCTTTAGCTGATTTTCTAGATTATCAGATTCAGTTCTCATGGATGGATGAAAAATATGAATCCATGGCTTAGAACCATTAATGCCTTCTAAACTAGGTTGTTCCTCAGGTGGATTTAACATTTTATCTATTTTGGCACAATAGTAATCCACTAGAGTGGCCAACCTAGACAAGTCTACTTGAGGCTGAGGGGGAGATGAATGGTGAAAAAAATGATCATGATACATAGGAAGGTGCTCATACCTGAACATGGACGATTGCCCATGTGGCCAATTTTCCTGCCAATCATTCTTAAAATACTGATTTTCATATTGCCTAGAAAAATAATCATCATGCTCTCTTCTATAGGAATCATTAGGTTCATTATCAACAACAAAACATGATAGATCAGAATTCCACCTTCTTTGATCATAATCAGAAGATGCATATGATTGGGGAAATTCCCAAATTGAGTTAGGATAGGGAGTTACCTCATTCTGCACGAAATTCCACCTCTCTTCTGTGTGCTTGAAGTTAGACCATTCCATTAAAGCTTACAAGCCACAGATCATAGTTAACTGATTACTCATTCCTGGTTCCGGATCGATTTCAGCAAGTGGCTCACCACTAATTCTGGTTTCATACACTGATCCAAAATAACCTGAAAAGATAGAATAAAAATAATTTAATCTCAATAAACAAATTAAAATTCACTTAAACTTACTCTCAATTCAATGGTCCCCGGCAACGGCGCCAAAAACTTGTTGGGTGTCTAGCAAGTGCACTAGGTCAGCAAGTAATATAGACTCGAGAGTCCAGATATCGATCCCACAGAGACCTTGATGAGAACTCAGTTTAAGCAAAGATCTTTCTATTGATTGAGATGAAGAGAAATTTGGGTTTTTGTTGAAAACTGAAAAGGAAAAACAGAATTTGAAACTTCTAAAAAAAACTATTGGAGATGAGATGTTGGGGAAGAGTGTCAATCCCTCCTAGCTGTTAACATGTAAAATTCTGATTTTATAACTCAAATACCCTTACCTTGACTTAGCTTTTGAAAACCTGGTTACCCATATACAGGAAATAACTTTCACCTATTCTTTAAACTCCTTCTCAACCGGAACATTCAAATCCTAAGTGCATAAAAATAAAAGCTTGAAGATTTACTCTCTTATTCAGAACAAGAGTTATAGAAGTCACATCACTTTTCAACTAGTCTCCTTCGAAACCGGAACAATCTAGTTTGAAAAACAAGTTGTTTTAGAAAACAGGAATCAAATTACTGACTCAACTCTCTACTGAAATTTAACTTCTCAATCCGTACCTCATTAAATTCCATAATTGAATTCAGATCAGAAATAAGCAATGAACTCAGTTTCTAAACCAAAAGCCGGATATTTTATTGCTATAAAATTCAGAATTCAAACATAATACAAACTAGGAGTTCATGACTTCCCCAACAGAGAGAGACTACTCCATAATAATAGAATAAATGCACAGTAAAAAGGATTCAATTACAGCCATGGAAATAAGAAGAAAACAAGTACAGAAAAACCCCCTTGAAGGACTGCCTTTGGCTTCTCTTGCACCTTGACTGAAATCTCTTCCTTCTCTCTCTCTCTCAACTCCAAACTAACTAAAAACAATAAAAACCTAAACTACTGTATTTACAACTCGAAACTGGATGAAAACTGGATCTAAAACTCCCTTCCTTGATCTCTGCCTCGGACCCCTTTTTATACTTGAAACTCTGTCCAGGCCTTGTAATTTCAGCCTCTGTCCAAGGGTGTGAATTGTGACTTTCCGACCTCAGAATTTGATGAAATTACATAAGAAGCTTCCTTTTGTGGTCCTTTCCTTGCTCATGAAGTTTGAATCCATTCTGAGTTGGGAAACTTGAGATATGAGGGAAAGAAGTTGCCTGATTTCTGCTGCCAATTTCTGCTTTCGGGTCCACCACTTTGGAGATGTGAAACTCGAGAATCCTGGCTTGGATTGGCCCGAATTTTCGTGACAAGATCCACTGTAGTACAAGGAAACTTCTTTCCAAGTTTGGCTTCAATTGGAATTGTGAAACTCCTTCTATGATCTTCCCAAAATTCAGATTTATCTCGGACGCGCCTCAGAACTCGAAATCCGTCTAAGTCTAGAGACCGCTTGGCGCGGTCGCGCCGAAATGTGCTACGATATGGCGCGGTCACGCCAGTCCTTAGGGATTTTACTTGGTCCCCGAATGGCAACTTCTCTTTCTGCTTTTATCTCCCTTTGGCGCGGTAGCGCCCTCCAGTGGCCCGGTGGCGCTTCCTGTGGCGCAGTCGCGCCCATTCACATTCCCCAATCTTTGTCTTTCATGACCGTTAGGTCGTTGGGCATTTTTGCACATTAATTTGAATTTTCGAGGATTTGTTTGGCGCGATCGCGCCAGAATCGGCGCGGTCGCGCCGTTCTTCTTTTTGGCCTCTTTTGCTCATTTTTCCTCCGTTTTAGCTCCAAATCTCATTTTTCTTCTTTTAACGGGTACCTGAGACATAAAACATGTATTTTAGTTATATTTGTCACTTTTAAGCTCATAATCAACTCAAATTAGGAATTTATGATCAATAATTCATGCCTAAATAAGTGTCTTTTGGACACTTATCAGGAACATCCTATTGAGTCGTCTGCATAAGTTAGCCACATACACAGCACCCGAGCTATCGATTCATAGCCCTCGGTTCGGCGCTTGGGACGATTCACATCCTACACCACCAGTTCCCTTTCCCGCTCACGTGCTTTTTCACTTCGAATGGACTTGCACTATCGTTCGTACTTGTCCAGAGATCTTGGCTAGGCTGGGCATATTGACCGCAATCCATGCTTCGGCTTTTACTTATCAGTGTTCCACTCACGTGATCCATGCTTTCTTGGAGCTGTGGTGCCCATCGACAAACACAATTTTCACTCGAGGTGGAGAGCTATCGATCTCGTTGTGGGACTTACTTCACCTTTGTGGACTGCCCGTTTCTGGGTCTATTTATGATGAGGTGGTGCCGACGGTGGCTGACTTTACTGCTGTTCGAGCTTTGCCGTTGCCGGGGAGTGTATCCTTTCTACTGCTGCCGTTTTACCGGATTTACTGTCGTCGCAACCCGGAGGACAAGAAGGGTCCTGCCGTATCTTTTTCGGTGGGGGTCGTTCCTTCTTCTGACCCTTGGATTGATAGCAGCAAGATGACGGAGTCCCGTAGCAGAGATCGTTCGGCTATTCAAAATCAGCTCCTTATTTAACTTGGTGTACCTGAGGCCCTTGCAGATGAGGTATACTTGGCAGCATTTTTGGCGCTTTGGCTATGTCGCAGTGTGATCGCTATGGCGGGTTTTGCTATGCGACCTGACACTTTCAAGATGGCATGCTTTATGGCGAGTGGAACTAAGGTAGGCTTAGCAGGGGTGGCTCTGGCGCACCTTTATCAGAGCCTCAACAGTTTCTCTCCAGGTCGTATAGCTTGGCCATTCCTTTGTGCCTGGCTGGCGCAGCGTTTTGGTGCTCATGGTGCAGACCCTAGTGAAGGTTTTGGTCCTCTCATGTGGGTTTATCGGGATCCGAAGCTCGTCCGACATTTTACTCCGATTGAAGCTCGTGCACTGTTTTGGAGGAGTTCGATCAAGACTTGGTATCCAGCCGAGGCTCTTCCTTCCGGCACTCTTCTCGACGCGAGGAGTCACGTGGCTTCTTCAATCGAATCGGATTATTTTCTGTGTTTGATCGACTTCCTTGGTTTATCGGCAGCGCGACACTCTGGCTATTGAGTCTTACAACCCTCATAGATTTGCTAGGCAGTTTGGCTTTTGCCAGGATCTACCTGGTGTAAGCGCAGGGCAGATTCTCTTTTGGCACTCTTGGAGATGTGGAGGATCAGTGTCGCGAGGCCTTTTGGTCACGTGGAAGTGCCAGTCTTCATGGGTACCGACGCGGATCCCGGGGTCGCTCTGAGCTTTCGGGAATCATGGCTTGAGCACGTAGTCCCTATTTTCGAGATATGTGAGCTTCTATTTCTTTTTTCTTTGGTTTCTCTTCCTTATTTTCGATACTCCCCTCATCCTTCTCCCCTTTTTTTTTTGTTTTTTTTTTGCATGAGTGGAAAAGCCTTACTCGAACTGGCGTGTCTGCGTCTCAGTCCGAGTTGCTGCGTGCGCTGAGTGATGACGACGCAAGGGCTCTTCTACCGCGCCCAGATCAGCTGGCATCCGCTAAGGTCAAGAAGGGGAAAGCCAAGGCTAAGCAGCCGCGTCCGAAGGTAGCGAAGGACAAGTTACCAGCTTCGAAAGGTGCAGCAAAGGCGAGGGTATAGTGTTGAAGGAGCCATCTGTGCCGGGGGAAGAAACAGAATCAGCGGTCAAGCGGAAGAAGAAGAAGAAGAAGGCTACAGTTCCAGCCTCTAAGGAGAAGAAGAAGAAGGCTCCAGTCAAGCGCCTTCAGTTCCAGCCTCTAAGGAGAAGAAGAAGAAGGCTCCAGTCAAGCGGAAGTCGCCCATCCAGCCTCCGATTTTCACTCCTCCGCCATTCCTCAAGCGTATCCGAAGTGGTGTTTCCAAGCCGTCTGAGGATTTGTCTGATGTCCCTAGTACTTCAGTTCTTTTGCTGGAACCACCCGAATCCTTGGCAACTTCGGCTCCTCTTCCTCTACCAGGTCCGTCTCAGGGGACTACTAGAGAAGCTCAGTTGATTAACCCGCAGGAGACCCAGCTTAATTCGACTCTGGAGGAGCCTTTGGACCTTTCTGGACTGGAACTCCCTCAATGCTTAATGCTGGACGAGGAGGATCATGTCTCTTTGGCAGATCTTGCCAGGATGCGATTCCGTAAGAATCTCCCCACTCTATCGGCTGCTGATCCTACACTTGATGGAGTCATGGAGGATGATACGACAGTGGTTGCCGATGATGCGTTCCCTCAGGCCGAGGCGGAGGCGACTATGGATGGAGTCACTCCCCTCGATTTAACTCAAGCGGCCGGTGATGGAAGTCAATGTGATGCCCGCAGTTCCTCTCGTCCGATGCCGGCAACTCCGGTCTTAGCTATTTAGCCTCCGGTGGTGCCTTTGAACGGTGGAGAGCAGTCATCAGCCATTCAGCCACCCGGTAGTGATCACTCGACCTCTTCAAAGCTTTTATCGGTAAGTCTCGATTTCCTCTTCTTGCCGTATACATTGTTTTTTCTTTCCCCCTTTCTCGAACTCATAGCCTCTGTTTCTACAGGGGTCCTCGAGACGTCCGTCAGCAAGAACAAAGCTGAAGCTTCAGAAGGCAGCTTTGGGGTTGTGGAAGGACTTCGTCCAGACAGACCTTTTACCGGCCAGCGATCCGAGTTCAGCCGAATTGGTGGAGGATACCTTCGTTTGCCATGAAAAACTGATTGAGGTAGGTATCGACACTTCTATATTGGAGCATTGGGTTGAGGGGTTCGCATCCGGGGCGTCTCGACTTCAGCACCTGCGCTGTTCGTTGGAGGGGATGCTCAATCTAGAAGAACGCCAAGTTGCAGAGGCTGAGCTTACTCAGGTTGAACAACACGTGGCCATCAGTCGTGACCTAATAGCTGCTGATGTCGACCAAAATCAGATGGCTCAAAAGGCTGCCGAAGAGGAACAGAAGCGACTTCGCGAGCAGCTTGCTCTGGTTTCAGCTCGCCTTGACTCTTTGGAGGCACAGATTGCGACTAGCAAGGGACAACTTGATGCGAAAGACGAAGAGGTTGTCACTATTCTTCGACGCTTGGCTGAGGTTCGAGCTCGGCCTACCTTCACCGATCAGGAAGAACAAGAACCAGCTGACTCCCAAGTTGAAGTGATCCGATTGAAGGGACGACTTGCCGATTTCGAGCTTCCACGACTCTGATGTCATCTCACTCTGTCTTTTCCTTTGCATTTTTTTTTTGTTGCCTCATCTATATTTTTTTTTTGTGAGGCTGAGAATATTCCCATTTGATTTTTTTATGAGAAATACTCTCCTTTATTCGACTATTTTTTTTCGCTGCCCTTTTCATGGGTAAAATCGTTTGAGAAATTTACTGTTTGTTTTGGCAGCTCCGACCCATTTGCAGTGACGAGCTTGTAAGCGCCATTGGTATAGGCCTCCTGTAAGACGTAGGGTCCTTCCCATTTTGGCGCAAATTTGCCTCCGGTTATGCTGGTAAAGAGCATCGGCCGTCTTACTGCGAGCACGAGATCGCCCTTCTGGAATGACCTGAGTTGTACCTTTTTGTTGAAGGCTCTGGTCATACAGGATTGATAGCACTCGAGACGTTGTTGCGCCTCGAGTCGTTGTTCATCGAGAGACTCAAGTTCTGCGAGTCTCAGTTGAGCACATTCCTCCGTCGTTAACCCTTCTCTTACTGCAATTCGCAGGGAAGGTAGATGTACTTCGAGGGGAAGCACTGCTTCAGCGCCGTAGACCAGTGAGAATGGGGTTGATTAGGTCGGTGTCCGAACCGACGTTCTATATGCCCATAACGCTTCAGGCAATTTCTCGTCCCAACTCTTTTTGTTGGTGCCGATGGTCTTCTTTAAGATTTTGCAGAGCGTTTAGTTGAAAGCTTCTGCGAGTTCGTTGGCTGCCGGATTGTAAGCCATAGAGGTTCGCTGTTGTATGCAAAATTTCTCGCAGAAGCGGTCCATGACTTTGTTTTTGAATGGCGTGCCGTTGACTGTCATTATGTATGGAGGGACTCCATATCGATAGATGATTTGAGTTCGAATGAAGTCGACGACGGTGACAGCTTTCACTTCTCCGTAAGCAGCAGCTTCTACCCATTTTGAGAAGTAGTCGGTGGCGGCCAAGATGTGCTGCCGGTCGGAGTCGGATTTGGGACTGATGGGGCCAATGATGTTCATCCCCCAAGCTTCGAACGGCCATGATGCGACTGTTGGGTGTAGTGGTTCCGGTGCTTGATGTATGTAGTCGGCATGGATTTGGCATTGTTTGCAAGTTCGAGCCATTTTGATGGCATCTCTAAGCATAGTCGGCCAATAGGAACCCAGTCGTTTGACTTGCAAGTGAAGCTTTGGGCCGGCTTGATGTGCGCCGTTGATTCCACTGTGTATCTCTTTCAACACTTGTGACCCTTCTTCTTTGGACAAGCAGCGAAGGAGCAAACCTTCATATGACCGTCGGTAAAGTACTTCATTGATGAAAACATACTTCGGAGCTGCTCGGCGGATTTGGACTCGCTCTCGCAAATCGACCGGTAGTGTGCCATGACGAAGGAAGTTAATGATAGGTTCGCGCCAATCCTTGGTTTGATTTTCGCTGGCCGAGATGGGAAGAGATTCTTCTATCTCTTCTGTTTGCTCTTCTTCTATTTCTTCCTCGACTTGTGGAGGGATTACCCATCGCTCGCAAATGGGAATCTGGCTTGGTCGTTGGTCGAATTGTGCCAGACTGGCTGCGATGCCGGCTAATGCGTCGTCTGGCCCATTCTCGGAGCGAGGGACATGGTGGAGTGAAGCTTCCGGGAGTTGGGCAAGAAGTTCACCGGCATGCCTCCAGAGTGGTTCGAGTTCAAGTTTCTTTACTTCGAACTCTCCAGTAAGCTGCTTGATAACCAGAGCCGAGTCGACGTGGATGTGTAACTGCGGCAGCTGCATTTCGACCGCTATGCCGAGCCTGAGTAATAGAGCTTGGTATTCTGCTTCATTATTCGAGCAAATCTGGGTGAGCACGAATGAGTATGGCAGCAGATCTTTCTTGGGTGAGACGAATAAGACTCCGGCGCCAGCTCCATTTCTTCGTGCGGCGCCGTCAAAATACATCTCCCAAGGTGGAAACACTTCGACCAGGAATATTTCTTCATCTGGGAATTCTTCTGTTATCTCCCATTCGGCCGGCACTGGGTGGTCGCCAGGAAATTGGCCAATGCTTGACCTTTGATTGCTCGTTGCGGCACGAAGTTGATCTCGAACTCAGATAGAAGCATACCCACTTAGCCAGTCGACCAGAGAGGATTGGTCGCGACATAATGTATTTCAGCGGATCAGCTCGCGAGATGAGATTCATCGAATGCGCCAAAAGGTTGTGCCAAAGCTTTTGAACTGCGAAGATGAGAGCCAGGTAGGTTTTCTCGATAGGTCTATAGTTGAGCTCGGCACCCATCAACGTTCGGCTGAGGTAATACAGAGAACGTTCTTTGTTGTCCTCATCACATTCAGCCAAAAGAGAGCCCACCGATTTTTCTTGTGTTGCGATGTATAGCAGCAACGGTCTGTTGACGATTGGAGCAACGAGCACTGGCGGCTTGGTGAGATACGCCTTTATGTTGTTAAAGGCGTTCCTGCAGGAGAGTCGTGCCCTTTCGAAGCGGTGTACCCTTCTTTAGCGAGCGCGACTGAAAGGCTGGCACCTCCGGCAAGGTTCGAGATGAAACGCCGAATGTACGCCAGGTGACCTTGGAAGCTTATAAGCTCGGAGACGTTTCTGGGCTCTGGCATCTTTTGAATAGCGTCGATTTTTGACTGGTCGATTTTGATCCCTCTGTGATGGACGATGAATCCCAGGAACTTGCCTGAGGTGACGCTGAATGCACACTTCAACGGATTTATTTTGAGTTGGAACCGTCGAAGCCTCTCGAATATAGCTCTGAGGTCGAGGAGATGATCTGACCTTTGTTTCGTTTTCACCACCAGGTCGTCGACGTAGCATTCGACTCGTTTATGGAGGAAGTCGTCGAAGATGTTCTGCATTGCTCTTTGGTAGGTCGCGCCAGCATTCTTGAGTCTGAATGGCATCACTTTGTAACAGAAGATGCCCTTTGGTGTGCAGAATGCCGTGAGTTCCTCATCTTTTGGGTCCATCTGAATTTGATTGTAGCCGGAGGACCCGTCCATGAAAGATAGGGCTTCGTGACCTGTCGTTGCATCGACCATGAGCTCGGTAATTGGCAAGGGCAAGTCGTCCTTCGGGCATGCCTTATTCAGGTCGCGATGATGGAAATGTGGCTCATCTTCTTGTTCCTCGTCGATGATGGAAATGTGATTCACTGTGGCTGAGTCGAGGCATGAGCTCGTGCAATGGCTGCCTTCAACGTATAGATGACGACTGGACCGCCGTCATTCTTTGACCGGCTTCGATTGATAGCGGCTTTGGTGTAAATAATCACCGGCTTTGAAGTATTGTGTTTCTCGGTTGGGATTTGGCCAACTGAGACTTGGTGCACATCTGCCGATGACTTTCTAGTTATCTTGACCGGCTTTGTTTGGGCTGTATGGATCTTGATTGGTCTTGGTCTCTCATAGCCGAGGGCCAGGCGACCTTGACTGATGCGATGCCCTTCATTCTTCAATTTCTCCTGCTCTGGAGTGAAGACGGGTAAGGTTACAGGAGGTTTTGCATGAATCTCGTCTTTTGTGAGATTGCCCCTTGCTCTGGCCATCAACCAGTAGGCGTTCGGGTCGAAGCCTTCATTTGAGAGTGTAGACGGCAACTGCTGTTGGCTTGGCAGTTGATTCACGATACTTCGTTCCTCCAATTTTGGCAGAGGAAGCGTAACTTTTTCTGGCAAAGGGGTCGGCTGGATTTTGTTGCAGGCGACCAGGGGAGCTTCTCCTTTCTTCCTTTGCGACTGTGGAATGTATCGCAAGATGGGTATGTTGCGCCGATTTGGTGTAGGCGCGACTGTGGCCGGTTTACGGCCATGTGCCGACGGGCTGTTGTGCGCCGGCTGCTTTGGAGATACGACCTGCGTCGTGGTCTATTCAGGAGATACGACCTGCGTCAGAGTCTGTTTAGGAGATGCAACTTGCGTCGGAGTCTGTGGTTTTGTGGGCTGCGACGACTGTTTGAGTGTTGCATCCTGCGCCGGTTGTTTGGATGATGCAGCCTGTGTCGGAGTGCTCTTGGATTTGCTGCTTGGTTTGACTCTGGTGAGAATTTAACTGTCGACCTAGTCATTAGATAGAATTTAGCATCTGCGAACGATGCCTCTGCTTCTGTGAATGGGCTTTCGTTGGCATACACCGTCTTCTGCTCGCCGTTTTCCCAATACTTGAAGCATTGGTGAAGTGTGGATGGCACGACTCCGTTTGAATGAAGCCACGGTCGACCCAGGAGTAGGTTGTAAGACGTCCTGGAGTCGATGACTTGAAGAGGAGTATCGGCTACCATGTCCCCGATGTGCAGCTTGAGGTTCGTCATGTCGAGTGTTCTCTGGCCCTCCTGGTTGAAACCTTGAATGAGGAGAGAACTTGGAGAGAGGTTACCAGCAGAGAGACCAATGTTCTTCATCGTGCGAATAGGCAGAATGTTGACTGCAGATCCAAAGTCGATGAGGATACGGTTGATTTTGTGGTCTCTGATGTAGCCGGAGACGAACAACGGTCTGTTGTCATTCTTCGTCCCCAATTGTGTGTCTTCCTCTCTGAATGTAATGCACGGTGGGCATGTGACGGCCAGTACTTCTTCTGACTTCGTGAGATGCGCTTTGGTTAAGCGTCTTCCTCCTCTTTTCGAAAAGGAGGGGTTAACCCGACTTTCGGCAGGTCGTGTTTTCTCATCAGCAGCGTCTCGAGTTCTGCTTTGAGTTCCTCTGGTTTGGTGAGGACCCGGATTAAGGCTTGTCTTGACCTGATGTCCAGGTCGAGATCGTCCTCTATCTTATTGAGGTGTGATATTTGCTTCAGCGACGTCTCGAGGTCGTCACATTCGACGACTGGTCTTTTGCCCTTCTCTTTTGTCGTTGTTTGCTCGGGAGGAGCTGTTGAGCAGGTCGCCACCATTGCAGGCGGCAAGAGGAACTCCTTCGGGAAGAACTCCGCCAATGTAACGGGTCTTCTTTTCTTTTTGCTGGCCCCCTGGACGTCGGTCCTAGGAGTCTTCTTTTGGCACTTCGCGGCTTTTTTATTTGTCCGCTTCGCCTTCGTTCTGGTATTTTTCGGTGCCGGTTCTAGTTCTCGAACAAGCTTCTTTCTCCGGGTGACCAGGATCCACCCCTCTGCATCGGCTGCAGCTGCTTCTCGGGGTGCTGGTTTTTGTGCGACCTTAGTCGGTGGTCGTTTGTTATTATGAGTCGGCTGGAGGAACCGGGCTTTGGTCGGTACTCCTTCATGGTCTGCTTCTTGATTGGCCGGGTTAGCTGGTTCGGCTCGGCTCGGATGGAGATGGTATATGAGGAGGTTGTGTTTTTAGCTCCTTCGATTTCGATACGGCCTTGCGTCGCCAGCTCCATGATGCGGTCCTTCAAGACGAAGCATTTCTCTGTCGAGTGCCCAACCAGTCGATGGTATTTGTAAAAATTTGGATCTTTGCTTTTGGATTGGCCGCCAGGTCTTTTGATTTCTGGCAGCCTCAGTAGTTGATTGTCAAGCAGTTGATCAAGCATGATGGGAACGTCGGTGTTGGCAAAGGGATATGTCTTTGCCTGTCGTTCTTCCACTGTCAGCTTCTTGAAGCCTCCCGTCAATTGTCGTGGGAGGTAGGTCGGCTTGACCTTACTTCCGACCTTGATCGGTTCGACAGTATTTGTCGTGAAAGAGGATTTTGATTTCTCTTTCGTTTCTTTGGGCGTGGTCGCAGCAGGTGCCTTCCCCTTTTTGCGAGGGTCGGCGGAAGAGGATCCTTCTTCTCCTCGTTCTTCTATCAAGCTTCCCATATTGTGAGCTTCTGTTGCGAGCTCCTGGAAATCTTTCGGCATCCGGCTCAGTATGTAGCAGAGGAGATTCCATCGTATTCCCCGTGAACACATTTCTATTTCGGCTTCGAGAGATAGACTCGAGCTTTCTTTGCAATTGAGGCTCAGGTTCCTCCATCGGTTGATGTAGTCGACCACTTTTTCGCCTTTCTTTTGTTTTAGATTGGCGATCTCGATTAGTGTTACAGTGCGCCGGGTACTGTAGAACCGACTGAGAAATTCACTCTCCAGTTGTTCCCAGCTGTCAATCGACTCTTGGGGTAGCTCGATGTACCAATCGAAGGCATTTCCCTTCCGCGACCAGCCGAACTGCTTGACCAACAAGTCGCCGTCTGTGCCGGCGTTATTACACGTTGCGATGAAATGAGCGCAGTGCTGCTCTGGGTGGCCGTCGCCGTTAAATTGTTGGAACTTGGGAGGGTGATTGCCAATCGGCATTGGGATGTTCTGGATCCTCTGTGTGTACGGTCTCTTGTAGGTGACTGATTTGTGGTCGTCGGTGCTGTTTCGTACTGCACGGTTGTTGAGCTCCGTAATGGAATCAAGGGTAAGAGCAGACGGATCCAGTTCTGGTCGGCCTCTGCGGATGGCCACTGGAGCGACGGGCGGCAGCTCATTGTCGGAGGAGAGGTCTTCTTGCGGTAGCTCAGCTGAGGCGCTGGTAGTCGGCTGATTTCGGTCGACTTCTTGAGACACGCCGCCGGTGTTATTGGTGGTTGTGCCCATTTCAAGCCTTTCAAACATCTTCGCGATTTGATCATTGTGAGCTGCTAGTTGAGCATCGCGGGCTGCGAGTTGCGCATCTTTTATGCGCAGCTGTTCGCTTTGCTCCTTTATCGCGGCCTGCATTTCGGCAAGCTGTTCTTCAATAGTCTTGGCCGAAGTTGTCATTGCGGCCATCTTGACGGTTTGCGTCGGAGTAATTGTTCCTGACGCAACTTGGAGATATGAAGCCGTTGCCGGTGACTTCATTGAAGAGGTAGTCACTGTGGGGGACCGGTCAGAGGGACCAGTCGCAGGTTGATTGCGGAATGTGACTCTGGGAGGTGACTGGCTTGCGGTGGCGGCCACTGGTGAGAGTCGGCGAGATGGGATGGGCGATGTGGCAGCAGGGTAGATCGTTGACGTCTGTCGGCGAGGTGAGCGGAGGGGTGGTCGACCAACTGTTGCGTTGAGAGCGGCTAGGAGGTCGTGTGAGACCAACATAACCGGCGAGTTGTCTGTCGTCGATGCTCACTGCACAGAGGAAGCTGGTATTGAGCATGTCTTGGTCGCAGGGAGAGAGGAGATGCCCCCACTTTGCTCGTATTATTGTACCTAGGTGGGAATAATAGAGCTTCTCCGTGATGGCGGCGACTGCGTCGGGCTGGCAGTCGGGCTGCAAGGAGGGGGAGATGCAGCGACAGCCAGATATGTTGGCTTGGCCATCGCTGGTAGTAGTTTGGCGGCGACCATGGCTGGTTTGTTGGAGGCTGCAGTAGCCTGTGGCATGAATAAGGCGCTTGGACGGCGCGCGTCGCGCATGAAAGGAGCTTGTCCAACAGACAAATTTCTGGCCATAGCTCTCGTCACCGGGCGAGTGGCCGGTGGTGGTGAGGTAGGAACGCGAACGTTGGCCGGAGATGCGACAGCAGATTCGCGAGTTCCAATAGTTGAACCTGCGGTCGCGGCGGGGCGCGGTTGGGCAGAGCTCGAGGAGGCAGTTTGCTTGCCTCCATTGATGTTGTTGTTGTTGCCATTGTTGGCGTTGCTGGCCATGGCTGAGGTTGGAATTTTTTTTTTTTTTTTGTTGGTTGGACGGAGAAGGAGATGAGAGGTAGGAAAGGTCCCACCGGGCATGCCAAATTTGTTTCAATTACTTTAGAATAAAATTTGTGTTACAGGGTGTGGTGTAAATATCAAGGAATGCGAGTTCACTCTCCTAGGCTTCCTCTGATTCGATCTCCGTGTGAATTGTCGAAGTTTCGGCTTCTGGCGAGAACGTCGAAGTTGAGTTCTGGGAATGAGTGTGCACGATCTGGTGTGGTTTTAGTCTGTCGGACGGAAGTATTTGTGTTCCGTGTGTTTCGACTTGTGACGTTGCCAGCGAACATGTAGAGCTGCTCCAGTCGAACTGTTGAACGACGGTCTGCAAGTGGCTGAACTTCTCTGGTTTGAGAGCTTCCGCGAGTGTGTCTTCTT
This sequence comes from Aristolochia fimbriata, assembly GCA_019845555.1. Taxonomy (NCBI): domain Eukaryota; kingdom Viridiplantae; phylum Streptophyta; class Magnoliopsida; order Piperales; family Aristolochiaceae; genus Aristolochia; species Aristolochia fimbriata. The sequence goes on from CM034081.1 coordinate 11,575,664, forward strand.
CTAGGCAAGAAGGCTATCGATCTTCAAAATTTCCAACCCCTGGGACAGGGAACTTCTGGCCTTTTGTAGCCAGTCTTTGTAGTTGTTGAGGAATTTTGCCTGGGAAAGGGGATCACGATCCCCTTTTTGCTGCTGTAGTTGAGATGGGAGGAGGACTAGGAGCTCCTCTGCTGAGATCCCTTGAATGAGGATCGTGTCCCTTTTTCTGGGTTTTTATCTCCACGTTTGAGGTAGATGACTGTATGCTGACTCATGCTGATGTGGCGATGACTCACCGAGTCGATGCTGACTAGACAATGACTCATTGAGTCGATGATGGATGTAAGATGACTCACTGTGTCGATAATGCGACGAGATGGGTGGCTCTGGCGATGGGCTGTGTCGGATGACCTTGAGAATCGTCGAGGCCTGTCCACGAACCTTATTTGCTGGATTAGTGGACTCCTGGACTTGTTGAATTTGAGCCATGCACATTTTGGTGCATACACTGTATATAATATATTTTTTTATTAAAAAAGATTATTTTTTTTAATCCATTTTTGTTAAAATTTTAAAAATTCTTACTGACGTATAATAGACTATTGTGATCACTATGTAAGTTAGGAAAGAAAAAAATTACCAGAAATAATGGGTTCAGATTTTCTATAATCGGTCACAGTGGAATACTCAGTGACCCCGTAGTATTTTAACCTCAAAGGTCATATTTTAGGGTCAATTGTAGTATTCTAACTTGATTCCATTACTTTGACCAATATTTTTTAAATATTATAATTGACTTTAAAATATGATATTTTGGGTCAAAATTCTGAGGTCACAACAGTTTTCACTGTGACCTGTTACAACATATCTGAACCCAGAAATAACAAATATTTTAAAAATCAGACCAGCAATCAGACCGAATTGAACTTGGGTCGAGTCAATAAGAAATGTAATTCCCATTTAATATATATAAATAAGTTTGAAATGCAAGGTTGAAAATCGGAAATTTACAGTTGACTTTTGACCATTCTACATTCGCAAAAACAAAACAATAGGGTAAAATATATCAATTCCTATTTTTATATAGTACATGAAATGATAAAATGAAACATGGAAGGCTTCGAGGGTGCTAATTCGCCTGTTGCCGGGCGCCTTCACCAAGATGCAGGTCTGGCAAAGAACGGATGGATCCAAATTCCAATCAAACCATTTAAGAAACTTAACTGGAAAGTCAAAGGTGATAGTAATATATGCAAAAAAACACGAAACAGAGAAAAAAGAAGGAAAAAGAAAGAGTTATGTACTTGCACATGGGCGAATGGTGAGATCAGTACACTTACAAGGAGTAGAAGAAGAAATAGTTTCTTGGTTTTTGTGGTTGGCAAGATGGGAGAGAACCCTGATCTCGACCTCGCGATCGACTTAAACAGATTAATGAGCAAGTCAAGATCTGATGTTCAATCCCATCTCCCCGGACACAAAATTAATCAGTAACCAAAAGAGGTAGCTAGTTAACCCAATAACCCAATTCCAGAACGAAAACTCTGATAATTGGGAAGGGCTGCAGTCTGATTTATATAGTGACGAAGAGGCACGAAAACATTGATGGTGGAGAGCGTGCACCCACTTGGATTTCCTTATTAAAACCCACGGGGAGACGGATGATTAATGCACCTTAATTTTTCAAGCCAGATATACTATTGCACGCTTGTACGTACGTAAAAGATTCCACTATTAATTGAGGGTAAATGGGTATGGTTTATATGGAAAACATGTGAATATATAAATATACTTAACTTCCATTCTTGATATGGGGTTTCGTGGAGTCGCATTCCAGAATGAAGTTTGTGCATTTGGTTCACAAGTCAGGCCTATAGGGGTCGGATTTGGGTCGGATTTGGGTCGGATTTTTGGAAATCCGAATCTGAACTGTTATAAAAAACTTAAACCCAACCACCAGAGAAACCCGAATGGGCTTAAAAAACCACCTTGTCCCCGACCCAATTCCTCAATTTTTTAACCTGAAATTGAAACGAACCGATCTGCCATGAATGATCCACCACAACCCACGCCAGCCTGACTGAACCTGTCTAACCTAAGAACCTGCCGTCAGGAAGAGAGAGAGAGAGGGAAGAGAGAGAGAGAGAGAGAGAGAGAGAGAGAGAGAGAGAGAGAGAGAGAGAGAGAGAGAGAGAGAGAGAGAGAGAGAGAGAGAGAGAGAGAGAGAGAGAGAGAGAGAGAGAGAGAGAGAGAGAGAGAGAGAGAGAGAGAGAGAGAGAGAGAGAGAGAGAGAGAGAGAGAGAGAGAGAGAGAGAGAGAGAGAGAGAGAGAGAGAGAGAGAGAGAGAGAGAGAGAGAGAGAGAGAGAGAGAGAGAGAGAGAGAGAGAGAGAGAGAGAGAGAGAGAGAGAGAGAGAGAGAGAGAGAGAGAGAGAGAGAGAGAGAGAGAGAGAGAGAGAAGAGAGAGAGAGCAGAGAGAGGCAGAGAGAGAGAGGCAGAGAGAGAGAGAAGCAGAGAGAGAGAGGGAGAGAGGGAGATGTTGGAAAAATTGAGTATATAACTCAATAATTTAACTTAATTTAACATGCAACGGATGAAATAAACTTACTAACCTTTTTTGAAGCTTTTCCTTTATGCAATTGAACCTCCTTTGTATTTTGGAATTATCTGCTTAAAGAAACCAAAGAAAAAGTTATAGAGATCACCTTTTTACTGCCCGCACAGTCCTTCTTTGATTTGGCTGAAATACAAGCACTACTCTTCAACCACTTAGAGAGCATGAGCTTATCTTTCTCTTAGAGAGAAAAAGAGAATTGAGAGAAGAAAGAAACTAGAATTCAGAATTCAGAATTCTTGATTTGTGTCTTCTCTACACCACCTATTTATAGGTGAATGAAATTATAACTCCCATAAGGGGAGTTAATTTCATAACCTCCTTATAATAAAAAAGAGTAAATATTATATAACTCCTTAGTATTAAAAAAGGGATTAAATATCATATAACCTCCCTCATATTATGAGGAGTTAATTTCAGCCATAAACCAAAGATTCCCACCTTGATCTCTTTTAATTTTGTGTAACTTTCATGGTCCCACAAGGAAGACCAATGGCTGTGCTCCATTGGCATCCCACTTGGCCTATGGGTGCTAGCCCATATGACCAACATCCCCCACTTGGGCGATGCACCCTGAAGCCTTAAGAGACACATACTAGTCTCTCCTTAGTCCCATACTATAGACATGCCCCAGAAAACAATCCGTTGTTAACGCTTTTGTCAACGGATCAGCCAACATCTCAGAAGTTGGAATATGGCTTACAACCACTTTCCCCTTTCAGAGAATGTCAAACACATAGTGATAATGTACTTCTATGTGTTTACCTTTTGAACTGATTTCACCATTTTTCAATGTTGTCACAGTTGCTTGATTATCACAAAATAGTTGTATTGGACTACCATCCCAACAACGCAATTTCAAGTCTTCTAAGAAACCTTTGATCTACACAGCTTCAGTACTTGCCAAACTGCAAGCTACAAACTCAGCTTCCATAGTGGACCTAGCAACACATTTTTGTTTCTTACTAGCCCAAGAAATTGCTGCACCGCCAAGCATAAAAACAAACCCCGAGGTTGATTTCCTATCATCAAGATCACCAGCATAATCTGAATCTGTATACCCAATAGGAATCAACTCATCGGCCTGATACTTGAGCTTGTAATCCTTAGTGCCCAACAAATACCTAAGTATTCTTTTAACCACTTGCCAATGCAAAGCACCAGGGTGACTTTGATATCTACTCACTAGACTTACTACAAAGCCTAAATCAGGGCAAGTGCATAACATGGCATACATCAAACTACCTACAACTTGGGCGTATGGAATAGACTGCATCTTTAGTCTTTCCTCATCACTTGATGGTGCCATTTTCTTTGATAAACTTGTCCCTTTATAAATTGGAGAATCTATGGTCTTCCATCCGACCACACCAAAACGTTTTAACACGCTATCTAGATATCTTTCTTGAGAGAGTGAAAGCTTCTTGACTTTTCTATCTCTTTCAATTTTTATACCAAGGATAAATGAAGCTTCTCCCTTGTCTTTCATATCAAACTGGGTTTTAAGCCACTCTTTAATCTTTAAAACCATATCTAGATCATTCCCCATCAATAATATATCATCAACATAAAGAGACAGAATGACAAATTTACCCCCACTAACTTGGGTGTAAACACAAGGGTCATATAAATTGGGTATAAACCCATACTTAGTTATTACTTTATGAAAAGTGAAGAACCATTGCCTTGGCGACTGTTTAAGCCCATAAGTAGCTTTTGCCAGTCTACACACTTTATCACCTTGATCTTTCACAGCTAACCCTTCAGGTTGGTGCATATAAATTTCTTCCTCTAAATCTCCATTGAGTAAGGCTGTCCTTACATCCATTTGATGTAATTCAAGGTCAAGATAGGCTACTATAGCTAATAATACTCTTATAGAAGTGAATGCAGACACAGGAGAATAAGTCTCCTTATAGTCAATTCCTTCTTTTTGAGTAAATCCTTTAGCTACCAACCTAGCTTTATATCTATCAATGGTTCCATCTGGTTTTAGTTTTTTCTTAAATATCCATTTACAACCTATTGGTTGTCTACCCTCAGGAAGTTCTACTAATTCTCACACCGTATTTTTATCCATAGAGTTTAACTCTTCTTGGATTGCTTTCAACCATTCAGTTGAGTCTTTAGATTCTAAAGCTTGTTCATAAGTTTGAGGGTCATCAAGAAGGACTTCTTCATTTGGATCACTTACATCACTAGTCATAACATAGAAGTCCTTCAATGCCGAAGGAGGTCTTCTATTTCGTACTATGCGGGTGATAGGATCAACTTGTTTTGGGGTTTCTAAAACTTTTTCTTGATCAATAGAAGAGTCTTTTAGTTTTTGTATTTTAAATAACTCAACCTTCTTTATTGGGTTTCTTGGGTCAAGGTTTTCTTCTAAAAAATAAGCATCTCGACTTTCAATAACCCCCACTGAGCCATTAGAATGGTGCACAACAAATCTATAACCACCTTTAGAATGACTACTATAACCTATAAAATTACATTTTATGGTTTTAGGATCAAGTTTGCCTCTATTTTGATCTGGCACTTTCACATGTGCCCCAGAACCCCAAACTCTAAGGTGACTTAAGTCTGGACTTCTACCAGTCCATAACTCATAAGGGGTAGTTTTAGTAGTTTTACATAAAACCCTGTTAAGAATATATGTTGCAATATCTAATGCTTCACCCCAAAACTGAGTTCCTAGCATTGAGCGGTTTAGCATACATCATACCATCTCTAACAAAGTTTTGTTCCTCCTCTCTGCAACCCCATTTTGTTGAGGTGTATAAGGCAAAGTAAATTGGTGACGTATGCCATTTGCCTTGCAAAACTCATCAAACAGATCAGAAGTATATTCTCCACCTCTATCTGATTTGAGGATCTTAATAGTTCGTCCTAATTGATTTTCTACCTCAACTTTGAATTCTTTAAATTTATCTAAGGCTTCAGACTTCTTAGAAATCAAATAAATATAACCATACCTAGAGTAATCATCAATAAATATAATAAAGTAAGACATTCCTCTATGAGTTTTTACATTAAGAGGGCCACATATATCTGAATGTATTACCTCTAAAAGATTTTGGACTCTTTCCCCTTTACCAAAGGGTAACCTTGCCATTTTACCAGAAAAACAATTTTCACATGTACGTAGTTCATTATGTAACTTAGGTAACAAACCACTACTAACCATGCGATGTAGTTTGTTTACATTCACATGACCTAAGCGTAAATGCCATAATAAAGAATCATCAAGAGACAAGCAAGCATACTAAAAATCAACTTTCACATTACTAGTGGATCTGGAGTATAAGTCAAGTGAATACAATCCATCAATCAGAGTACCAGAAAAAAGTATACTATTGTTTCGACCCACAGAGGCCTTTCCTGATTTAAAACGAGTTTCTAATCCCTTCTTATCCAAGCAAGGGATAGAGATTTAGGTTTCTTCTAATGTTAGGAGCACATAATACCTCAGTCAACACCAAATAGTTACCACTTGGTAACTTCAACCGAACTGTCCCTGTGCCAATCACATCACAATAAGTATTGTTCCCCATATATACTCTATGTTCACCAGTCTTCATTTCTTTGAAATAAGAGAAAAATTCTCTTGATTTAGCCACATGTCTAGATGCAGCAGAATCTAACCACCATGTATTTTCTCCAACATCAACCAGAAGGACCTCAGAAACAACACATACAGTATCATTGTTATTTCTATTATCCTTATTTTGAAACTTACCTCCACCTTTGCCATTAGCTCTGCAATGGGCTTTAATGTGACCCATCTTGCCACAATTGTAACAGGGTCCTATCTTCTTACCAGAATTGTTTCCCTTGAACTGGGGTTTCTTCCCTTCTTTCTTGAAGTCTTGCTTCTTCTGAGGGACATTTCTTTGTTTTGAAGTAGGAGCTCCTGCACCACTAGCTATATTAACCATTGAGTCCGTCGTAGATTTCTTCTTTATCCTTTGCGCCTCAATTGTTAATTTAGCAGTTAAGGTTTGCACAGTAAGAGCAACATCAGACATATTCAATGATACAATAGCGGAATCCCAAGAAAGTGGTAAGTTGTTAATTATTATTTCTACTTGAAGTTCATCAGGGATAGGATGGCCTAAACTTGCTAATTCTTTAGAAACAACAGTCATGGCATTAATATGCTCAACAATATTATCACTTTCTTGCATTTTCATACCATTATATTGTGCAACAAGCATCCTAACATGTGCCTGTGACGTTTTTCCATAAGTAGCTCCAACAGCCTTAAACATGGCATGGGCAGCAAGTTGGTCCTCAAATAAAATTTCCACATCTGGTTCCATGAACGTTAACATGATGGACCTAGCCTTCTTGTCCTCTAGAACTAATTTATCATTAGCTACTTTAACTGACTCTTCAGCTCCTTCTGGAGGACTAGCCACTGCCTTATCCAAGACATGATCAATTCCATCATGTAGTAGGATGTGACTAATACGCCTCTTCCAAGTCAAAAAGTTATTCCCATTGAGTTTCTCAGTTTTACTTAAGTCAGCAGCAGCAACTTTAGAAGCTGTTTAAATCCTAATTCCAATAAGCAATTATGAGCAACAACACTTAAAAATGTAATATTAAACTAAACAATTGCTGTAAAATAGGATTATACAGTGGAATTTTTCAACATTTCCTAATTTCCACAAATAGGTTCAAAAGGGTAAAATTGTCTTTTCACAATAATAATTTGCAGAAATTTTAAAAATTCCAGAATACCAGAATGTCATAAAATGCACAGTAAAATATTCAATTACTTCTGGAAAAAAAAAAATTCTGATCCAAAACGACCAATTATGCACAAAAGGACTACAAGGGCAAAATGGTCATTTTACAATACTACAATTTCCACAAATCAAAAACTTCTTTTCCAGGAAATAAAATGCGCTGAATATAAAATTATATCAACTTAAACCTTCTGCAAAAATTTTCAGTTGCTCAAAATTATTATATTATGCCCAATATGTCCCAAGGGCAAAATAGTCTTTTTCCAAAAAAAAATTTCATGACCCGAATAAAATTCCAGAAAATCGAAATAATTCTAATTTTACAAATAGATATATTTTTCTACAATATTTATGAAAACCACAACATATATATAACCTTTTTGCAATTCATGCACAAATTTCTAAATATTCAAAGCAATTGCATTCCAACTCATATAAAAGCACAAAATAATTCTGTAAATTCGGTTTTTAAAAAATTCATCCACACATACAGGAAATAGCAAAGCTCTAATACCACTGTTGGAAAAATTGAGAATAAATTCAATAATTTAACTTAATTTAACATGCAACGGATGAAATAAACTTACTAACCTCTTTTCAAGCTTTTCCTTTATGCAATTGAACCTCCTTTGTATTCTGGAATTATCTGCTTAAAGAAACCAAAGAAAAAGTTATAGAGATCACCTTTTTACCGCCCGCACAGTCCTTCTTTGATTTGGCTGAAATACAAGCACTACTCTTCAACCACTTAGAGAGCATGAGCTTATCTTTCTCTTAGAGAGAAAAATAGAATTGAGAGAAGAGAGAAACTAGAATTCTGAATTCTGAATTCTTGATTTGTGTCTTCTCTACACCACCTATTTATAGGTGAATGAAATTATAACTCCCACAAGGGGAGTTAATTTCATAACCTCCTAATAATAAAAATGAGTAAATATTATATAACTCCTTAGTATTAAAAAGGATTAAATATCATATAACCTCTCTCATATTATGAGGAGTTAATTTCAGCCATAAACCAAAGATTTCCACCTTGATCTCTTTTAATTTTGTCTAACCTTCATGGTCCCACAAGGAAGACCAATGGCTGTGCTCCATTGGAATCCCACTTGGCCTATGGGTGCTAGCCCATATGACCAACAGGAGAAAGAAAGGCACAGAGAGCGGCAGAGAGAGGCAGAGAGAGGTAGAGAGGGAAAGAGAGAGAGAGAGAGAGAGAGAGAGAGAGAGGTAGAGAGAGGTAGAGAGAGAGAGGTAGAGAGAGAGAGAGAGGCAGAGAGAGGAAGAGAGAGAGAGAGAGGAAGAGAGAGACGCAGAGAGAGGGCAGAGAGGAGAGATAAGAGAGAGGCCGAGGAGAGAGTCCGGAGATGAAGTTATCTATATAGGATATATTAATATATACCAGAGAATTATATACGATATTATATATCGCAATCTTATATATATTAACATAATTAATTTTCAAAGAAACATAAGGGAGAGAGAATACCCATATAGGAGAGAGAGGCTGAGAGATAGAGGCAGAGAATAGGCTAAGAGGCAGAGAGGCAGGAGAGGCTATTGAGGTTGGGAGAGAGTGCTGAGAGAGATAGGCATGAGATATAGGCACTAGGAGTGTCTATATATACCTTATGCCAATACTATAGTCCGAGGTCCATAGAGGAGACCTTGATGAGAATTCAATTTAAGTAAAGATTTTTCTATTGATTGAGGGAAAAGAAGTTTTTGGTTTTGGTGTTACAACAGGAAAGAAAACAGAATTTAAACTACTGGAAAGACTAATAGAGATGAGTTTTTGGGGAAGAATGCCAATCTCTCCTAGTTGTTGACATGTAGAATTCTGATTTTATAGCTCAAATATCCTTGCCTTGACTTAGCTTTTGAAAACCTAGTTACCCATATACAGGACATAACTTTCACTTATTCCTTGAACTCCTTCTCAATTGGAACATTCAAATCCTAAGTGTATAAATATAAAAGCTTGAAGATTTACTCTTTCTTATTCAGAACAAGAGTTATAGAAGTCACATCACTTTTCAACTAGTCTCCTTCATAACCGGAACATTCTAGTTTGAAAACTAAGTTGTTTTAGAAAACAAAGAATCATATAACCAACCCAACTTTCTACTAAAATTTAACTTCTCTATTCGAACCTCATTAAACTTCAATTATCAATTCAGATCAGAAATAAGCAATGAACTCAGTTTCTAAAACAAAAGCAGGATATTTTATTGCTATAAACTTCAGAATTCAAACATAAAACAACTAGGAGTTCATGACTTTCCCAACAAAGAGAGACTACTCCATGCTAATAGAATAAATACACAGTAATAAGGATTCAATTACAGCCATAGACATAAAATAAACTAAGTACAGAAACCCCCTTGAAGGACTGCCTTTGGCTTCCCTTACACCTTATCTGAAATCTTCACCTTCTCTCTCTAAAGTGCCAAGAGGTCATGTAAAACTCCCTCTGGACTTTTCTCTTCTCTCTAACCTACCTACAAAACAATAAAACAA